>JAQFWZ010000045.1:3824728-3894728 GCA_027789725.1 Dendropsophus ebraccatus
TCCACTGACCTTGCTTCCTTCATCTGGGCCAGGAGAATGGTGCCAACCTGCACGGATTGCTTATCAGACTGGCAGCACAGGTTGTTTCTGGTAGGAGAGCACAACCTTCATTCTCTGGGCCTGGATGGCGGGTGCAATGGTTTATAGGATAAAAATATTCCCTCCGTTACATCACATCCAAATACTTTATAAAAATCTCATCACCTCGGCCACAGAATACAAATCCTCGTCATGTCCTACATCTAATGTCTCCTGTATTCTCTGATATTAATGGAGTCCTAGGGCAGATGCTTCCATCCCCATGACTACAAATCATTCCCACATCCATTCACTGTGTCCTTCACATTCTATTCTTCTTATACAATGGAGCCTCCTCTCCTTACATCTCATGCCGAGGGTTTGCTGCCTCAGTAATGGCCGTGTTCACATGTATATACCGTATGTCCAGACAACTCTGTAGACTTAATGAATTCCATTGGTTGGGCAGATATGGAACCAGGCGAGGTCACAGCACCAGCCCCCCTCTTAGCCCCCCTGCTTGAAGGGATTATGTAAGGGCCCTATTACACGGGACAATTATTGTGCAACAGGCAACGATTAATCGGCCAATGAAAAATCGTTCATGTGCCGTTGATCGTTGATTTTGTGCTGACACCAAAATCGTTGTTGGTCGTTCGCAAATCGTGAGTTCACTTGCTGGGATCAGATGGAGTAAAGGATCATAGTAACAATCGTAACTAACAACTATCGTTTCTGTAATATGGGGAACGATTTCAAGTAGCTCTCATTTGCGATCACTTATCGTTAATCATTAAAAATTGCTTTGTCTAATTGGACCATCAGGTTAGAGAAGCGAATTCAGGTGTAAACACCGGATGAGTAGAGGAGGGTGAACATCCCAGGGAGTCGGGAAACATCCTAGGGAGTCGGGGAACATCCTAGGGAGTCGGGGAACATCCTAGGGAGTCGGGGAACATCCTAGGGAGTCGGGGAACATCCTAGGGAGTCAAAGAAAATCCTAGGGAGTCAGGGAACATCCTGGGGAGTCAGGGAACATCCTAGGAAGTCAGGGAACATCCTAGGGAGTCGGGGAACATCCTAGGGAGTCGGGGAAAATCCTAGGGAGTCAGGGAACATCCTAGGGAGTCAGGGAACATCCTAGGGAGTCAGGGAACATCCTGGGGAGTCAGGGAACATCCTAGGGAGTCGGGGAACATCCTAGGGAGTCGGGGAAAATCCTAGGGAGTCGGGGAAAATCCTAGGGAGTCGGGGAACATCCTAGGGAGTCGGGGAACATCCTAGGGAGTCGGGGAAAATCCTAGGGAGTCGGGGAACATCCTAGGGAGTCAGGGAACATCCTGGGGAGTCAGGGAACATCCTAGGGAGTCAGGGAACATCCTAGGGAGTCAGGGAACATCCTAGGGAGTCAGGGAACATCCTAGGGAGTCAGGGAAAGTCCTAGGGAGTCAGGGAACATCCTGGGGAGTCAGGGAACATCCTGGGGAGTCAGGGAACATCCTAGGGAGTCAGGGAACATCCTAGGGAGTCAGGGAACATCCTGGGGAGTCAGGGAACATCCTGGGGAGTCAGGGAACATCCCAGGGAGTCAGGGAACATCCTAGGGAGTCAGGGAACATCCTAGGGAGTCAGGGAAAATCCCAGGGAGTCAGGGAACATCCCAGGGAGTCAGGGAAAATCCCAGGGAGTCAGGGAACATCCTAGGGAGTCAGGGAACATCCTAGGGAGTCAGGGAAAATCCCAGGGAGTCAGGGAAAATCCCAGGGAGTCAGGGAACATCCCAGGGAGTCAGGGAACATCCTAGGGAGTCAGCCTCTTTAACCTTCTTACAACCCTAAATCAGTTCAGTCTCAAAGTCTGGTGAAGATGGTGACGTAAGGGGTATTGATCTTTGAAGAATTCATGAAATAACCCGAGAGTGAGGAAGATATACTGTATACGAAAACTAAGAGGTGGCGATTCCAGATGAAGGGTAAAGGAATGGGGCGATTCCAGATGAAGGGTAAAGGAATGGGGCGATTCCAGATGAAGAGTACAGGAACGGGGTGATTCCAGATGAAGGGTATAGGAAGGGGGTGATTCCAGATAAAGGGTATAGGAATGGGGTGATTCCAGATGAAGAGTACATGAATGGGGTGATTCCAGATGAAGGGTACAGGAAAGGGGTGATTCCAGATGAAGGGTACAGGAACGGGGTGATTCCAGATGAAGGGTATAGGAAGGGGGTGATTCCAGATAAAGGGTATAGGAATGGGGTGATTCCAGATGAAGAGTACATGAATGGGGTGATTCCAGATGAAGGGTACAGGAAAGGGGTGATTCCAGATGAAGAGTACATGAATGGGGTGATTCCAGATGAAGGGTATAGGAACGGGGTGATTCCAGATGAAGGGTATAGGAAAGGGGTGATTCCAGATGAAGGGTATAGGAAAGGGGTGATTCCAGATGAAGAGTACTGGAATGGGGTGATTCCAGATGAAGGGTACAGGAATGGGGTGATTCCAGATGAAGAGAATAGGAACGGGGTGATTCCAGATGAAGATTATAGGAACGGGGTGAGTCACTCATTGAAGTGAGATTATAAAATGGAGTTAATTAAATATTCTTTGTAGACATCAGACTCTATATCCTGGAGGAATCTAGGACCTGGAATGACACCAGCAAGTGGCTAGACTGCACATCTTGGCTCCACTTATTGCAGTCACCTTTACTGGACAGTATCTGTGGCTCCCAGTACTCAAATACCCCCAGGACTTATAGGACAGACTGGAGTGGCCATGCAGCAATCACATGAAAGAGACAAGAAGCAAGAATCACTCTAACAAGAACAAAACTGGCAGCCACGTTGATGAGTACGTTCTTCTTCAGGACCTCACCAAGTCCAGGATGATGAAGCTAGATTGAAATAACTTAATTTCTTGATTTTTGTGTTTTTTTTCTCACTTTAGGAACAGCATTGACCAGATAGGAGGGATCTGAAGTAGAGAAGGAGCTTGTGACCCCCGGAGAAGATCCATGTTGAGTTGTGCCCGAGGATCTGCAGGTGCCCAGGCCTGAGGCTACTCAGCTGCCACCATGTCATACACAGATGCTGAGATGTCCTCACAGGACACCCGCCAGGCTCTGGGTAGTGCTTTGCTATCTGGGCTGACAATATATTGAAGGTATTGGTGGTGTTTGGTTCTTCTCTTTAGTCATACACCTTGATGACCCACAATCCCCCATCACACATTGAGATTTCCTCTGTGAGCGCTCCTCTGACACAATGCAGGCAGTAGTCATAGGCAGCTCCTTCATCCTGTTGACGGATCCTGCAGGAAGGACATGAGGAATGGGATCTGCCTGCAGCCGGCCGCCCATGGGAATATCATGTCGTCCTGGATTTATTCGGTTGCCTCTTTATTTGCCTTCACATTAGTGAATTAGTTACAATATTTCCCTGTAATATAATCTGTAAGTAGATTGAAGCACTTTCCAGGATGCCGTCTAGATGGGAGTCGGTGCATTATACATATATTATTATGCTTTATTATCCTATTACGGCTCCCATACACACATTTGCACTTAGGTTCTAGATTAGGTTTACAATCTTCTTTGGAGAACAGCGGAGCCATTGAGGGCTTTTCTATTGGCATTCATTGTTCGCCCGTGTGTAGGATATTACTCATATAACGTAAAGCTGTGTCTGTAGCGGTGAAGGCTCTGCATACAAACGACGCGCTTAATATTGATGAAATCTGCAATGCTGCTCTAGTACACAGAAATCTTCATGCATGGCGGCTCCCGTCTCCTCTCTCCAGGACCTCTCCTGGCTCTCCGCGGCTGCCTTGGCACATGGGCTCGGATGCATCCTTTGCATCTTCGCTTTCACATGGTCTCTGGCAGCTTTAAACCTTTAAGCTGCTTGTTAGCCTCAGTTCCTTTCTCTTGCGGCTTTTGTTACAGTCTTTGTACACAGGCTCCAGCCTGCTCGGTTGGAAGTCAGCCAGCAGTTTATTAAGCATCACAAAACCCCTGGCTGTGCCGCGCCTGCTGGATCCTTCTCCATGGCTGTGCCGGTGACAGCCGCTACATTCCTACAGGCAGCCCTCAAAGATGCAGCTGGACGTCCTACTAGCATCTTGCTTTACTACAAATGGAAATTTATTTCTAAAAGTTTTCTATCTGAGTTATAGACGGAGGAAATATTGGAACAACGTTATTCACCTACAGTGCTTAAATAAAGATTGCCATGACTACTGGCTGGTTCACCATGACTACTGGCTGATTCACCATGACTACTGGCTGATTCACCATGACTACTGGCTGATTCACCATGACTACTGGCTGGTTCACCATGACTACTGGCTGGGTCACCATGACTACTGGCTGGGTCACCATGACTACTGGCTGGTTCACCATGACTACTGGCTGATTCACCATGACTACTGGCTGGTTCACCATGACTACTGCCGGGGTCACCATGACTACTGGCTGGGTCACCGTCACTACTGGCTGGTTCACCATGACTACTGGCTGGGTCACCATGACTAATGGCGGGGTCACCATGACTACTGGCTGGGTCACCACTGGGACTGACACAAGCATGGGCTCCAGCAATGGACACCTCCCCCAGAGATGACTCTGTAGCTAATCACTTGGGTTTAAAGGAGAAGTCCATCCGTTTTGAAAATCCGGCAGCCGGCAGAGGCAGGGGGGAATTTGATAATGAATATGCACTTACTGCTCCCTGTGCTGCGGTGAGTAGGAGCGGCCCCGAGACCCTGCCAGAAGGTATTTTCCCCCAAGCTTTGATTACATCATGACTCAGGGGAATATGCCTGTCCCGGCATATGGACTGGCCGCTCAGCCAATCAGTGACTGAAGCAATGTCCCACCTCAGTCACTGACTGGCTGAGCAGGCTGTCAATCATCCAGGCCGTGACGTGTACATCCCAGGGAAGCCAGCGGGGGGGGGGGGGGGGTTGGGGCAGGAATGGGGGGGGCAGGAATGGGCCCCTGGGAACTATAAGGGATGTCCAGTACCCTATCGATCCTATCGATGAAGAATCGTCACCTAAAGGTAGAAAATATATCAAAGCTTTAAATGATCCATCACAAAACAACACAATTCAAAACAAGACCTGGGGCGGCATCCAACCTTTCTAGACGCAGGAGGTTAAATGCAAAGTGTTCAGAGAAGTTGCCAAACCCGGACTTAAACTTGAAGTTTGCTCATCTTTATAATGAGAATAAATTGGACTTGAGGACTTATCTTGGCATTGAAAATAAGTTTGAAAGGGAACCTGTCAGCTTTATATGATGCTAAGAGATGAAGAATCATCAGCAATGAGACATTGCTGAGCAGGAGAATGCACG
The DNA here is from genome assembly GCA_027789725.1 of Dendropsophus ebraccatus. NCBI lineage: Eukaryota > Metazoa > Chordata > Amphibia > Anura > Hylidae > Dendropsophus > Dendropsophus ebraccatus. The sequence continues at coordinate 3,830,105 of JAQFWZ010000045.1, forward strand.
CCTCCCCCCTCCCCCACAACTCCCTGCATGACGGATGTACAGGGCTCGTCTTCCAGCACTAAGCTCTGGAGGTTAATCAGTGGAGGTAGGGGGAGGTGGGGAGGAAGAAGTCATGCATGCTGCGACACAGCACATTCTCTTGGACACTTGAGCCCTTAGCATCATATAGAGCAAATAAGGATGGCAGGGGAATCTGTCCCCCCTACATGGTATCACCCATGCATGTGCTCTTGAACTGGAGGGAATCTATAGATCACTGATGTCCTTTCTCTCCATGGTATCACCCTCAGACTGGGGGAATGCATAGATAGCCCCCCCCTTTCGCATAGATAGCCCCCCCCCTTTCCTTCTACATGGTATCCCCCTCAGACTGTGGGGATACCCCCCCCCCTTCCCTCTACATGGTATCACCCTCAGACTGGGGGAATGCATAGATACCCCCCCCCCTTCCCTCTACATGGTATCACCCCCAGACTGTGGGGATACCTGACCCTTCCCTCTACATGGTATCCCCCTCAGACTGGGGGAATGCATAGATACCCCCCCCCTTCCCTCTACATGGAATCACCCTCAGACTGGGGGAATGCATAGATACCCCCCCCCCCTTCCCTCTACATGGTATCCCCCTCAGACTGTGGGGATACCTGACCCTTCCCTCTACATGGTATCACCCTCAGACTGTGGGGATACCCCCCCCTTCCCACTACATGGTGTCACCCTCAGACTGGGGGAATGCATAGATACCCCCCCCCCCTTTCCCTCTACATGGTATCACCCTCAGACTGGGGGAATGCATAGATACCCCCCCCCCCCTTCCCTCTACATGGTATCCCCCTCAGACTGTGGGGATGCCCCCCCCCCTTTCCCTCTACATGGTATCACCCTCAGACTGGGGGAATGCATAGATACCCCCCCCTTTCCCTCTACATGGTATCACCCTCAGACTGGGGGAATGCATAGATACCCCCCCCTTTCCCTCTACATGGTATCACCCTCAGACTGTGGGGATACCCCCCCCCCTTTCCCTCTACATGGTGTCACCCTCAGACTGGGGGAATGCATAGATAGCACCCCCCCCCTTCCCTCTACATGGTATCCCCCTCAGACTGTGGGGATACCCCCCCCCCCCCTTCCCTCTACATGGTGTCACCCTCAGACTGTGGGGAATGCATAGATAGCCCCCCCCCCTTTCCCTCTACATGGTATCACCCTCAGACTGGGGGAATGCATAGATAGCCCCCCCCCCCCCTTTCCCTCTACATGGTATCCCCCTCAGACTGTGGGGATACCCCCCCCCCCCTTCCCTCTACATAGTATCCCCCTCAGACTGTGGGGATACCCCCCCCTTCCCTCTACATGGTGTCACCCTCAGACTGTGGGGAATGCATAGATAGCCCCCCCCCCCTTTCCCTCTACATGGTATCACCCTCAGACTGGGGGAATGCATAGATAGCCCCCCCCCTTTCCCTCTACATGGTATCCCCCTCAGACTGTGGGGATACCCCCCCCCCTTCCCTCTACATGGTATCACCCTCAGACTGGGGTATACCCCCCCTTCCCTCTACATGGTATCCCCCTCAGACTGTGGGGATACCCCCCTTCCCTCTACATGGTATCCCCCTCAGACTGTGGGGATACCCCCCCCCCCTTCCCTCTACATGGTATCCCCCTCAGACTGTGGGGATACCCCCCCCCCCCCTTCCCTCTACATGGTATCCCCCTCAGACTGGGGGAATGCATAGATAGCCCCCCCCCCCCTTTCCCTCTACATGGTATCCCCCTCAGACTGTGGGGATACCCCCCCCCTTCCCTCTACATGGTATCACCCTCAGACTGGGGGAATGCATAGATAGCCCCCCCCCCTTTCCCTCTACATGGTATCCCCCTCAGACTGTGGGGATACCCCCCCCCTTCCCTCTACATGGTATCACCCTCAGACTGGGGTATACCCCCCCTTCCCTCTACATGGTATCCCCCTCAGACTGTGGGGATACCCCCCTTCCCACTACATGGTATCCCCCTCAGACTGTGGGGATACCCCCCCCCCCCTTCCCTCTACATGGTATCACCCTCAGACTGGGGGAATCCATTCTGGGGGCAGCAGTATCTCTAGCTCTTAGTTTTCCAATCACATTTACAGAAACAAACACACACAACGCGCTCGGGGTGCAGATCCACAGAAGGAGAAACAATCATGTAATATTTATGGGGGGCTCCCGCTGGGATTTGCCTTGTGTTATTTTTTTGCTTTTTAATTGATTTAGTAATTTGTGTTATTACAGAGAAGCCAATTAAATGGCTCCATCTTCACAGAAGGATTTCCTTCTACATCGGCAAAAAGAAAAGGAAAAAAAAGCCCCAATCTGAGGTTCCAGAGTGACGTAGACTAATCCCGAGCTTCCCGCTGCCGCCGCACATAACCGTACGAGGGAAATGAGGAATGACGGATGTAGATTTATAGACGATAACGTATCTTACTGACCCGGAGGTAATCCTTAGCGATGCAACATGTGGGGTCCCAGACACAGACAGGAGGTTTGTAGTTGGGGGGTTATACTTACTTTTTGCACTTTTTTCACAAATGTTTTGCACTTTTTGGATTTATTAGCATTTGTATTATTCTGTACAATACTGAAAAGTGCTGCATTCTCTCTTCATATTGTAGAGAGACAGTGACTGTGAAATTGAGTGGTGTTAACCATTTATCGGCCTTCCTATCCCATGTCTCTGGGTCTCTGTACGAGGGATCTGAGGCCATGTCACCCGCGGCTCATGTACACAGCAGTATTCAGGATTCTATGGTATAGGTCTGTAATTACATGGGCTGATAGGAAGCACATCCATCTCATAAACCAGAGACTTCTTCTATAGATGGATGGGACAGCATATTCTATACGTGGGACAGCATCTTCTATAGGTGTGACAGCATCTTCTATAGGTGGGACAGCATCTTCTATTGGTGTGACAGCATCTTCTATATGTGGGACAGCATCTTCTATATGTGGGACAGCATCTTCTATATGTGGGACAGCATATTCTATACGTGGGACAGCATCTTCTATAGGTGTGACAGCATCTTCTATTGGTGTGACAGCATCTTCTATTGGTGTGACAGCATCTTCTATATGTGGGACAGCATCTTCTATATGTGGGACAGCATCTTCTATAGGTGTGACAGCATCTTCTGTAGGTGTGACGGCATCTTCTGTATGTGGGACAGCATCTTCTATATGTGGGACAGCATCTTCTATAGATGGGACAGCATCTTCTATATGTGGGACAGCATCTTCTATAGGTGTGACAGCATCTTCTATAGGTGGGACAGCATCTTCTATAGGTGTGTCGGCATCTTCTGTAGGTGGGACAGCATCTTCTGTAGGTGGGACAGCATCTTCTATAGGTGTGACAGCATCTTCTATAGGTGGGACAGCATCTTCTATAGGTGTGTCGGCATCTTCTGTAGGTGGGACAGCATCTTCTATATGTGGGACAGCATCTTCTGTAGGTGGGACAGCATCTTCTGTAGGTGACAGCATCTTCTATAGGTGGGACAGCATCTTCTATAGGTGGGACAGCATCTTCTATATGTGGGACAGCATCTTCTATAGATGGGACAGTATCTTCTATATGTGGGACAGAATCTTCTATAGATGGGACAGCATTTTCTATATGTGGGACAGCATCTTCTATAGATGGGACAGCATCTTCTATAGATGGGACAGCATCTTCTGTAGGTGGGACAGCATCTTCTATAGATGGGACAGCATCTTCTATAGATGGGACAGCATCTTCTATAGATGGGACAGCATCTTCTGTAGGTGGGACAGCATCTTCTATAGATGGGACAGCATCTTCTATAGATGGGACAGCATCTTCTATAGGTGGGATAGCATCTTCTATAGGTGGGACAGTATCTTCTATAGATGGGACAGCATCTTCTATAGATGGGACAGCATCTTCTATAGATGGGACAGCATCTTCTGTAGGTGGGACAGCATCTTCTATAGATGGGACAGCATCTTCTATAGATGGGACAGCATCTTCTATAGGTGGGATAGCATCTTCTATAGGTGGGACAGTATCTTCTATACGTGGGACAGCATCTTCTATAGATGGGACAGCATCTTCTGTAGGTGACAGCATCTTCTATAGATGGGACAGCATCTTCTGTAGGTGTGACAGCATCTTCTATAGATGGGACAGCATCTTCTATACGTGGGACAGCATCTTCTATAGGTGGGACAGCATCTTCTATAGGTGGGACAGCATCTTCTGTAGGTGGGACAGCATCTTCTATATGTGGGATAGCATCTTCTATAGGTGACAGCATCTTCTATAGATGGGACAGTATCTTCTATATGTGGGACAGCATCTTCTATAGATGGGACAGTATCTTCTATATGTGGGACAGCATCTTCTATAGATGGGACAGCATCTTCTATAGGTGTGACAGTATCTTCTCTAGGTGGACAGAATCTTCTATAGGTGTGACAGCATCTTCTATAGGTGTGACAGCATCTTCTATAGGTGACAGTATCTTCTCTAGGTGGACAGTATCTTCTATAGGTGGGATAGCATCTTCTATAGGTGTTACAGTATCTTCTATATGTGGGACAGCATCTTCTATAGGTGTGACAGCATATTCTATAGGTGAGACAGCATCTTCTATTGGTGGGACAGCAACTTCTATAGGTGTGACAGCACCTTCTATAGGTGGGACAATATCTTCTATAGATGGGACAACATCTTCTATAGGTGGGACAGCATCTTCTCTAGGGGTTACAGCATCTTCTATAGATGGGACAGTATCTTCTATAGGTGACAGTATCTTCTCTAGGTGGACAGCATCTTGTATAGGTGGGACAGTATCTTCTATACGTGGGACAGCATCTTCTATAGGTGACAGCATCTTCTATAGATGGGACAGCATCTTCTATAGGTGGGATAGCATCTTCTATAGATGGGACAGCATCTTCTATAGGTGACAGTATCTTCTATAGATGGGACAGCATCTTCTATAGGTGGGATAGCATCTTCTATAGATGGGACAGTATCTTCTATAGGTGGGATAGCATCTTCTATAGGTGGGACAGTATCTTCTATACGTGGGACAGCATCTTCTATAGATGGGACAGCATCTTCTATAGGTGTGACAGCATCTTCTATAGGTGTGACAGCATCTTCTATAGGTGTGACAGCATCTTCTATAGGTGTGACAGCATCTTCTATAGGTGGGATAGCATCTTCTATAGATGGGACAGTATCTTCTATAGGTGACAGTATCTTCTCTAGGTGGACAGCATCTTCTATATGTGGGACAGCATCTTCTATAGGTGGGATAGCATCTTCTATAGGTGGGACAGTATCTTCTATACGTGGGACAGCATCTTCTATAGGTGACAGTATCTTCTATAGATGGGACAGCATCTTCTATAGATGGGACAGCATCTTCTATAGATGGGACAGTATCTTCTATAGGTGGGATAGCATCTTCTATAGGTGGGATAGCATCTTCTATAGATGGGACAGTATCTTCTATAGGTGGGATAGCATCTTCTATAGGTGGGATAGCATCTTCTATAGATGGGACAGTATCTTCTATAGGTGGGATAGCATCTTCTATAGGTGACAGCATCTTCTATAGGTGACAACATCTTGTATAGAGACTCTCCAGTCCCCGATTGTGCACTCGTTCCCCTCCTCTCCTTCCTCCCGTATTTTCCTTTCTCCTCTCCGTCTTCCTCCTCTTTGCATCGCTTCTTTTTTACCATTTTTCTCATTGCTCCCTGTTTAATTCAGTTCTGACAGTTTTCTTACACGTGACTAAAATTCCTCCTTGTTAACAATACACGGGAGCCGGCGTTCATATTGTCTCTGTCATCGCTGCCGCTTTCATTGTCGTTTAATAAAACAAACATAAAGAATCTGCTCCCGATCGCCGTTACTGCTTTTATGTGCAGCATGAAATTTATTCATTTAAAATTTTAAACGGAAATTTGAATATGTGGAAAAGATGAAAATCTCCCAGGAAAGGATCTCCCAGGAAATCGGCACTCGGGATGCCCCGAGCCGCGGTGTGATAACCGGTGAGGGCTGAACCAGCCGAGCATCCCAACCTCATAGACACAAGTAGGGAGAACACAACGGCTCACGTCATTGATTTATTTTCTGGAACCAAAAACATTTGTGAATGTTCTGATGATTTCTATCGATTGTTCCGCAGCTCATAGAATCCGAGGTGAATTATACAGTTTTGCCGTAAACCCTTCCGAGATGCCTTTCATTGTTTCATCGAGACAAGTTCTAATTGTGGTTGAGCCCTTAAAGGAATCCAGGTGTGAATGACGACTTCATTCGTATCATCTGAATTTATAAACCTATGGAAACAAAGGCAATGTCAAGAAGTCAAGAGAATTCCCAAAAAGTTGCTAAAACATATTTGTACAAAAGAGTGTCTTGGTTGAAGGATGTTGAAACGTCTTTGCTTTGCTTGAAACACTATAACGTCAGTGAGGCTGAAGACTTATTGTTTAGGGGTTTTACTAACGCCTGTAACATAGATAGATGCTGTATGGATAAATAACGTGGCGACCACCATGGGCCCATACTGAACTCCCGAGTGACTTATACACCATCATATGTCCTAGCATCACTACTGAATAAGAAGGTGGTTCTACACTGAGAACTATACGATAGCCCCAATAAATCTGCACTTACACTATGTCTCTCTGCAGCCACCAACAGTAGATATTCCCAACAGAAACTCCAGAGATATAGACTGCATGGTGCATGGTGCCCCCGCTTTATGCCACATAGCTTTGTCTTAGGCTAAGTTTCTCCTGTTGTCACCAATGGCTTTGTGGCTGGCTAGCCTTGTACATCCCACAGTGAGTCCTTGTAACTTTTGTGACTGGGGTCTGCCCAATACTGTAGGTGGTAGCCCCAAGAAAGTCCAGTGTCAAGTGGCAAGACCATCTTCTAAATAGGATTCAGCTACGGGATGGACTCAACACCAGTGCACAGCCTGCATAGGAAGGGCAGCAGACGGGGGTCGCTCCATTGTCCTGGTTTCACGAGAGGGAGAAAAGAGCCATTCCTCTCCAAGAGAAGCATCAAGGACAGACTGCCAATCTGCAGAGGACCGGTGTAAGGTTCTTTTCTCTGATTACGCCCCCTCAGACTGTTTGGGACATCTGGAAGATGATTACTATGATAAACTAGGATTATCCAGAGAAGAAAATGTAAGCGCTCTATGTCCCATGTCATACTAACAGTAAGGTATCCTGAGACCATTCATGTGCCGGGTCGCCTTTCTTGGGCTCACTCACAATTTTGTCTAAGAATATTACAGGACTATAAAATGAGTTTGATGATGAACAAAACTTTCTGCATCATGAAAGAGAACCACATCACTAAACAAAAGGGATAACTACGGGACTGACTCAACAAAACATCGACATTGAGGGCCAGGAAACACCTCAGACATACCTCCTAACTTTTGCATAGAGCAAAGAGGGACATGTGTGCCGCGGTCCCCATAGCCACGCCCCATAGCAAACCTCCATAGCCACGCCCCCATAGCGACCCTCCATAACCACACCCCCATAGCAACCCTCCATAGCCACTCCCCTACAGTCACCACATGCTGCTGACTGAATAGTGCCCTATACAGTATCCAATCCCCCCAAAAATGCCCTATATAGTATCCAATCCCCCATTATAGTGCCCCACATAGTATCCAATCCCCCCAAAAGTGCTTCAGATAGTATCCAATCCCCCACATAGTGCCCCACATAGTATCCAATGCCCCCATATAGTGCCCCATATAGTATCCAATGCCCCATATAGTGCCCCACATAGTATCCAATGCCCCCATATAGTGCCCCACATAGTATCCAATGCCCCCATATAGTGCCCCACATAGTAGCCTATGCCCCCATATAGTGCCCCACATAGTATCCAATGCCCCCATATAGTGCCCCATATAGTATCCAATGCCCCATATAGTGCCCCACATAGTATCCAATGCCCCCATATAGTGCCCCACATAGTAGCCAATGCCCCATATAGTGCCCCATATAGTATCCAATGCCCCATATAGTGCCCCACATAGTAGCCAATGCCCCATATAGTGCCCCACATAGTATCCAATGCCCCCATATAGTGCCCCACATAGTAGCCAATGCCCCATATAGTGCCCCACATAGTAGCCTATGCCCGGCCCAGTCAGTGTCTGTATACCCCGCTGCCCGCCCCGGAGGATGACAGGAGTGCGCGCTCTGCCGTGAGAGGAGCTGCTGGGACCATCGGACAGGTGAGTTACTGGTTTATTGTTTTTTTTTCGGTGGGGCCACATATAATGCGGGACACTGGGTGCCGTTCCAGGACCGCGGGACAGCACCCCGAAAACTGGACTGTCCCGCGGAATACGGGACAATTGGGAGCTATGCTCAGATCCCAATTCCATTAAAAACCTGTGGTCAATCCTTAACCCTTAGGGGACACAGCCAGTTTTCATTTTTGCGTTTTCGTTTTTCCCTCCTCGTGTATATAAGGCCATAGCGCCTGCATTTTTCCACCTAGAGACCCAAATGAGCCCTTATTTTTTGCGCAACTAATTGTACTTTGCTATGGCAGATGTACGCCCTGGGGTAAAACTGTATATGTTCCTTAAGTTGTTACGATTACAACGATATGTAACATGTATAACTTTTATTTGATTCGATGGCTTGTAAAAAAATTAAAACCTTTTAAAGAAAATATATGTTCCTTAAAATCGCTCCATTCCCCGGCTTATAGCGCTTTTATCCTTTGGTCTATGGGTCTGTGTGAGGTGTCATTTTTTGTGCCATGATGTGATCTTTCTATCGGTACCTTGACTGCGCATATATGACTTTTTGATCGCTTTTTATTACAATTATTCTGGATTTGATGCAACCAAAAATGCGCAATTTTGCACTTTGGGATTTTTTTGCGCTGACGCCGTTTACCGTGCGAGATCAGGAATGTGATTAATTAATAGTTCGGGCGATTACGCACGCGGCGATACCAAACATGTTTGTTTATTAATTTATTTATTTATTTTGATTAATAAAATGGGGAAAGGGGGGTGATTCAGACTTTTATTAGGGGAGGGGATTTTGTGTTATTAAAAATACATTTTTCTTTTACTTTACACTTATACTAGAAGCCCCCCTGGGGTTAGGGTTATTCCCCCCTGGGGTTAGGGTTATTCCCCCCCTGGGGTTAGGGTTATTCCCTCCCTGGGGTTAGGGTTATTCCCCCTGGGGTTAGGGTTATTCCCCCCTGGGGTTAGGGTTATTCCCCCCTGGGGTTAGGGTTATTCCCCCTGGGGTTAGGGTTATTCCCCCTGGGGTTAGGGTTATTCCCCCCTGGGGTTAGGGTTATTCCCCCCCCTGGGGTTAGGGTTATTCCCCCTGGGGGACTTCTAGTATATGCACTCTGATCTCTCATAGAGATCCATGCAGTATAGTTATTCTGCATGAATCCATGAGATCGGTGTTCTATTGCTTTTGTCTGCTGCAGCCAAAAGCAATAGAATGCCGAGCCGGGATCAGCGGCATTACGGCGCAGACCCCGGCCCGGGATGGATGCGGGGATCGCGATCGCGCCGCAGGGGGGGCGATCCCCCCACTAGACCACCAGGGATGGATATGAGCAAGTATTTAGAAGCAGCTGTCAACTTTGACAGCTGCTTCTAAGTACTTAATTAGCGGGCACGGCGATCGGACCAGGCCCACTAATAGCCGCGATCCCGGGCTACATGCGGCACCCGGGATCGCGGCAGTTCAGAGGGGGGTCGCCGCGCAACCCCCCTCTGAACTCCCATAGCGGCACAAGGACGTTCAGTAACGTCCTGGTGCAGCTATGGGTTAAATGGTCAATGGACAAAGAGAAAGAGAGACGTGATAAACACCGAGCACCGGTTAGGCAAGAATGGTTTCCACCAGTCAGGAGCTTATAACCAGCCTGCCAGGGAAGACTGCGGAATCGTGTAACATAAGAAGTGTCAGTGCTGGAGGTATTGAGCCTTTGCATGAACGAGATGAATAAAAGTTAAAAAAAAAAAAAAAAAAAAAAAAGAAATTCTCACGATTGTACTTTAGTTACCATAGAAACATCAGACACTAAAATAGGAAACTTTGTGAAAATCTAAATTTGTGTCAGTTTTAAAACTTTTGGCCCTGACTTCTCCTTATGTGACTAGCATGGTGATTGACTAGAAGGTCCCACTTCTCCGGCCAGAACCAGGACAAGACTACACATCCTCCTCCTCCCCTGATCCGGCAAGGACCAGACTCTTACAGGACAAGACTACACATCCTCCTCCTCCCCTGATCCGGCCAGGACCAAAGTTTTACAGGACAAGACTACACATCCTCCTCCTCCCCTGATCCGGCAAGGACCAGGACAAGACTACACATCCTCCTCCTCCCCTGATCCGGCAAGGACCAGACTCTTACAGGACAAGACTACACATCCTCCTCCTCCCCTGATCCGGCAAGGACCAGACTCTTACAGGACAAGACTACACATCCTCCTCCTCCCCTGATCCGGCAAGGACCAGACTCTTACAGGACAAGACTACACATCCTCCTCCTCCCCTGATCCGGCCAGAACCAGGACAAGACTACACATCCTCCTCCTCCCCTGATCCGGCAAGGACCAGACTCTTACAGGACAAGACTACACATCCTCCTCCTCCCCTGATCCGGCAAGGACCAGACTCTTACAGGACAAGACTACACATCCTCCTCCTCCCCTGATCCGGCAAGGACCAGACTCTTACAGGACAAGACTACACATCCTCCTCCTCCCCTGATCCGGCAAGGACCAGACTCTTACAGGACAAGACTACACATCCTCCTCCTCCCCTGATCCGGCAAGGACCAGACTCTTACAGGACAAGACTACACATCCTCCTCCTCCCCTGATCCGGCAAGGACCAGACTCTTACAGGACAAGACTACACATCCTCCTCCTCCCCTGATCCGGCAAGGACCAGACTCTTACAGGACAAGACTACACATCCTCCTCCTCCCCTGATCCGGCCAGGACCAGACTCTTACAGGACAAGACTACACATCCTCCTCCTCCCCTGATCCGGCAAGGACCAGACTCTTACAGGACAAGACTACACATCCTCCTCCTCCCCTGATCCGGCAAGGACCAGACTCTTACAGGACAAGACTACACATCCTCCTCCTCCCCTGATCCGGCAAGGACCAGACTCTTACAGGACAAGACTACACATCCTCCTCCTCCCCTGATCCGGCAAGGACCAGACTCTTACAGGACAAGACTACACATCCTCCTCCTCCCCTGATCCGGCAAGGACCAGACTCTTACAGGACAAGACTACACATCCTCCTCCTCCCCTGATCCGGCAAGGACCAGACTCTTACAGGACAAGACTACACATCCTCCTCCTCCCCTGATCCGGCAAGGACCAGACTCTCACTGGAGTCTCACATAAATATTGGGGCACCCTAATACTTTATATTCAGTAGTATAGAGGTGGCCCCGGGACGCTGCTGGATGATTCCCCATGCTGGTGGTGTCAGTATGACTTGGCAAGTACTAAACATAAAAAACAACTAAAAGGTTCAGGAATTACAAAGATATATATATATATATATATATATATATATATATATATATATATGTATATATAATAACCTCTGGGCCGAGGCCCACTTCTGCCACTTAGTGTATTGGGGGCACTAAATGTGTATGGGGGCAACAAATTCAGGCCTGATGGGCAGTATTGTGGACACTGTTGGGGGGATTTGTTAAGGCTGCGTCTGGGGCATACGCCAGGGAGAAGGCAGAGATTCACCCCTTCTGGCCCAGGGGCGTAGCTAATGTCTCATGGGCCCTGGTGCAAGAGGTGAACTTGGGCCCCCCCCTCCACACACACGCTGTGCCTTGCGACTCCAAAACGGCAACCCGACCCCCCCCCCCAACCCCCCCCCCCCCCACCCCCACACACTCAGAAATGGGATCATTTAGCCATGGTGGCACATGCAGGACGGAGTCTAGCTTTTATGTTGCCTGGGGCAAAAACTGAAACTGATTGTACCTCTAACACACAGTCATACAGTTACCAAACAATAGAAGGAACAAATACTCTCACAACATAAACCATAAACCAAGGAATGACATGGTGCACAGACCCCCCTCCCAGTATACAGGGACAAAATATACTCACTATATACATATACCATCAGACCAGGGGGCAGGAAGAAGCAGTGTGTGTGTAATGGTTTATAGTGTGTTTACACAGAGAGATTTATCTGACAGATTTTTTAAGCCAAAGCCAGGAATAGATCTGAGAAGAGGAGAAATCTCAGTCTTTCCTTTATGACCTGTTCTCTGTGTATAGTCTGTTCCTGGCTTTGGCTTCAAATATCTGTCAAATATATCTGTCTGTGTAAACGCAGTGTTGCCCAACCTTTTCCATCCCGGTGCACCCCTTCCTAATGCTCTACAAAATACAAGAAGAAAAATCATCCAGTTACTCACAGGTGACGTCTGAGGCGTCCCTAGTCCTCTCCATCTGGCCCAGGCCACCATGATGATTTCTTCCAGCTACAATTCTTCTCTTCAGAACCTGCGAGACAAACATCTTCGGCTCCGCACGTATCCAGCAACTTCCTTCCCTTTTTCTCACCTATAGGGTCCCATACAATTCTGTAATCCTGCTGCTTGGTGTCATGTGCAGTAAAGTTAGTAGGTAGGTGGGCTGCCACTATATATAGGAGCCCCTGCCCTGCTGTACCCCCATATAGTAATAATGCCCCCTCCTTCCGGCTGATATACACTAATTTAAGAGGACACAATAGCACAGTATACCGCACTGCTGTTTCCAGGTAAATTAGTATATATCAATGGAAAGTCTCCCAAACAATCACTAGCTGACTACATTATGCCAAGTGAATGGGGCCCGCTGCACTACACCACACTATATGTCAGCATCTCTTTGGTGGTGGGATGCTGAAAGTGTACCTGTCATTATAAAAAACCTTTGACATGTCATAGAGACGTCACAGAGTTATCATAGAGACATGTCATAGAGACGTCACAGAGTTATCATAGAGACATGTCATAGACGTCACAGAGTTATCATAGAGACATGTCAGAGACCTCACAGAGTTATCATAGAGACATGTCATAGAGACGTCACAGAGTTATCATAGAGACGTCACAGTTATCATAGAGACACGTCATAGAGACGTCACAGAGTTATCATAGAGACGTCACAGAGTTATCATAGAGACATGTCATAGAGACATGTCAGAGACCTCACAGAGTTATCATAGAGACATGTCATAGAGACGTCACAGAGTTATCATAGAGACATGTCATAGAGACGTCACAGAGTTATCATAGAGACATGTCATAGAGACGTCACAGAGTTATCATAGAGACATGTCATAGAGACGTCACAGAGTTATCATAGAGACACGTCATAGAGACGTCACAGAGTTATCATAGAGACATGTCATAGAGACGTCACAGAGTTATCATAGAGACATGTCAGAGACGTCAGAGTTATCATAGAGACATGTCATAGAGACGTCACAGAGTTATCATAGAGACATGCCATAGAGACGTCACAGAGTTATCATAGAGACATGTCAGAGACGTCACAGAGTTATCATAGAGACGTCACAGAGTTATCATAGAGACATGTCATAGAGACGTCACAGAGTTATCATAGAGACATGTCATAGAGACGTCACAGAGTTATCATAGAGACATGTCAGAGACGTCACAGAGTTATCATAGAGACATGTCATAGAGACGTCACAGAGTTATCATAGAGACGTCACAGAGTTATCATAGAGACATGTCATAGAGACGTCACAGAGTTATCATAGAGACGTCACAGAGTTATCATAGAGACGTCACAGAGTTATCATAGAGACATGTCAGAGACGTCACAGAGTTATCATAGAGACGTCACAGAGTTATCATAGAGACGTCACAGAGTTATCATAGAGACATGTCAGAGACGTCACAGAGTTATCATAGAGACGTCACAGAGTTATCATAGAGACATGTCAGAGACGTCACAGAGTTATCATAGAGACATGTCATAGAGACGTCACAGAGTTATCATAGAGACATGTCATAGAGACGTCACAGTTATCATAGAGACGTCACAGAGTTATCATAGAGACGTCACAGAGTTATCATAGAGACATGTCAGAGACGTCACAGAGTTATCATAGAGACGTCACAGAGTTATCATAGAGACGTCACAGAGTTATCATAGAGACATGTCAGAGACGTCACAGAGCTTTTTTTATAATGACAGGTGCACTTACAGACTAGCTCTCATGTGGATGGGCTACTCTCAAATGTGTATTCTGGATCAGGGACACATATTATACACTTCCCTCTCTTCTCCGGCTTCTCCTGTCTCCTTATCTGCGGCTTTCACTACAGCAGGTCAGGTTTAACCCTTTCACTACTTTCCTCCAGATATCCCTATTATATTAGCAGCAGAAAAAGGGTTAAACCTGACCTGCTGGGTTACAGATGAGGAGACAGGAGCAGCCAGAGAACACCCTCCTCTCCCCTCCATCCAGGGCCATGACAGGACTGCTGCCCCCACCTCAGGGTAACTGTGCTGCCCCTGCCATAGCCCCCACTCACAGCATGCCCCTGCCATAGCCCCCACTCACAGCATGTCCCTGCCATAGCCCCCACTCACAGCATGCCCCTGCCATAGCCCCTACTCACAGCATGCCCCTGCCATAGCCCCCACTCACAGTATGCCCCTGCCATAGCCCCCACTCACAGCATGTCCCTGCCATAGCCCCCACTCACAGCATGTCCCTGCCATAGCCCCCACTCACAGCATGTCCCTGCCATAGTCCCCACTCACAGCCACTAGAGACCAGAGCGGAAAGCAGAGTTTCCTTACAGCTGCTGCTGCTGTGTCAGGACGGCTCTGCGGGGGAGGGGCCCTTCCTCACTCTGCCTCCAGTCTCCATAGCTGAGCCAGTAGGTGGCACTAACCCTCTGTGCCATCCAGAGTCTTCAGAGGAGAAGCTGCTGCCTTTGCTCCTCCTGCCTTCTCTGTGGTGTAGGGCCGGCACCATCTCTCCTGAGGCCTCCATGGTGCAGCAGTAACTGTACGGCGCTGGTCTGGGGGAGGGGCTTCTGTGCACTGGCAGGCGGTCAGCCTGGGATGAGGGGCAGGAGCAGCTGTTTCCTCTCTCCTGCGCTATGTCCTGTGGCAGAGAGGAAAGCAGCAGATGGTGCACGGGACCCTGGGCCCCCACCCCGCTCCGGAGCTTGTAGTTTAGCATTGGCCTGCATGCATAAGTCTGTGTGACCCATGGATGAAAAGCAGCTGTGCTAAACAACTTGGCAATTCAAACAGGTGGCAAGGGGGGCCATGCCGGGCCAGGTCACAACTGCGACCTTTGCGACCCCTGTAGTTACGCCACTGCCCTGGCCTACACCTGCTGTATCCCCTGTTCATCTGATGGGGAGGAAGCGTTGCCTCCTCCCGCCCCTGATTTATCATAGTTTACACCCGCTCACAAGCCTAAATCATAATACAATGCGACTCTTAGTAAATCTGGGCAGGGAAAAGGGTGTGGGGCCTAATTTAAAGGGGTTATCCAGCACTACAAAAACTACAAATGACTACGCAGGTCTTTGTAAATGTCCCCCTATGTCGCCAGCAGCCGGGGAAGGATCTGCGGACATTGCACCTATGTGAGACACCTCAGGTAAAGGTGATTATAGGAACTGTTGTATTATAACAAGTATCTGTTGTATTATAGCAAGTATCTGTTGTATTATAGCAAGTATCTGTTGTATTATAGCAAGTATCTGTTGTATTATGGCAAGTATCTGTTGTATTATAGCAACTGTTGTATTATAGCAAGTATCTGTTGTATTATGGCAAGTATCTGTTGTATTATGGCAAGTATCTGTTGTATTATGGCAAGTATCTGTTGTATTATGGCAAGTATCTGTTGTATTATAGCAAGTATCTGTTGTATTATGGCAAGTATCTGTTGTATTATGGCAAGTATCTGTTGTCAGCATATGTAGCATACAAATATATCCCCATATCTACGTATGTG
The DNA here is from genome assembly GCA_027789725.1 of Dendropsophus ebraccatus. Classification (NCBI taxonomy): domain Eukaryota; kingdom Metazoa; phylum Chordata; class Amphibia; order Anura; family Hylidae; genus Dendropsophus; species Dendropsophus ebraccatus. The sequence continues at coordinate 3,846,238 of JAQFWZ010000045.1, forward strand.
TCTGCTACTGAGCTCAGTACCTTAAAGGGGTACTCCACTCATACATAACTTATGATATGTTGCTGCCCATGGTGAGACTAACAATTCCTTCCATGATCCTGCACCGGGGACCAGGCTGGCTCCATCTATACTATACTATACAGGTGTGGAGACCATGTTACTCAGTTATTGGGGATATTTTTATTCCATATGTTTTTTTGCCATTTTTTTCACCTTCTTTAAGAGAAACCACTAAATCAGGATCACAGAATGTTATGATTTGTAATCGCAGAAACGCCACCGAGAGACGCAAAACCAACTCGTCCACCTCCTCAGCCCGACCACCGCCCATACGTATCCACACAGCCCTCCAGGCCAAGGTCTCCACCCGGACAGCTGCCGGGGGGGTTAAAAATAAATATGTTACGATCCATGTTCTTTTATAATGTAACTAATGGGATATGGATTGTGCAGTATACAGCAGCGTACACCAGCACCATAATCTATTAAGGCGTATACATTTAAGGGGAACTCCGGCGAAAATCTTTTTTTTTTTTTTTTTAACTGGTGCCAGACAGTAACATAGATTTGTAATTTACTTTTATTTAAATATCTGCAGTCTTCCACTACTTATCAGCTGCTGTATGACCTGCAGGAAGTGGTGTATTCTCTCCAGTCTGACACAGTGCTCTCTGCTGCCACCTCTGTCCATGCCAGGAACTGTCCAGAGCAGGAGAGGTTTTCTATGGGGATTTGCTGCTGCTCTGGACAGTTCCTGCCATGGACAGAGGGGGCAGCAGAGAACACTGTGTCAGACTGGAGAGAATACACCACTTCCTGTAGGACATACAGCAGCTGATAAGTACTGGAAGACTGGTTATATTTAAATAGAAGTAAATTACAAATCTGTATAACTTTGTGACACCTGGTGATTTGAAAGAAAAATTATAAAGTTTAAAAAAAGGTGTTCCTTATGTTACATTAGTTTTAAATAGAGCCAGAGATGTAGTGTGAACATGGACGTACATTATTAAAAAAAAAAAACAGACCGAAAACAGGATCAAAACGCATCCTTTTTTTTTTTTTGTTCACATACACAATAAGGTTATAATGGAAAAACGGACTGGAAAAAACGCAGCGTGGACCCGGCCTTTTGCAGCAGCGCTCGGCTCCAGGTTGGTGGGTGATTTTTTGTTGCCCTTTTCTATGTGACTTTTTGCTGTGTTTGTGTGTACGCACTTTGTGCTTTTTTGTGGCTTTATTTCCCATTATAAATCATGTGATTCAGGAAGAAATCCCAAGTCTTGCATTAGAGAGATGTCCCTGCGGCCCCCGACCCCCTGACACATGGAGACAGCTGAAGGGGTCACTGATGGTAATGAAGTCCTGAACTTTGCACCAGGCGTCACATGTGCCTCCTCCTCCTCTTCCCCCCTGCTACTCCTCTCCCTCCTCCCTCCCACAAACCACTTGTCAGCCTGAAGTGTAACTTACTCCAGAGCAGAGATCAGTAAATTTACCCCAGTGCTGCTAGTGAGCGCAGGTAGAGACGACATGGCGTGCGTGCTGAGCAAGGACCCGCTGGATATCGAGGTATTGAATGGGTTTTCCTGTTTCTCTTGTATAACAGATGTTTGTGCAGATAGAATGGCGGCTGATAGTGGAGCCCATTGTGCTGGGGGCAGATTACAGTAACTTGGATCTTGCTGCTTTCAGTGGTAAATTGGCAGGTGGGAAACCGTGTTCAGGGGCTGCGGATCAAAGACGAAACCCATCTAGGAAAGGTGTAATGTCATCCCATGTACATGTATAGCGTCTGTGGCTGCTGCCCTGTCTAATGTGAGCGTTACAGGAGCTGCTGCGGCAGATCAAACCCGTTATCTATAGGGGGCGGTATCGGTGGCTGCAAACCCGTTATCTATAGGGGCGGTATCGGTGGCTGCAAACCCGTTATCTATAGGGGGCGGTATCGGTGGCTGCACACCCGTTACTTATCTATAGGGGGCGGTATCGGTGGCTGCAAACCCGTTATCTATAGGGGGCGGTATCGGTGGCGGCACACCCGTTATCTATAGGGGGCGGTATCGGTGGCTGCAAACCCGTTATCTATAGGGGGCGGTATCGGTGGCTGCAAACCCGTTATCTATAGGGGGCGGTATCGGTGGCTGCAAACCCGTTATCTATAGGGGGCGGTATCGGTGGCTGCAAACCCGTTATCTATAGGGGGCGATATCGGTGGCCGCACACCCGTTACTTATATATAGGGGGCGGTATCGATGGTCGCACACCCGTTACTTATCTATAGGGGGCAGTATCGGTGGCCGCACACCCGTTACTTATATATAGGGGGCGGTATCGGTGGCCGCACACCCGTTACTTATCTATAGGGGGCAGTATCGGTGGCCGCACACCCGTTACTTATATATAGGGGGCGGTATCGGTGGCCGCACACCCGTTACTTATCTATAGGGGGCGGTATCAGTGGCTGCAAACCCGTTACTTATCTATAGGGGGCGGTATCGGTGGCTGTAAACCCGTTACTTATCTATAGGGGGCGGTATCGGCGGCTGCACACCCGTTACTTATATATAGGGAGCGGTATCAGTGGCCGCACACCCGTTACTTATATATAGGGAGCGGTATCGGTGGCCGCACACCCGTTACTTATATATAGGGGGAGGTATCGGTGGCCGCACACCTTTCCAGGGGGTTTCGATATGTTTTGCGGATTCTGGATGCAGAATTTTATCATAGATCTCGGGCTGTGTGAAATGTTACATCAAAAGCTGCAGCAAATGGCCACAAAATGCACAATAATAGGAAGAATAAAGGGGCAGCCACACCATAATGTCAGCGCGCTCCTAGGGGGCCTCCTCACCGTCATGTCAGCGCGCTCCTAGGGGGCCTCCTCACCATCATGTCAGCACGCTCCTAGGGGGCCTCCTCACCGTCATGTCAGCGCGCTCCTAGGGGGCAGCCACACCATAATGTCAGTGCGCTCCTAGGGGGCCTCCTCACCATAATGTCAGTGCGCTCCTAGGGGGCCTCCTCACCATCATGTCAGCACGCTCCTAGGGGGCCTCCTCACCGTCATGTCAGCGCGCTCCTAGGGGGCAGCCACACCATAATGTCAGTGCGCTCCTAGGGGGCAGCCACACCATAATGTCAGTGCGCTCCTAGGGGGCCTCCTCACCGTCATGTCAGCGCGCTCCTAGGGGGCCTCCTCACCGTCATGTCAGCGCGCTCCTAGGGGGCCTCCTCACCATCATGTCAGTGCGCTCCTAGGGGGCATCCTCACCATGATGTCAGCGCGCTCCTAGGGGGCATCCTCACCATGATGTCAGCGCGCTCCTAGGGGGCATCCTCACCATGATGTCAGCGCGCTCCTAGGGGGCAGCCACACCATCATGTCAGCGCGCTCCTAGGGGGCCTCCTCACCATCATGTCAGTGCGCTCCTAGGGGGCCTCCTCACCATCATGTCAGTGCGCTCCTTGGGGGCCTCTTCACCATCATGTCAGCGCGCTCCTAGGGGGCCTCCTCACCATCATGTCAGTGCGCTCCTAGGGGGCCTCCTCACCATCATGTCAGTGCGCTCCTAGGGGGCCTCCTCACCATCATGTCAGTGCGCTCCTAGGGGGCAGCCACACCATCATGTCATTGCGCTCCTAGGGGGCCTCCTCACCGTCATGTCAGCGCACTCCTAGGGGGCCTCCTCACCATAATGTCAGTGCGCTCCTAGGGGGCAGCCACACCATCATGTCAGCGCGCTCCTAGGGGGCAGCCACACCATCATGTCAGCGCGCTCCTAGGGGGCCTCCTCACCATCATGTCAGCGCGCTCCTAGGGGGCCTCCTCACCATCATGTCAGTGCGCTCCTAGGGGGCCTCCTCACCATCATGTCAGCGCGCTCCTAGGGGGCCTCCTCACCATCATGTCAGTGCGCTCCTAGGGGGCAGCCACCCTCTCCGTGCACACTCCGTAAATACAGCCAATGTGCTATGGAACGGACAGTGGAGATCCCAGCATTCATACAGCTCCCGCACAGTACAGCAGGTCACTAGAGAAGCACAGAGTCCCGTACAGCATTAGGCTGGGTTCACACTGAGGAAAAGGTGAGGAAGTGAAGAGGAATCTGCTCTTATTTCACCTTGAAATTACTCCAGTAAAATATGTACAGAGCGAGGTCCTATTGTGTTCAATGGGATTTCTGCTCTGTTGTTCACACTGCAGAATTTCCGAGCAGAATTTTCTGCCGCTGATCTGTGTCTGATTAGTGTGCACATACACTAAGGCTGGGTTCACACTACGTATATTTCAGTCAGTATTGTGGTCCTCATATAGCAACCAAAACCAGGAGTGGATTAAAAACACAGAAAGGATCTGTTCACACAATGGTGAAACTGAGTGGATGGCCGCCATATAATGGCAAATATTTGCTGTTATTTTAAAACAACGGCCGTTATATTGAAATAATGGCTGTTATTTACTGTTATATGGCGGCCATCCACTCAGTTTCATCATTGTGTGAACAGATCCTTTCTGTGTTTTTAATCCACTCCTGGTTTTGGTTGCAATATGAGGACCACAATACTGACTGAAATATATACGTAGTGTGAACCCAGCCTAAGGGTATGTGCACACTGAGCAATTCTCGAGGAATTGAAGCAGAAAGTTTTCAGGCAGAATTTAAGCCCCCCATTGACTTCTATAGGATTCCTCTAGCAGATCTACAGCAGAAAATTCTGCAGTGTGAACAACAGAGCAGAAAACCCATTGAACACAATGGGACTTTGCTCTGTACATATTTTACGGGAGGAATTTCAAGCTGAAATTCCTCTTCAATTCCTCACGTAATTCCTCGCCTTTTCCTCAGTGTGCACATACACTTACACAGTATTTATGGACCGTGCATGGAAGGGGTGGCTGCCCCCATAGGAGCGCACTGACATGATGGTGTGGCTGCCCCCTAGGAGCGCACTGACATGATGGTGAGGAGGCCCCCTAGGAGCGCGCTGACATGATGGTGAGGAGGCCCCCTAGGAGCGCACTGACATGATGGTGTGGCTGCCCCCTAGGAGCGCACTGACATCATGGTGTGGCTGCCCCCTAGGAGCGCACTGACATGATGGTGAGGAGGCCCCCTAGGAGCGCACTGACATGATGGTGAGGAGGCCCCCTAGGAGCGTGCTGACATGATGGTGAGGAGGCCCCCTAGGAGCGCACTGACATGATGGTGAGGAGGCCCCCTAGGAGCGCACTGACATGATGGTGAGGAGGCCCCCTAGGAGCGCACTGACATGATGGTGAGGAGGCCCCCTAGGAGCGCACTGACATTATGGTGTGGCTGCCCCCTAGGAGCGCACTGACATTATGGTGTGGCTGCCCCCTAGGAGCGCACTGACATTATGGTGTGGCTGCCCCCTAGGAGCGCACTGACATGATGGTGAGGAGGCCCCCTAGGAGCGCACTGACATCATGGTGTGGCTGCCCCCTAGGAGCGCACTGACATGACGGTGAGGAGGCCCCCTAGGAGCGCACTGACATGGGGGTGAGGAGGCCCCCTAGGAGCGCACTGACATGGGGGTGAGGAGGCCCCCTAGGAGTGCACTGACACGGCGGTGAGGAGGCCCCCTAGGAGCGCGCTGACATGATGGTGTGGCTGCCCCCTAGGAGTGCGCTGACATGATGGTGAGGAGGCCCCCTAGGAGCGCACTGACATTATGGTGTGGCTTCCCCCTAGGAGCGCACTGACATGATGGTGAGGAGGCCCCCTAGGAGCGCACTGGCATCATGGTGTGGCTGCCCCCTAGGAGCGCACTGACATGACGGTGAGGAGGCCCCCTAGGAGCGCGCTGACATGGGGGTGAGGAGGCCCCCTAGGAGCGCACTGACATGGGGGTGAGGAGGCCCCCTAGGAGCGCACTGACATGGGGGTGAGGAGGCCCCCTAGGAGCGCACTGACATGGGGGTGAGGAGGCCCCCTAGGAGTGCACTGACACGGCGGTGAGGAGGCCCCCTAGGAGCGCGCTGACATGATGGTGTGGCTGCCCCCTAGGAGTGCGCTGACATGATGGTGAGGAGGCCCCCTAGGAGCGCACTGACATGATGGTGAGGAGGCCCCCTAGGAGCGCACTGACATTATGGTGTGGCTGCCCCCTAGGAGCGCACTGACATGATGGTGTGGCTGCCCCCTAGGAGCGCACTGACATGACGGTGAGGAGGCCCCCTAGGAGCGCACTGACATGACGGTGAGGAGGCCCCCTAGGAGCGCACTGACATGGCGGTGAGGAGGCCCCCTAGGAGCGCGCTGACATGATGGTGTGGCTGCCCCCTAGGAGCGCACTGACATTATGGTGAGGAGGCCCCCTAGGAGCGCGCTGACATGATGGAGATTTTTGCCGGAATACCCCTTTAAGTGAAGACAAATCCGAACAGAGCCTGGGCTCATTATATAGGAAAGGTGATCAGAGTTTTCCCGGGAGACGAGGAATTTGTTGGCCTCCTCGTGTTTTTGGCGCGGAGCGGCCGGGAATATCAGTGACTCAGGGATCTCCTTGCGGCTGAGACGTCGAGAGGTCAGGAGTGGATTTACCCTCCAGATAAAACGCCGTCTCACTATTACTGGATGTGATGACCGGATTTATAGCGCATTTCATCAGATCTTAGCGAGGCTTAAATCAAAGCTGAAATAGAACTCAAATAACACTGGATTACATGCTGATAGCAGAGAGGATCAGTCCCGGCGTCCTCAACACCCAAAGGTGTGAACTTGTGATGTGTGCACGGCCGTCTGCCGCTTCATGCCACACCGGAGTGGTAACCGCTGCCCTCACCACATTACAGCTGGATTCTCCTTCTAGTTTCCTCCGTTGTCTTTACATTTATGGGGCCCATATGTAGCTGCCGATAAGGTTACAGGTATCCGGGTTTGGTGATGGGGTATGATGAAGTCGTAGGTGCCAGGGGGCACGGCAATATCAAAGGTGTGGTTATGGGTGCAGGGGGCACGGTGATATTGGGGGTGTGGTGGTGATATGGGTACTGAGGGTACAGTACTGTGGAGAAGTAGGGGCTGGTGCCCTGGGAGGTAGGGGGGCTCATGATATGAATACTAGTATTTTATTGTCAGTTTATTTTACTTTTTTGTCACATTTTACCATTTTATTCATTTATTATTATGGAAACAATCTGGTAAAAAAAAAATAAGTTTTAAGAATGCAAAAAATGTATCAAAATTTTTTTAGGCATAATTGTGTTGGTCACTATATGAGGCTTCCTGGCCTGATATTCTCCGCTAGTGACTGATAAAGCCAGATTGTTGTTGTTTTTAGACTTCCAAATCTAAGCATCTAATTTTAGGCACAATCGTGTAGAATTCTCTGGGATCTGTATACGGAGCCTTAAAGGGGTACTCCAGCGGGGGAGTGCACTTTTTGGCTTGGACCGGGGACGAGGTGGCTGAGGGAAAAGACGTCCACTCACCTCTCCGGTTTCAGTGAAGGAGGCGGGATCTGTTTAAGTCCGCTCACCGGAACGCTGCGATGCGGGACCCGCCACTGGAACCGGGGAGGTGAGTGGATGTCTTTTCCCTCAGCCACCTCGTCCCCGGTCCCCCCCCCCCCCCTTTAACCCAACATGGTGGCCTTTTCCTCCCTGCTCCCCCCTTCTCTGCCTCTGTACAGGTATAATCTCAGTATTACATGACCTGGAGCTTCTATTCTTTATCTCTGTACAATTGGAATTTTAAACATTTAAAAATAAAATAATGTAAAGGAATAGAAAAAACTAATTTCGTTGTAATGTTGTATGAAAATGAAGTTCCATTCAGTCCTCGGCTGCCATCACCCTCTGGATCCAGTAATAATATCCAAAGTCTCTGCCGCTTGTTGAGAAGCCGTGGCGGCCAGAGGTGGCGGTGACGTGCACAGAGGTAATGGCGCCATCTCCGGCTCCCTGGAACGTGCAGTTGACCCACAAGCATTTTGTCATCGCAATTAACATACATAATGAATTGTGGAAATTAGAATACGAAGTGTTTTTTAAGGACAGCCTCCGACCCTGGCATTTTGCCCTCAGCAGAAAAAAATTAAAAATGGAACTTGATATGAGTTTTGCCGTTAATTTACATAGAAATCACTGTATCTGCATACTTAATAGGCGTTTTCCGTCCCGGTGGGATTTTCCATCTAATTATGGAGCGCTGTGTTCTGCATTCTTAATCCTATATCGTTATGCAGATTGGACTACTTAATTTTTTATTGATATTTTCAGGAAATGTGATTTAGTAGTTTACAGAGAGATCAGACTTACCAGTCAGGCCAAGGAGAGTCGGGGAGCGGCGGAGGCCAAGGAGAGTCGGGGAGCGGCGGAGGCCAAGGAGAGTCGGGGAGAGGCGGAGGCCAAGGAGAGTCGGGGAGCGGCGGAGGCCAAGGAGAGTCGGGGAGCGGCGGAGGCCAAGGAGAGTCGGGGAGAGGCGGAGGCCAAGGAGAGTCGGGGAGCGGCGGAGGCCAAGGAGAGTCGGGGAGCGGCGGAGGCCAAGGAGAGTCGGGGAGCGGCGGAGGCCAAGGAGAGTCGGGGAGCGGCGGAGGCCAAGGAGAGTCGGGGAGCGGCGGAGGCCAAGGAGAGTCGGGGAGCGGCAGACACGACAGAAAGTCAGGGAGTGGTGGAGGTCAAGGAGAGTCAGGGAACAGCAGACACGACAGAAAACCAGGGAGTGGTGGAGGTCACGGAGAGTCAGGGAGCGGCAGGTCCAAGGAGAGGTGGAGATCAAGGTGGAAAGTCTGGGTGCAGGGGGCGTGATGGAAAGAAGGAGATCAGTAGAGGCTAAGGAGAGTCAGGGAGTGGCAGAGGTCATGAACTCAACCATCACATAAATTATTTATCCCAGTGTTCACCTATTTTTAGTGTCCTCTTCACCTATTCTTGAATTGCTGATATCCCTGACACCCAACCTGTGGCTCCTCAGCTGTCTGGCATGATGGAACTTGATGTTTTGTCACAAGTTGAGGATCTGATATAAACGCCCTGCTATCACAGAGCATTGGTGATAATGGGGGGGGATGTTCAACCTTTGAGCGGAGAGCAGAGGTGCACGAAAAATCCCATTGAAGCAATAGGACAGGCAGAATGACAAGCAGAATCCACTCATAAATTCCGCCTCTTCCATGGTGTAGTTTGGAACAGTCTTCCGGTCATTGAGGTGTGTAATGTTGGTACATGCACAGCTCCCTTAGATTCCGCCACAGTACTTTTATTTGGTTGAGGTTAGAGATGAGTGAACCCAAAGCACGCTTGTCCATGGCATTTGATTATCGGCTATTGCGGCAGCTTGATTATTTTCTATTTCAGCCATTTTGTTATACTGTAGATTTGCTGTTGTACTCAGGATCATGGTCTTGTCACATGACCCAGCATTGGCCAAGAAGTTGGAGAGACGTGTCACTTTGACTCTAAAATGCTTTGGTTAATGGAAAACTCAATGATTGTAGGGTGTCCGGATCCAGTGCCTACAAATCAAGTCCAGACCAGCCCCCTCCACCCTGACGGTCACTATGAAAGGTTTGTGCAAAATGGGCTTTCACCCAATGTTTTTTAACATTATGGCTAAACATCTCCATTCTGATCTCGTCTGTCCCAAAAACTTTGTGCCAAAAGTCTTGTGCTTTGTCAAGGGAGAAGGAACCGTCTTCCCTGTTTTATTCCCTGACGTTCATTTCCACCCTTGCACGTTTTAGAAATATTTCTTTCAAGACAAGGTGCCATATTGTAACTGCATATGAACAAAACCATGTCCGCCTGGTTTATACGGTTGGTGATGCTGCAGTGACACCCTGTAGCTATTCGTCACTGTGGGGGGGGGGGGGTCTTTGTAGCATACGATTATTACCATTTCTATGGAAAACGTGCACCCTGTATCTGCATTTTGGATTAGTTTATCTTAAGTAACAACTAGAGATGAGCGAAACTCAAGCACGCTAGAGTCTATCTGAACCCAGAAGTCTTGGCATTTGATTACTGGTGGTTGTATGCAGCCCTAGCGAGTCCTAGAAAAACATGGATACAGTCTCTGGCCTATGGCTGTATCCTTGTTTTCCAGGCAGCCGTTTTCAGAATTTAGCTATCTGTCTAGTCTTGGCTACGCCTGTTCAATCACCTGGATGTGGCGGCTATGGCGCTCCAGCTCTGGAAATAGGAGTCCCCGTTCTGAGACCCGGAGTTATTAGACATCTATGGCATGGGGAAGGCTACAATTCCCTAGCCAGGCATTACACAGATGGCAGCTATAGGCCTATACTATACGTCCATAGGGCTCTCTACTGCTCTCCAGTTTCCGTTTCCCATCTAAAGTAAATTGCGGGAAATATTGAAATCTTTAGTAGTTTCAGGTTTTGTAATATAGAGATCGTATTTCCATAGGGAGTAAAAGCGGATCCAGACATAAAATGTGCGTCCAATAAAAGACCTAAAAGTAACTCGCAATATACAATTTCAAATTTGCAAAACAATAATCTGGTTACATGTTCAGAAAACACAAAGTGAGACGACGAGATAAAATGTGACCTTCAGCAAACAAGCCCAGATAGTGAACTCTCTAGAAGAATTTACAAGACTCCTCCGCCGGCTCCGGATTCATGTGATTGAAACGCTCCATGACATTTCAATGAAACGATTGTCTTTGAACTGTTGAAGTCAAACGGAATATCACATGGCTTCCCGAGCCTCTAAATGTTATGGCTGATATCTGTCACACTGGACCGCATGGTGGCCGCATCGCCCCTAATTGTAGCCGACACAATGAAGGAAATAAACCTCGCCGCGCGCTCCATAAACCGGCAGCTTCTCAAGCTCTCAACTTTACTTCTCTCTAAAGTCTGGAATAGTTTGAGTAAAGTTAATCTATGAACCAGACTATAATATCACTATCTGTCTCAAGCTTTTAAAGCAGTTATCCAGTCAGGTAAAATGGTAAAAATACATGTGGAATTCCCCCCTCCCCCTTCCTGGAGACTAACAATTCCTTTCATCCATATTTGCGTATTTGAGTATTGTGGTACTCTATACTAAAACGAATACTGCGATGTGCTCAAATAAAACGCATAGACTCCTCCCAGTATGTTTGGGAACCAATCAGTACATTTGTGCTGATTGGGCTCCCTGCACAGCTGCACAGACCTCACAGCCGGCTCTCACCTGGCATCGAGGGTTCTGGTGTCGAGTCTTCATGTTGGGTAAAATGCTTTTTAATTCTGTGCACGAGGCAGCGGGAGAGCCGTGAACTAGCCATCTGGGCTGTGACTAGTCACAGCTCTGTCCTGTCAGTGCGCTCTGTGGGGTGATTGACAGGCAAGGAGACCTGTTAGTGTAGCCTCCCAGGACCCGCTAGGTCCCTTCCCTGATGGTGAAATAGTAGTTTAGGAGGCACCGGAGGAGATTGTGTGCACAGTTGCCCCAGGCGTTCACTTTCGTCTATCGAAGGGTATTTCAGAGGGGGAGGGATCCACCGCACCACCACAGGCTGCAGGAGGGAGAAGGCGGCCATACAAAATGGTCCTGCAAGTGTTCCCTGGAGCACCAACTAGCAGAGGGGGCAGTTGTCATTCGTGTAACTTTTTATTTTATTGTTTTGAGGGAGACACTAAAGATGAACTTATGCAAACTGTGCCGTGTGAGGATCAGAAGGGGAGCCGCCTCCATCAGGCTGAGCGCCACCTCCATCAGGCTGAGCGCCACCTCCATCAGGCTGAGCGCCACCACCATCAGGCTGAGCGCCACCACCATCAGGCTGAGCGCCACCACCATCAGGCTGAGCGCCACCACCATCAGGCTGAGCGCCACCACCATCAGGCTGAGCGCCACCTCCATCAGGCTGAGCGCCACCACCATCAGGCTGAGCGCCACCACCATCAGGCTGAGCGCCACCACCATCAGGCTGAGCGCCACCACCATCAGGCTGAGCGCCACCACCATCAGGCTGAGCGCCACCACCATCAGGCTGAGCGCCACCACCATCAGACTGAGCGCCATAAGAATGCCCTGGAACATATTCCTCAATGAGCACCTGCAGGTCACACCAGACTCTTGCCCACAATCTTTAACAGGGTCATTACCAATTATAAGGAGGCCACATCTTTGCATCACTACCCTGGAGCAATTTCACAATATTTCAATTTGAAATTTAAATTACAGTTTAAATTTTATCTATTTTAATTTTCAATAAAAAATTTCTTATAAGTGTCCCCACCAGGCTCTTGCCCACAGTTATAAGGAGCGGTAAGTAATAAGCAGAATGTAGAACTCTGGGTCTGGGCTATCCAGTAAGAGAAGGGCTCAAAAACGTCCAGTGTTAAAGAACCAAAAGTTTATTGTATCAGGCACATAAAGTCTGTACCCCCTTTATCCGATCTAGAGTGCATGATACAATACAATTTTATATATATTTTTTATATTGGATGTTTTTGCTTTCTCTACAAGTAAATGTACAGGAAAAAAATTCCTAACTTTTTTCCACCTTACATTGTACTTTCTCTTGAGGTGGGGGTGGGGTGCACAATATTGTCAGACTGTAAAGGTGCCGTAATACAGTGATCTGGGAGTCTTTATGCATCCATGCTCCCCCGATGTGCCAGCTCCATTTCCTCCCCTCTGCCAAATAGGGGACCCGGAAAAAAATCCCACTGATGTGATATAATGGGGTTACGTAAATCAAGCATCATTATATTATTCTTTATTATTATTATTATTATTATTATTATTATTATTATTATTATTATTATTATTATTATTATTTGCTCTTTTTCATCCAGTCAGATCAGGGCATCAAGCTCATCTTTAAAGCAGAGGAGTTTTCAAAAGTCAGAGTTGTGCAGAATACGGCTGACACTGCCTCGCAGGTTTCTGCGCAGAATACGGCTGACGCTGCCTCGTAGGTTTCTGCGCTGAATACGGCTGACGCTGCCTCGTAGGTTTCTGTGCTGAATACGGCTGACGCTGCCTCGTAGATTTCTGTGCTGAATACGGCTGACGCTGCCTCGTAGATTTCTGTGCTGAATACGGCTGACGCTGCCTCGTAGGTTTCTGTGCTGAATACGGCTGACGCTGCCTCGTAGGTTTCTGCGCTGAATACGGCTGACGCTGCCTCGTAGGTTTCTGTGCAGAATACGGCTGACGCTGCCTCGTAGGTTTCTGTGCAGAATACGGCTGACGCTGCCTCGTAGGTTTCTGCGCTGAATACGGCTGACGCTGCCTCGTAGGTTTCTGTGCAGAATACGGCTGACGCTGCCTCGTAGGTTTCTGCGTAGAATACGGCTGACGCTGCCTCGTAGGTTTCTGTGCAGAATACGGCTGACGCTGCCTCGTAGGTTTCTGCGTAGAATACGGCTGACGCTGCCTCGTAGGTTTCTGTGCAGAATACGGCTGACGCTGCCTCGTAGGTTTCTGCGCAGAATACGGCTGACGCTGCCTCGTAGGTTTCTGCGCAGAATACGGCTGACGCTGCCTCGTAGGTTTCTGCGCTGAATACGGCTGACGCTGCCTCGTAGGTTTCTGCGTAGAATACGGCTGACGCTGCCTCGTAGGTTTCTGTGCAGAATACGGCTGACGCTGCCTCGTAGGTTTCTGCGCAGAATACGGCTGACGCTGCCTCGTAGGTTTCTGTGCAGAATACGGCTGACGCTGCCTCGTAGGTTTCTGCGCAGAATACGGCTGACGCTGCCTCGTAGGTTTCTGCGCAGAATACGGCTGACGCTGCCTCGTAGGTTTCTGCGTAGAATACGGCTGACGCTGCCTCGTAGGTTTCTGTGCAGAATACGGCTGACGCTGCCTCGTAGGTTTCTGTGCTGAATACGGCTGACGCTGCCTCGTAGGTTTCTGCGCAGAATACGGCTGACGCTGCCTCGTAGGTTTCTGTGCTGAATACGGCTGACGCTGCCTCGTAGGTTTCTGTGCTGAATACGGCTGACTCTGCCTCGTAGGTTTCTGTGCTGAATACGGCTGACGCTGCCTCGTAGGTTTCTGTGCTGAATACGGCTGACGCTGCCTCGTAGGTTTCAGCGCAGAATACGGCTGACGCTGCCTCGTAGGTTTCTGTGCTGAATACGGCTGACGCTGCCTCGTAGGTTTCTGCGCAGAATACGGCTGACGCTGCCTCGTAGGTTTCTGCGCAGAATACGGCTGACGCTGCCTCGTAGGTTTCTGCGTAGAATACGGCTGACGCTGCCTCGTAGGTTTCTGTGCAGAATACGGCTGACGCTGCCTCGTAGGTTTCTGCGTAGAATACGGCTGACGCTGCCTCGTAGGTTTCTGTGCAGAATACGGCTGACGCTGCCTCGTAGGTTTCTGTGCTGAATACGGCTGACGCTGCCTCGTAGGTTTCTGTGCAGAATACGGCTGACGCTGCCTCGTAGGTTTCTGTGCAGAATACGGCTGACGCTGCCTCGTAGGTTTCTGCGCTGAATACGGCTGACGCTGCCTCGTAGGTTTCTGCGCAGAATACGGCTGACGCTGCCTCGTAGGTTTCTGTGCTGAATACGGCTGACGCTGCCTCGTAGGTTTCTGTGCAGAATACGGCTGACGCTGCCTCGTAGGTTTCTGTGCTGAATACGGCTGACGCTGCCTCGTAGGTTTCTGTGCTGAATACGGCTGACGCTGCCTCGTAGGTTTCTGTGCTGAATACGGCTGACGCTGCCTCGTAGGTTTCAGCGCAGAATACGGCTGACGCTGCCTCGTAGGTTTCTGTGCTGAATACGGCTGACGCTGCCTCGTAGGTTTCTGCGCAGAATACGGCTGACGCTGCCTCGTAGGTTTCTGCGCAGAATACGGCTGACGCTGCCTCGTAGGTTTCTGCGCAGAATACGGCTGACGCTGCCTCGTAGGTTTCTGTGCAGAATACGGCTGACGCTGCCTCGTAGGTTTCTGTGCTGAATACGGCTGACGCTGCCTCGTAGGTTTCTGTGCAGAATACGGCTGACGCTGCCTCGTAGGTTTCTGCGTAGAATACGGCTGACGCTGCCTCGTAGGTTTCTGTGTAGAATACGGCTGACGCTGCCTCGTAGGTTTCTGCGCAGAATACGGCTGACGCTGCCTCGTAGGTTTCTGTGCAGAATACGGCTGACGCTGCCTCGTAGGTTTCTGTGCAGAATACGGCTGACGCTGCCTCGTAGGTTTCCGTGCAGAATACGGCTGACGCTGCCTCGTAGGTTTCTGTGCTGAATACGGCTGACGCTGCCTCGTAGGTTTCTGTGCAGAATACGGCTGACGCTGCCTCGTAGGTTTCTGTGCAGAATACGGCTGACGCTGCCTCGTAGGTTTCTGTGCAGAATACGGCTGACGCTGCCTCGTAGGTTTCTGTGCAGAATACGGCTGACGCTGCCTCGTAGGTTTCTGTGCAGAATACGGCTGACGCTGCCTCGTAGGTTTCTGTGCTGAATACGGCTGACGCTGCCTCGTAGGTTTCTGTGCTGAATACGGCTGACGCTGCCTCGTAGGTTTCTGCGCAGAATACTGCTGACGCTGCCTTGTAGGTTTCTGATCCTCGGTAATTATCAGTTTGATTAAAAATGTAATTAATTAATCAGCGGTGACGGCTGTGTCATCTTATTACCAGGCTGTGAGCTCCTCCTGTGGGGGTCTTCATTCTAGTTACAGTATATTCTATAGGAGACTCTCCCACCTCTCCGGCGGTGATGGCCGCTGATGTATTATGATGTCAGGGATTCTGGACTATTACATACCCGGGAGATGGAGAACCACGTTACACTTTAGCAAAAACAGTAGAGGGCTTAAAAACCGGCCTAGACAAGTTCTTCGAGCAAAATAATATAAATGCATATGTATAGAACCCGCACCCCTCCCCCTTCCCTGTATGTATAGAACCTGTCACCCCTCCCCCTTCCCTGTATGTATAGAACCTGTCACCCCTCCCCCTTCCCTGTATGTATAGAACCTGTCACCCCTCCCCCTTCCCTGTATGTATAGAACCTGTCACCCCTCCCCCTTCCCTGTATGTATAGAACCTGTCACCCCTCCCCCTTCCCTGTATGTATAGAACCTGTCACCCCTCCCCCTTCCCTGTATGTATAGAACCTGTCACCCCTCCCCCTTCCCTGTATCCATCCCCTCCTTGGTTGAACTTGATGGACATGTGTGTTTTTTTTTTCAACCGTATTAACTATGTAACTATGTAACTATGTAATTATTTAGTCACTGATTGCCACTTGGACTCACCTCTTGTCTTTGTATATGTTGGTGTTTATTGGTCTTTCTCTTTCTTGGTGTTTGTTGTTGGTCTCTCTCGTTGTTGGTGTTTGTTGGTCTTTCTCTACGTTGGTGTTTGTTGGTCTCTCTCGTTGTTGGTGTTTGTTGGTCTTTTTCTACGTTGGTGTTTGTTGGTCTTTCGCTATGTTGGTCTTTCTCTTTGTCCTTGTGGTGTTGAGCTGGTCAAACACATTATATACTGTAAGTGTTGGCTGCACCTCCTCTTTTAGTGGAGACCCCAACTATGTAACGTGCATCGTGTCAAAACATGCAGGAGCAAAGAAGGATCAGACATGTAGAAGTACAATTTTCCAATCCTTATGTTCTTGGAGGGGACAGAGGGATCTGGCGGCGGCTTTCTCTCTATAGATGGAGGTGACATACACTTGATTGGGATAATGTATGTGGCTAGCCTATCCATAACATATGGCTATATGATATTCTGATAGTCTTAGTACTTGATAAGTTGATGAGATGTCTCCGTTATTCTCTGTCCTGTCTATGATATCAGTTAGACAAGTTTCGGTATGTCCTTCTATGTGTGTGTTCCATGTATGTCTGTCTGTATGTGTTCTATGTATGTCTATCTATACACTGGAGTCTGTACATTGGACATTCTATTTATTTTCAATCTTCCAGATTTATCCAGTTCCCTGACAAATTCCCCGTTCTGTGCGTCCGTGTGCGGTGATCAATATACGGGATCCATAAGGTTCTCCGGATCTATATTGGTGAAGTAACTCCAAGAAGTTTTCCCCCGCAGTAGAATGCGTTCCCTGTAGCTGGTAGATGATGATGTAATGGTCGGACGCCGAGCGCATTACAAGCTGCACACTTTATCCACTAGGTTTCTAATTGGCCTGGAGTCTTAATCATCTGGCTGGGAGCTGCTCCCCGTATAATGTACGCTTCTAATCTCGCCTGATGCATTCTGGCTGTATTAATTTTACTTTATTAGCAATGAGGGCGGACAATCAGCAATGTGAGTGATGGTGGCGGCAGTAATCCATGGCCGCGCTCCCATCCATAGGGCCGGGCCGCGCTCCCATCCATAGGGCCGGGCCGCGCTCCCATCCATAGGGCCGGGCCGCGCTCCCATCCATAGGGCCGGGCCGCGCTCCCATCCATAGGGCCGGGCCGCGCTCCCATCCATAGGGCCGGGCCGCCCGAATCCTTTTCTAATAGTGACAGGCCAGGGGCGGATTAACTTTACCATAGGCCCGGGGCTGTTCACCAAGCCTGGGCCCCCCCACCCCACTGTAACTATGGCAGCACTAGCCTGGCGTTCATAGTACAGTATAGATAATGTCATGATGTCCTGATTTGTGCAAAATTGCCATTAAAAAAACTGTGATTTTTTTTGCAAATTATGGCGGAAGTGTAGCCAGGAGACAGTACGCCACTGAAAGTATGTCTTTTTGGGTGGTCATGGGCCCCCCAGGAGCTCAGGGCCCCGGGCTGCCGCCCGGAACGCCCCTATTATGATCCACTACTGTAACAGGCAAGCCAGACCGAGGGGAAGCCGCTCTGATCTACATGAGAAGACAGGGTGTGCAGGGCAGCAGGGATCACACTGTGCAACCACCTGACCCGTCCCTAGGATTGCATCTGCCTTCTGCGGACAATGACTGAACACTACAACTTGAGGGGGGATGGGGGACATAATAATGAAGCTGTACTTACCTTCCCCTGCAGCACTGCCGCACCCTCACCGGCCTCCTGGATCTCCTGCTCCAGCAACATCATCACCTGGAGCGTGATCTGCCTGCTCAGTCAATCAGTCAGGGAGGGGACACCACCAATCACACCGAATAAAGCACCAACGTACAGTGCTGCTCCCATCAGTATACTGGGACATGACTGTCCGTCTGTACAGACAGCAGCACTCACAGAATGCACACAGTGTATACACTGCACATACAACACACACACACAACACACACACACAACATCCACAGTACATGCACACAGCACAAACAATATACACAGCCAGGGCCGGTTTTAGACTAGATGTGGCCCTGGGCAAAGTTAAAGGTGGGGCCCCAAATGCTGAAATATTTTAGCAACAATTTAAGGTCCCCATACATGTTACTCTTTTGTTGGTGGTACCTGTTGCTCCTGGTGGGTTCGGCCATCAGTGTAAGGTGTATGGGGCTCTCTGGACAGTCCTCTGACAGATGATATCAGTGGACATAGGGGGTCAAGCTTGATGGAAAATCAACGCCCAACCTCTTTGTTCTCAGAGAGATAAGCCGCCATCAGATCTGTATGGCTATGGCTTTACCCTCTCATAGAAAACACAGGAAAACTCAGATGTGCCAAATTTCTGTGTATGGGGAGGACGGGACCGGATGGGAGAGATAATTGTCAGCTGAAGGATTGTTCAGCCAGCAGTTATTGGAAGCATACAGCCACTTTTAAGGCCGTATTACACGGCCTGATATTCTGCAGAAGTGAGCACCAATCTGGTAGAATGGAGCTCGCTTAGAGAGCCTACTACAGCAAAAGCTATGGAGGAGATTTATCAAACTGGTGTAAAGAAGAATTGGCTCAGTTGCCCCTAGCAACCAATCAGATTCCACCTACTTAGAATCTGAGTAATGAAAGGTGGAATATGATTGGTTGCTAGGGGCAACGGAGCCAGTTTCACTTTACACTATGTTTGATAAATCTCCCCCTATGTGTATATATACAGTATATCATTAGTGATGTGTGTACAATCCTTGGTGTATATAGTAAACAATAAAGATATATATACTACCTGATCATGTTCCCCGGTGTCCTCAGGCCTTGTCTGTGATATATACTACCTGATCACGTTCCCCGGTGTCCTCAGGCCTTGTCTGTGATATATACTACCTGATCACGTTCCCCGGTGTCCTCAGGCCTTGTCTGTGATATATACTACCTGATCATGTTCCCCGGTGTCCTCACAGAGCAATAGCGTCCTGATTCGGACAATTTTCGCTCCATGTATTAGGGCTCTTACTCAGTTCAGAAGTTTACATGCCGCTACATGTCAGGACTACCGCTACATGCCGGGACCGCCGCTACATGCCGGGACCGCCGCTACATGCCGGGACCGCCGCTACATGTCGGGACCGCCGCTACATGCCGGGACCGCCGCTACATGTCGGGACCGCCGCTACATGTCGGGACCGCCGCTACATGTCGGGACCGCCCCTACATGTCGGGACCGCCCCTACATGTCGGGACCGCCCCTACATGTCGGGACCGCCCCTACATGTCGGGACCGCCCCTACATGTCGGGACCGCCCCTACATGTCGGGACCGCCCCTACATGTCGGGACCGCCCCTACATGTCGGGACCGCCCCTACATGTCGGGACCGCCCCTACATGTCGGGACCGCCCCTACATGTCGGGACCGCCCCTACATGTCGGGACCGCCCCTACATGTCGGGACCGCCCCTACATGTCGGGACCGCCCCTACATGTCGGGACCGCCCCTACATGTCGGGACCGCCCCTACATGTCGGGACCGCCCCTTCATGTCGGGACCGCCCCTACATGTCGGGACCGCCCCTACATGTCGGGACCGCCCCTACATGTCGGGACCGCCCCTACATGTCGGGACCGCCCCTACATGTCGGGACCGCCCCTACATGTCGGGACCGCCCCTACATGTCGGGACCGCCGCTACATGCCGGGACCGCCGCTACATGCCGGGACCGCCGCTACATGCCGGGACCGCCGCTACATGCCGGGACCGCCGCTACATGCCGGGACCGCCGCTACATGCCGGGACCGCCGCTACATGCCGGGACCGCCGCTACATGCCAGGACTGCCGCTAAATGCCAGGACTGCCACTAAATGCCAGGAATGCCGCTAGTGGTGTAAATACAAGAACTATTTATATGAATTGCTTTAAAAAAATAAATTAAAAAAAAATCACTATAATCAGGACCAAATATTACCTCCATACTGTTATTGAAGAAAACACACTATATATAGGCCAATATTACCACCATAAAAGTGACCGCCCCATAATGACTCTATATACGCTATATACAGACCAATATTACCACCATAAAGTGACCGCCCCATAATGACTCTATATACACTATATACAGACCAATATTACCGCCATAGAGTGACCACCGCATGACTCTATATACACTATATACAGACCAATATTACCACTATAGACTGACCACTGTATAATGAATCACTGTATATACACTGTATACAGACCAATATTATGTGGTTGTCACCCTATGGCTGTACTATTGGTGTATATAGTGTATATATAGAGTCATTATGTGGCAGTCAATCTATGGCAGTAATGACTCTACACTATATACGCTATATACAGACCAATATTATTGCCATAGGCTGACCCCTGTATAATGACTTTATATACACTCTATATACAGACCAATATTACCGCCATAGAGTGACCACTGCATAATGACTCTATATACAGACCAATATTACTGCCATAGACTGACCCCTGTATAATGACTCTATATACACTGTATGCAGACCAATATTATGTGGCGATCACTCTATGGCTGTACTATATATACTGTACTGTGGCTGTACTGTATATAGTGTCATTATGTGGTAGTCAATCTATGGCAATAATGACTCTATATATACGCTATATACAGACCAATATTACTGCCATAGACTGACCCCTGTATAATGTCTCTATATACACTGTATGCAGACCAATATTATGTGGGCGATCACTCTATGGTTGTACTATTGGTCTGTATATAGTGTGTATATAGAGTCATTATACAGGGGTCAGTCTATGGCAGTAATATTGGTCTGTATATAGTGTCATTATGCAGTGGTCACTCTATGGCGGTAATATTGGTCTGTATATAGTGTCATTATGTGGTAGTCAATCTATGGCAGTAATGAGTGTATATATATGTATGTATGTATGTATATGTATATATATATATATATATATATATATATATATATATATATATATATATATATATATATATATATACGCTATGCACAGACCAATATTAATGCCAAAGAGTGACCACTGCATAATGACACTATATACAGACCAATAATACCACCATACAGTGACCACCACCTAAGGACTGAATACCACCTTATTTTTTTCTCAATAAAATACACCGTATTGCCTTAGTGATGTCATCATACACTATACATAGGAGCTGCAGCAATTACATAGGACTGATGAGGCCGGAGAATGGCTGCAGCTCCTATATACAGTCTATTCACCTCAACACTTGGAGTCAGCAGTGCTAATACACACATACTAATATAATATATATATATATATATATATATACACACTCACACACCCATGAAAACACATTATACAGATACAAACCATCCAGCCCATACACTATACACAGGACATGTAACACACACTACATTCATCCATTATACACTTACAGTCATACACACACTACATGTACAGAATACTTACCCCCTCTAGCATGCTGGTTGTAGTGGTGAATCCCCCTCATGTACCTTGCAGCAGCAGGCTGTCATCCTCACCCGGCAGCCCTCTCCTCCATCGTCCCGACAGCTCCACACCAGAGGAGGAAGTCACGTGCAGAGAGGAGCTGGAGGGAGGGGGAGAGGACACCGAGCCCAGCGTCCTGCAGCCTCTGCGTGACCCCTGATAGCACCAGCCGGGGATCACTGCCAGACGCTGGAGGACGCTGTCTGTGCTCTCCTCTCCTACTGGAACTGCGGGAGGGGGCCCCTGGGGGATGGGGGCCCTGGGCATTTGCCCTGCTTGCCCCCCCCCTAACGCCGGCCCTGTACACAGCACACACAATGAACACAGTACATACACACAGCACATACACAAAATGCACAGTGTAGCTGTATACACTGCACACACACACAGTACATATACACAGCACTCAGAATGTACACAGTACACACACAGCACATACACAGAATGCACACAGTACATACACAGCACACAGGGCACACAGTACATACACAGCACACACAGCACACAGTACATACACTGCACACACAGCACACAGTACATACACAGCACACAGGGCACACAGTACATACACTGCACACACAGTACATACACTGCACACACAGCACACAGTACATACACTGCACACACAGCACACAGTACATACACAGCACACAGGGCACACAGTACATACACTGCACACACAGTACATACACTGCACACACAGTACATACACTGCACACACAGTACATACACTGCACACACAGCACACAGTACATACACTGCACACATGCACACACAGCACACAGTACATACACTGCACACACAGCACACAGGGCACACAGTACACACACAGCACATACACAGAATGCACACAGTACATACACTGCACACACAGCACACAGGGCACACAGTGTATACACTGCACACACAGCACACAGTACATACACTGCACACACAGCACACAGGGCACACAGTACATACACTGCACACACAGCACACAGGGCACACAGTACATACACTGCACACACAGTACATACACTGCACACACAGCACACAGTACATACACTGCACACATGCACACACAGCACACAGTACATACACTGCACACACAGCACACAGGGCACACAGTACACACACAGCACATACACAGAATGCACACAGTACATACACTGCACACACAGCACACAGTACATACACTGCACACACAGCACACAGTACATACACAGCACACAGGGCACACAGTACATACACTGCACACACAGTACATACACTGCACACACAGCACACAGTACATACACTGCACACACAGCACACAGTACATACACAGCACACAGGGCACACAGTACATACACTGCACACACAGTACATACACTGCACACACAGTACATACACTGCACACACAGCACACAGTACATACACTGCACACATGCACACACAGCACACAGTACATACACTGCACACACAGCACACAGGGCACACAGTACACACACAGCACATACACAGAATGCACACAGTACATACACTGCACACACAGCACACAGGGCACACAGTGTATACACTGCACACACAGCACACAGTACATACACTGCA
The DNA here is from genome assembly GCA_027789725.1 of Dendropsophus ebraccatus. Lineage (NCBI taxonomy): Eukaryota > Metazoa > Chordata > Amphibia > Anura > Hylidae > Dendropsophus > Dendropsophus ebraccatus. The sequence goes on from JAQFWZ010000045.1 coordinate 3,869,522, forward strand.
CACACAGCACACAGGGCACACAGTACATACACTGCACACACAGTACATACACTGCACACACAGTACATACACTGCACACACAGCACACAGTACATACACTGCACACAGGGCACACAGTGTATACACTGCACACACAGCACACAGTACATACACTGCACACACAGCACACAGGGCACACAGTACACACACAGCACATACACAGAATGCACACAGTACATACACTGCACACACAGCACACAGGGCACACAGTGTATACACTGCACACACAGGGCACACAGTGTATACACTGCACACACAGCACACAGTACACACAGCACACAGTACATACACTGCACGCACAGCACACAGTACATACACAGGGCACACAGTACATACACAGCACACACAGCACACAGGGCACACAGTACACAGCACACAGGGCACACTGTGTATACACTGCACACACAGCACACAGGGCACACAGTACATACAGCACACAGGGCACACAGTGTATACACTGCACACACAGCACACAGGGCACACAGTGTATACACTGCACACACAGCACACAGGGCACACAGTACACAGCACACAGGGCACACTGTGTATACACTGCACACACAGCACACAGGGCACACAGTACATACAGCACACAGGGCACACAGTGTATACACTGCACACACAGCACACAGGGCACACAGTGTATACACTGCACACACAGCACACAGTACATACACTGCACACACAGCACACAGTACATACACTGCACACACAGCACACAGGGCACACAGTACATACAGCACACAGGGCACACAGTACATACACTGCACACACAGGGCACACAGTGTATACACTGCACACACAGCACACAGGGCACACAGTACATACACTGCACACACAGCACACAGGGCACACAGTGTATACACAGCACACAGGGCACACAGTGTATACACTGCACACACAGCACACAGGGCACACAGTACATACACTGCACACACAGCACACAGGGCACACAGTACATACACTGCACACACAGCACACAGGGCACACAGTACATACACAGCGCACACAGTACATACACTGCACACACAGCACACAGTACATACACAGCACACACCGCACACAGGGCACACAGTACATACACTGCACACACAGCACACAGTACATACACAGCACACACAGCACACAGGGCACACAGTACATACACTGCACACAGGGCACACAGTACATACACTGCACACACAGCACACAGTGTATATACTGCACACACAGCACACGGCACACAGTACATACACTGCACACACAGCACACAGGGCACACAGTGTATACACTGCACACACAGCACACAGGGCACACAGTGTATACACTGCACACACAGGGCACACAGTGTATACACTGCACACACAGGGCACACAGTGTATACACTGCACACACAGGGCACACAGTGTATACACTGCACACACAGCACACAGGGCACACAGTGTATACACTGCACACACAGCACACAGGGCACACAGTGTATACACTGCACACACAGCACACAGGGCACACAGTACATACACAGCACACAGGGCACACAGTACATACACAGCACACAGGGCACACAGTGTATATACTGCGCACACAGGGCACACAGTACATACACTGCACACACAGCACACAGTGTATATACTGCACACACAGCACACAGGGCACACAGTACATACACAGCACACAGGGCACACAGTACATACACAGCACACAGTGCACACACAGCACACAGTACATACACTGCACACACAGCACACAGGGCACACAGTACATACACTGCACACACAGCACACAGGGCACACAGTGTATACACTGCACACACAGCAAACAGTGTATATACTGCACACACAGCACACACAGCACACAGTGTATATACTGCACACACAGCACACAGGGCACACAGTGTATACACTGCACACACAGCAAACAGGGCACACAGTGTATACACTGCACACACAGCACACAGGGCACACAGTACATACACTGCACACACAGCACACAGGGCACACACTGCACACAGTACATACACTGCACACAGGGCACACAGTACATACACTGCACACAGGGCACACAGTACATACACTGCACACACAGTACATACACTGCACACACAGTACATACACTGCACACACAGCACACAGTACATACACTGCACACACAGCACACAGTACATACACTGCACACAGTACATACACTGCACACACATAGCAGAGACTGCACTGATAATAGCCGCTCTGCATTATGGACTCCCTACTTCTTGGAATTTAAGGACCTTTAGTGACATCATCGAAGGTCCTTGAATGCCAGGAAGTACAGACCATGATCTCCTAGGTCCTCAAGTTACAGGATAGAGTAACAGAAGGAGGAGGAAGGAAAGCTTCTGGAGAAGGAGAGACTCCCTCCCTAATGGTAATAGATCCCTAGGGACTGTCTGTCTGTCCATCTGTCTGTCTGTTCAGTAAAAGCAATTCCCCTTTCTCTTCTCTAGTTCCTAGTTCCTTAGACCATGTTCACACAGTGTATTTGTGCAGTTTAGTCACTTTAATTGCTCATGTTCTATATGGTCTCTGATACTATTTCCTGTCTTTTTTTTAAAGATAATAATTTATTTTGTCATTGTGGGAGGACATATTGGGGACACTGGAACCAATAACAAGTTTTGGGTAGAGTTACCCCCCCCCCCCCCCCGCACGCTGAGCTGTACGGAGAGGGGGGTCATTCTCTTACCTTCATCCTCAGCAATCATCATTTCGATGTAATGTACATTTAACTGAACATTTGTCATTTTGTGCGCTGTGGGTGGGAGTACCACCCCATCCGGCCCTCCCTGAGTATAAAGGTGGTGCGCTGTGGGTGAGAGTACCACCCCATCCGGCCCTCCCTGAGTATAGAGGTGGTGCGCTGTGGGTGAGAGTACTACCTCATCCGGCCCTCCCTGAGTATAGAGGTGGTGCGCTGTGGGTGAGAGTACCACCCCATCCGGCCCTCCCTGAGTATAGAGGTGGTGCGCTGTGGGCGGGAGTACCACCCCATCCGGCCCTCCCTGAGTATAGAGGTGGTGAGCTGTGGGCGGGAGTACTACCCCATCCGGCCCTCCCTGAGTATAGAGGTGGTGCGCTGTGGGTGGGAGTACCACCCCATCCGGCCCTCCCTGAGTATAGAGGTGGTGCGCTGTGGGTGAGAGTACCACCCCATCTGGCCCTCCCTGAGTATAGAGGTGGTGCGCTGTGGGTGAGAGTACCACCCCATCCGGCCCTCCCTGAGTATAGAGGTGGTGCGCTGTGGGCGGGAGTACCACCCCATCCGGCCCTCCCTGAGTATAGAGGTGGTGCGCTGTGGGTGAGAGTACTACCTCATCCGGCCCTCCCTGAGTATAGAGGTGGTGCGCTGTGGGTGGGAGTACCACCCCATCCGGCCCTCCCTGAGTATAGAGGTGGTGCGCTGTGGGTGAGAGTACCACCCCATCTGGCCCTCCCTGAGTATAGAGGTGGTGCGCTGTGGGTGAGAGTACCACCCCATCTGGCCCTCCCTGAGTATAGAGGTGGTGCGCTGTGGGTGAGAGTACCACCCCATCCGGCCCTCCCTGAGTATAGAGGTGGTGCGCTGTGGGCGGGAGTACCACCACATCCGGCCCTCCCTGAGTATAGAGGTGGTGAGCTGTGGGTGGGAGTACCACCCCATCCGGCCCTCCCTGAGTATAGAGGTGGTGCGCTGTGGGCGGGAGTACCACCCCATCCGGCCCTCCCTGAGTATAGAGGTGGTGCGCTGTGGGCGGGAGTACCACCACATCCGGCCCTCCCTGAGTATAGAGGTGGTGAGCTGTGGGTGGGAGTACCACCACATCCGGCCCTCCCTGAGTATAGAGGTGGTGCGCTGTGGGCGGGAGTACTACCCCATCCGGCCCTCCGTGAGTATAGAGGTGGTGCGCTGTGGGCGGGAGTACTACCCCATCCGGCCCTCCCTGAGTATAGAGGTGGTGCGCTGTGCGTGGGAGTACCACCCCATCCGGCCCTCCCTGAGTATAGAGGTGGTGAGCTGTGGGCGGGAGTACTACCCCATCCGGCCCTCCCTGAGTATAGAGGTGGTGCGCTGTGGGCGGGAGTACTACCCCATCCGGCCCTACCTGAGTATAGAGGTGGTGCGCTGTGGGTGGGAGTACTACCCCATCCGGCCCTACCTGAGTATAGAGGTGGTGCGCTGTGGGCGGGAGTACTACCCCATCCGTCCCTCCCTGAGTATAGAGGTGGTGCGCTGTGGGCAGGAGTACTACCCCATCCGGCCCTCCCTGAGTATAGAGGTGGTGCGCTGTGGGTGGGAGTACCACCCCATCCGGCCCTCCCTGAGTATAGAGGTGGTGAGCTGTGGGCGGGAGTACTACCCCATCCGGCCCTCCCTGAGTATAGAGGTGGTGCACTGTGGGTGGGAGTACTACCCCATCCGGCCCTACCTGAGTATACAGGTGGTGCACTGTGGGTGGGAGTACTACCCCATCCGGCCCTCCCTGAGTATAGAGGTGGTGCACTGTGGGTGGGAGTACTACCCCATCCGGCCCTCCCTGAGTATAGAGGTGGTGCGCTGTGGGTGGGAGTACTACCCTATCCGGCCCTCCCTGAGTATAGAGGTGGTGCGCTGTGGGTGGGAGTACTACCCCATCCGGCCCTCCCTGAGTATAGAGGTGGTGCGCTGCAGTAACGTTACCCCGGCACTCATCACAGCAGAGCTCCAGACGCATTTTCATGAGGAGGGGAGGGGAGAATCAGTAGCTCCGCCCCCAGCGCACCACAACTTCTAATTTTACATATTAATTAAAACAAAAATTTATTAAAAAGTGTCCTCATACCCGGCGTCCTGTGGACTATGGGAACATAGCAGCACATTACCCTCCTCTAACCGGCTCCCCGTACGCTCCTCTAACCGGCTCTCCGTACGCTCCTCTAACCTGATCTCCGTACGCTCCTCTAACCGGCTCTCCGTACGCTCCTCTAACCGGCTCTCCGTACGCTCCTCTAACCGGCTCTCCGTACGCTCCTCTAACCGGCTCTCCGTACGCTCCTCTAACCGGCTCTCCGTATGCTCCTCTAACCGGCTTTCCGTACGCTCCTCTAACCGGCTCTCCGTACGCTCCTCTAACCGGCTCTCCGTACGCTCCTCTAACCGGCTCTCCGTACGCTCCTCTAACCGGCTCTCCGTACGCTCCTCTTACCGGCTCTCCGTACGCTCCTCTAACCGGCTCTCCGTACGCTCCTCTAACCGGCTCTCCGTACGCTCCTCTAACCGGCTCTCCGTACGCTCCTCTAACCGGCTCTCCGTATGCTCCTCTAACCGGCTCTCCGTACGCTCCTCTAACCGGCTCTCCGTACGCTCCTCTAACCGGCTCTCCGTACGCTCCTCTAACCGGCTCTCCGTACGCTCCTCTAACCGGCTCTCTATACTGGAGAACTGACCGGCGGCTTTTACCTTGCATGGGCCGGAGCTGATTGAGGATCTTTTCCAGCACTTTCCACTGTTCTGTGTTATACTGTCTCACGGCTGACCGTCTGGTCTTGACTGTCCTGGACTTCTGCAGTTCTGTGCGGATTATAGTGAGGTGCTCTCTGTGCTTGTTTCCACTGGACTGATGGAGGCTCAGTCTCTATTATTCAGTCCTGTTTAGATTGGATTGTCGCTGAGGCTGGTGGGAGCTCTAAGCTGCTCGGCCTCTGCCAGAACCTCCTGTCCCTCCCGCCTATCCCGTCCCTTCCGTCTCTCCCGTCCCTCTGGTCCCTTCCGTCTCTCCCGTCCCTCTGGTCCCTTCCGTCTCTCCCGTCCCTCTGGTCCCTTCCGTCTCTCCCGTCCCTCCGGTCCCTTCCGTCTCTCCCGTCCCTTCGGTCCCTTCCGTCTCTCCCGTCCCTCCGGTCCCTTCCGTCTCTCCCGTCCCTCCGGTCCCTTCCGTCTCTCCCGTCCCGCCGGTCCCTTCCGTCTCTCCCGTCCCGCCGGTCCCTTCCGTCTCTCCCGTCTCTCCGGTCCCTTCCGTCTCTCCCGTCCCTCCGGTCCCTTCCGTCTCTCCCGTCCCTCCGGTCCCTCCAGCTTTCCTGGGTATCTGACAGCGGCTACAGATGGAAAATTCTGCAAATCAGTGATTTTTATTTTGGAGAATCGGATGGTTATAGTTGGGCTTATCTGCGGTCGGCAGGGAGGCCACCAGAAGTTTGACTTCTCCCCGCCGCTCTCCATATTATTATTGGCAATCTCCGGCAGATAGTGGGACTAATCCCCCCGGCAGCGGATAGACGGCCATTGTGCCCCGCGCCCCCCTTACAATCGGCAGAATTAGATTTGGCTCCTTTAAGAGACGTGCGGCTTCACCTGCTGGAGCTCCGGACTCTTCTACTACATGAGATAATCCACAAACCTCTTCAGGCTCAAGATTCCCAGGGAGATTTATTCAGATTTATGCAAAAAGTAATTAATCTGTTTAGGAGGGAAATCCCGCACCATGTGATGTGTGATGTCACTGTGTAGGAGAGATCCCCGTGTACATTGCTGGACGTGGTGATACTGTAGATAAAGAAAGACAGAGGGCTGGGGGTGTGGGGTGATAACTGTTACTTTACGGCCGAACAACAGGGGGGCGGGGGAGGGGGTAGACATGGGGCGCACCTGCAGATCATTGTGAAAGGGAACATGTCTGTGTGCATTATCCATGTGACGTCACTGTGTGTATTATCCCCCCTGTACTGTGACATCACTGTGTGTATTATCCCTGTACTGTGACATCACTGTGTGTATTATCCCTGTACTGTGACATCACTGTGTGTATTATCCCTGTACTGTGACATCACTGTGTGTATTATCCCCCCCTGTACTGTGACATCACTGTGTGTATTATCCCCCCCTGTACTGTGACATCACTGTGTGTATTATCCCTGTACTGTGACATCACTGTATTATCCCTGTACTGTGACATCACTGTATTATCCCTGTACTGTGACATCACTGTATTATCCCTGTACTGTGACATCACTGTGTATTATCCCTGTACTGTGACATCACTGTGTATTATCCCTGTACTGTGACATCACTGTATTATCCCTGTACTGTGACATCACTGTGTATTATCCCTGTACTGTGACATCACTGTGTATTATCCCCCCTGTACTGTGACATCACTGTATTATCCCTGTACTGTGACATCACTGTGTATTATCCCTGTACTGTGACATCACTGTGTATTATCCCCCCTGTACTGTGACATCACTGTATTATCCCTGTACTGTGACATCACTGTGTGTATTATCCCCCCTGTACTGTGACATCACTGTGTGTATTATCCCCCCTGTACTGTGACATCACTGTGTGTATTATCCCCCTGTACTGTGACATCACTGTGTGTATTATCTCTGTACTGTGACATCACTGTGTGTATTATCCCCCCTGTACTGTGACATCACTGTGTGTGTTATCCCTGTACTGTGACATCACTGTGTATTATCCCCCCTGTACTGTGACATCACTGTGTGTATTATCCCCCCTGTACTGTGACATCACTGTGTATTATCCCCCCTGTACTGTGACATCACTGTGTATTATCCCCCCTGTACTGTGACATCACTGTGTGTATTATCCCTGTACTGTGACATCACTGTGTATTATCCCCCCTGTACTGTGACATCACTGTGTGTATTATCCCCCCTGTACTGTGACATCACTGTGTATTATCCCCCCTGTACTGTGACATCACTGTGTATTATCCCTGTACTGTGACATCACTGTGTGTATTATCCCTGTACTGTGACATCACTGTGTGTATTATCCCTGTGCTGTGACATCACTGTATGTTATCCCCCCTGTACTGTGACATCACTGTGTATTATCCCTGTACTGTGACATCACTGTGTGTATTATCCCTGTACTGTGACATCACTGTGTATTATCCCCCTGTACTGTGACATCACTGTGTATTATCCCCCCTGTACTGTGACATCACTGTGTGTATTATCCCCCCTGTACTGTGACATCACTGTGTGTATTATCCCTGTACTGTGACATCACTGTGTATTATCCCCCTGTACTGTGACATCACTGTGTGTATTATCCCTCCTGTACTGTGACATCACTGTGTGTATTATCCCTGTACTGTGACATCACTGTGTGTATTATCCCTGTACTGTGACATCACTGTGTGTATTATCCCTGTACTGTGACGTCACTGTGTGTAGTATCCCCCCTGTACTGTGACATCACTGTGTATTATCCCCCTGTACTGTGACATCACTGTGTGTATTATCCCTGTACTGTGACATCACTGTGTGTATTATCCCCCCTGTACTGTGACATCACTGTGTATTATCCCTCTGTACTGTGACATCACTGTGTGTATTATCCCCCCTGTACTGTGACATCACTGTGTATTATCCCTCTGTACTGTGACATCACTGTGTGTATTATCCCCCTGTACTGTGACATCACTGTGTGTATTATCCCTGTACTGTGACATCACTGTGTGTATTATCCCTGTACTGTGACATCACTGTGTGTATTATCCCTGTACTGTGACATCACTGTGTGTATTATCCCTGTACTGTGACATCACTGTGTATTATCCCTGTACTGTTACATCACTGTGTATTATCCCCCTGTACTGTGACATCACTGTGTGTATTATCCCCCCTGTACTGTGACATCACTGTGTATTATCCCTGTACTGTGACATCACTGTGTATTATCCCCCCCTGTACTGTGACATCACTGTGTGTATTATCCCTGTACTGTGACATCACTGTGTATTATCTCCCCTGTACTGTGACATCACTGTGTGTATTATCCCTGTACTGTGACATCACTGTGTGTATTATCCCCCCTGTACTGTGATATCACTGTGTGTATTATCTCCCCTGTACTGTGACATCACTGTGTATTATCCCCCCTGTACTGTGACATCACTGTGTGTATTATCCCCCCTGTACTGTGACATCACTGTGTATTATCCCTGTACTGTGACATCACTGTGTGTATTATCCCCCCTGTACTGTGACATCACTGTGTGTATTATCCCTGTACTGTGACATCACTGTGTATTATCCCCCCTGTACTGTGACATCACTGTGTATTATCCCCCCTGTACTGTGACATCACTGTGTGTATTATCCCTGTACTGTGACATCACTGTGTGTATTATCCCCCCTGTACTGTGACATCACTTTGCTCATTACACTACTGTTAGTGTGACCTTCCTCCTTGCGCCCCCATGTCTCCTCCTCCGATCACCTAGTAGCAGAGCCCCCCTTTAGTATTAGGATTCCTGGGGTGAGGCGGCCGTTGTGGAGCCTTTGGCCGTTATCCTTCATTACACCATTGTTTAATGTGCTGTTGTAGAATAAGAATGATGTAGTAGGCAATAAAATAGATGGGGGGATATTTTGTAGGTGCCAGGAGAGCCATTAGGAGGTAAGTGATGTAGTGTTTGATGGAGAGCGATGCGGAGGTATAATAACCCAGCGCACCGGTATAATAACCCAGCGCACCGGTATAATAACCCAGCGCGCCGGTATAATAACCCAGCGCGCAGGCATATTTCCTGGTCATACTGGATGTTTTGCTCATTTAGCGCTCTGCTCTTGGCACTTATCTGGCTTCAGGGAAATCATGGCGTGTAAGTAGGTCTCCATATTGAGTCCTGTTCCACATTACATATTAACAGATGTAACTTGCCGCCACTCGGGGGACGGCAGATGCATTACCTCCCCATGCTTTCATCATCCCCCCACTCCTCAAGGGGTTAAATATTTTACATTTTTTAATGTTTAATAGATATTTGTTTTCACTGCGGATTTCTTCTTCTTCTTCCCGGATTTGATTTCCCTTAAGGCAGATAAATGTAGGAAGAGAATTGCAGAACCAGAAAACATCTCGTCCAGGAACCTTTTAAGGATTCATGAAGCAAACATCGCGTCCGCCGCGTCCGCCGCGTCATTGGTGGATATTTCAGTGTTTGCTCTTTTTCCGTCTTTCTCGTGATATAGCGGGATGTTTACTTAGAGGAGTAGAATCGATATTCTAGTGGCGAGTCCTGAGGTGTTCTGTATCAGCGGAGACCTTGGGGCTCAGTCACACGCTGCGTTTCCACCACAAAGAGACAGAGGATTGCCGATTCTGTAACCTTTGTGTGTCCGTCCTGCGATCCTGCAGCAATGTGCTGGGAAACCCTCCGCAAGGTGTCACGCAGGTCTCTGCACTGTCTGGATAGAGCTGTAATTCTGGGTTCACACTGCATTTCTGCAGCCTGTTTAACGTAAAAGTTTTAGGGGGGGGGGACTGATAAAAAAACAGATGTAATTGTGCGCAATCCATTTAGATCAGTTTTCCTATTGACTTTTATTATAAAAAAGATGAAATCGGAAATTTATTCATTTATTAAGTTAACACAGTAACCATTAAGTGACCATTAAAAATGACTGGGAAAACGCAGCGTGAACCCGTCCTGACACAACCTGCATGTCGCGTGTTACACTTCATTTCCGTATCTTTTTATTACCTACATGTAGCGGAAACGTGTTCTTGTCAAGAAGAGAAAACCACGTAATGCTGTCGGGACAGTGAGGTGGGAGTCAGGACTGTCAGCAAATCCGTAAAATGCACCGATTCCAACTCTAAACCGTAAATGACCTGTATTATCACGCTTGTAGACTGTATTAGATGTGTAGTACATACAGTGCTATATTTTTCTTGTATATACAAGTGTGGTGTGGATTTTAATCAGTCCCCACTCATTCTTTCCATGCTATAGTGCACCTCGGGAAATGTGTATCAGGCCAATGCCCAGACTGATGCCGTGCTTCATGGCTACATCTGTAAGTCGCTATATGCCTGATAAATTGTAGCCCCCTGTTGGAGGTATATGTTGATAGTAGAGATGAGCGGGATTCACACCTGGTAGAGTCCAATCGTTCGGCAGTCGTCGATGGCTAACGCAGTTGGATGGATTCCTTTAAAACATGGATACAACTATAGGCCATAGGCTGTGTGCAGGACTCCCTAGGGCTGCATCTAACTTAGTCAGCCACCAGTACTCTATTCCTGAGTGATCGGACTCCAGCATGCTCCAGTCACACTCATCTCTAGTTGATAATGTTCTGTAGTCAATGGGGGAGATTTATGAAAGGGTGTAAATATACACCTGGTGTAAACTGCCCTCGGCAACCAATCACAGCTCAGCTTTCAACTCTGGTAAAATTTAAGAGGAGCTATGATTGGTTGCTTTGGGCAGTTTACACCAGGTGTATATTTACACCCTATCATAAATCTCCCCCAATGTGTCCATCCTTATCTTTCTCTGAATTTATTGATTGAGCTCCAGTAACCAACTCATGACATACATTGGGATATGCTGAGCCAAGAGAAAGGTAAATAGGGACACATTATAACTGAGCAGAGAGGGGATGGACATTGATGTGATATACATGTGACTGTACTCTCCAGCAAACTTGGTGTTCCACCAGTATGAGATATAAGATTTAGTCTATAGTATTGGTGTGTATGGGCTGACTGATGGGAATGGGCACCACAAGTGTAAGTGAAACAACCTCCTAACCCTGGGTGATGGAATAGAATGCTCTGTACAGTTATATACTCTATTCTTGCTTTGCTAATCCTAGAACTTTCCCTTCTCTCCAGTCTATCGGTTTGACCATTTCGGAAGCAGTTGCCCCTTTTCTGAGCGTCCTTCCTCTCGGTTTCTGAGCTGCTCCGGCTCCGCGTTCCCCTCCACTCTCGGCTGAATCCTTTTTTGTTGGTTTTCTCTGCGATCACCTTGAAGTTTAGCCTTTGACTTGGCCTTGAGATGTTTGTTAGTGCGGTATGAAAGCTCGCCGCCTGTACAAGGTAACATCAATAAATGAGGAGAAATGTAAAGAATGTTGTGGCAAAAAGAAAAAGCTTTGTGACTGATTTGACAAGTGCTAAATACAATTTCAGCGGCTTCTGTAGAACGCACCGCCGCGGCTTTGTCACTTAGTTTTATTTTTTTGTCTAAACACTTACAATAAAATAGAATTAACCCTGTGTTTGATGGCAATGTAACAATAACAAAGTCCAAGTTATCACAACGCTAAAGGTGATCGGCGCCCACATACTCCGTAACAATGGGAGACGACCTTCTCACCTGGCCCCCGCCTGCCGGACATACGGAACCGCTGCCGTATTATTAGGTCTCCATACCACAATAGCTTCTCATACCAGAACTGTAAAAAAATAACGGGAATACTATTTCCATACATCAGATCTGTATTCAGGTCTTCTCTTCAAATGCTTCTATGAAAGTTCGCTTTCTCCCTGCTCTGTACCTGACATACAAAAAAAACCTGGATACCGCCACTGATGGGGGTGTGTGGGGGTGGGGGGGCCTCTTCCATTTGGAGGAGTCTCTGGTTAAGGGATTCAGGTCAACTAAGTGACCCTAGAGTGGAAGATGCCCAGAACAGTGGGTATCCAGCCACAGGGTGTCCCTACCACTGACGGGAGTGTGAACAGCTGCCAGGGAGGGGTGTGCAGGTAAGGGGCAGGGTCTTTGGAGACAATAACCAGGTAATAGGGGAATACAATTACTTTTCCTGACACTCTGGCTGAAAGTATAATGAGTGAAAAGATCTGAAAAAAATGAAAGCTGGGCCTGGGGAACTTGGTAACAGTCTCTACACTTTTAGTGCCATCCTCTACCAGATTAAGCTTTAATTTAGGGGGAATATTAGTTGCTCCTTGGAGACTAGTGTTTTTGCACACAGTGCCCTTTAATGAGCTGGGGGTCTGGTTGTAGTGCCCACTGGCTGGGGGTCTGGTTGTAGTGCCCACTAGCTGGGGGTCTGGTTGTAGTGCCCACTGGCTGGGGGTCTGGTTGTAGTGCCCACTGGCTGGGGGTCTGGTTGTAGTGCCCACTAGCTGGGGGTCTGGTTGTAGTGCCCACTAGCTGGGGGTCTGGTTGTAGTGCCCACTGGCTGGGGGTCTGGTTGTAGTGCCCACTAGCTGGGGGTCTGGTTGTAGTGCCCACTAGCTGGGGGTCTGGTTGTAGTGCCCACTAGCTGGGGGTCTGGTTGTAGTGCCCACTAGCTGGGGGTCTGGTTGTAGTGCCCACTAGCTGGGGGTCTGGTTGTAGTGCCCACTAGCTGGGGGTCTGGTTGTAGTGCCCACTAGCTGGGGGTCTGGTTGTAGTGCCCACTGGCTGGGGGTCTGGTTGTAGTGCCCACTAGCTGGGGGTCTGGTTGTAGTGCCCACTAGCTGGGGGTCTGGTTGTAGTGCCCACTAGCTGGGGGTCTGGTTGTAGTGCCCACTGGCTGGGGGTCTGGTTGTAGTGCCCACTGGCTGGGGGTCTGGTTGTAGTGCCCACTAGCTGGGGGTCTGGTTGTAGTGCCCACTGGCTGGGGGTCTGGTTGTAGTGCCCACTAGCTGGGGGTCTGGTTGCAGTGCCCACTAGCTGGGGGTCTGGTTGTAGTGCCCACTAGCTGGGGGTCTGGTTGTAGTGCCCACTAGCTGGGGGTCTGGTTGTAGTGCCCACTAGCTGGGGGTCTGGTTGTAGTGCCCACTGGCTGGGGATCTGGTTGTAGTGCCCACTAGCTGGGGGTCTGGTTGTAGTGCCCACTAGCTGGGGGTCTGGTTGTAGTGCCCACTAGCTGGGGGTCTGGTTGTAGTGCCCACTGGCTGGGGGTCTGGTTGTAGTGCCCACTGGCTGGGGGTCTGGTTGTAGTGCCCACTGGCTGGGGGTCTGGTTGTAGTGCCCACTAGCTGGGGGTCTGGTTGTAGTGCCCACTGGCTGGGGGTCTGGTTGTAGTGCCCACTGGTTGGGGTCTGGTTGTAGTGCCCACTAGCTGGGGGTCTGGTTGTAGTGCCCACTAGCTGGGGCTCTGGTTGTAGTGCCCACTAGCTGGATTTTATGGGGTCACGGCTTTTGTCGCAGGCCGGAGTGGCTTGTTAGCTGTTCCAGAGTCTCACAAACACTTTTACCAAATCCAGTTGTCCCCATCGTGCAGTGTGTTGGCAAAGGACATTTATTACCGAGTCATAAAACAGATGAATTTTACTGAACCGTTCTCGGGAGACAATCCAGTACAATATCGACCTCTTGTCCACTAGGTGCAAAGGACTTGTTAGCCTGAGAGTTGGTCAGTTTGGTCACTTTCCCTTTTAAATAGACTTCTGCTAGTAGCGGATAAATGGAAGACTTGGATTTGGAGGAATTGGAATGGGAACGGCTTTGCTTAAACTGGAGAAAGGCTTTAGAGAGATGGGCGACTACTCTGTCCGAGGACTCTGCTGGCGAGGACCTGCACAGGCGAGGACTCTGCTGGCGAGGACCTGCACAGGCGAGGACTCTGCTGGCGAGGACCTGCACAGGCGAGGATTCTGCTGGCGAGGACCTGCACAGGCGAGGATTCTGCTGGCGAGGACTCTGCTGGCGAGGACCTGCACAGGCGAGGATTCTGCTGGCGAGGACCTGCACAGGCGAGGATTCTGCTGGCGAGGACCAGCACAGGCGAGGATTCTGCTGGCGAGGACCTGCACAGGCGAGGATTCTGCTGGCGAGGACTCTGCTGGCGAGGACCTGCACAGGCGAGGACTCTGCTGGCGAGGACCTGCACAGGCGAGGACTCTGCTGGCGAGGACCTGCACAGGCGAGGATTCTGCTGGCGAGGACTCTGCTGGCGAGGACCTGCACAGGCGAGGACTCTGCTGGCGAGGACCTGCACAGGCGAGGACTCTGCTGGCGAGGACCTGCACAGGCGAGGATTCTGCTGGCGAGGACCTGCACAGGCGAGGACTCTGCTGGCGAGGACCTGCACAGGCGAGGACCTGCACAGGCGAGGATTCTGCTGGCGAGGACCTGCACAGGCGAGGATTCTGCTGGCGAGGATTCTGCTGGCGAGGACCTGCACAGGTGAGGATTCTGCTGGCGAGGACCTGCACAGGCGAGGATTCTGCTGGCGAGGACCTGCACAGGCGAGGATTCTGCTGGCGAGGACCTGCACAGGCGAGGATTCTGCTGGCGAGGACCTGCACAGGCGAGGATTCTGCTGGCGAGGACCTGCACAGGCGAGGATTCTGCTGGCGAGGACCTGCACAGGCGAGGATTCTGCTGGCGAGGACCTGCACAGGCGAGGATTCTGCTGGCGAGGACCTGCACAGTTTGGCTTGCTGTACATTGATGGATGAGAGAGACAACTGTGCGCACAGGGAGCTCTGCTACTTAAACCCATGGGGCAAATGCAACAGCACGACCATCGCCATGGAAGCCGAATGTGCAAATAGCACAGTGATTCAGCAAAAGATCATTATTAACTCTTGCATAAGAGACATCAGTGCATTCTTGCAGTCAATGAATGGAACATGTTAAGGTGCGCAACTGCTGCTCTACAATATCCAGGCCCGTTTGACCCTGCGGTTACAGGGGTTTGGGCCGTTCTGGTGACACTTTTCAGCAGATACCAGCAGTGCTTCATCCTGACTCCATTTGCACTGGGGCTTCTCTATGTGGCCTGTGCACACCGGAGATCTCCATACAGTGAGATGACCGAGGCCTCAGGAGCCGCTCGTAACCCCTTCCCTCCCATCTCTCTATCAGTTCTCTGCTTATCCTTTATTAGTGGTTAATGTTACTGCAGCTATCCCTCTATAATAGAGACGTAACAGTGTTCTGCATAGACTATAAGTAAATCAGGCCTGGTTTGTATAGGGACCTTGGTCTCCTTGAAGAGTTCTTTGTGGTGTGTACCACTCAATGTCTACATTTACACCTCCAGGGGGCAGTACAGCTGAGTTTGCACCTTCTATTCTTAACATAGGAGACCTTAGAAGATGGAAAACTTACAGCCAGTGTGACAAAGGAAGCAAGGGACTGTGTGTGTGCAGGCGCGTTTGTTCTCCAGTCGACCTAAATGGCTGATTTTGGAGTCAGGACTGAGTTTGGATCGTGTTTTGAGGAATAGAGGTTAGTGCCCCCTATAGAAGCTATAAGCGTCGCTCCCTATACAAGAGTTAGTGAAAATCCGGCAGCTTCCCCTCATTCCAGTCCTCTTTTTTTTTTTTTTTAAATAAATACACAATGTGACCTTCATAAAAAATACTAAAATCCCGGTAATAATTATTATAGCGTCTTCACAATAAAAGCATTAAAGATTTTTTTTTTCATATTTTACCATTTATTGAACAAACGCTCAGCAAACCAAACGTTACCAATTTACAGGAAATCCACGATAGTAATTATAGGAGGCAGAACAGCCTGTGGGAAATATTTTACATTTCTAAGCAACAAATAATTAATTTTCCCTCCTATAAAAACAACCCGGATCCGACTGTACGGAGCTCATTTATTTTCTTTAGGTTAATTACAAGTGAAAAAGATAAACAGCCCAACCGCAATGAAGGAGGCCGGAACCTTCTCACTCCAGCGAGCAGGTAGCGGCATGGTGCTCGGGGGGCGGACTTCTTATTACAGCTTTATATAATACTCACAGAGGAAACTTACAAAATGCACAGAATATAATAACACCGCATATCTAAAGGCACAAATATGGGATCATTTAGGTTCTGAGGAAATATTCACAGCCGTTTTATAGTGGACAACAATCCAAGGTTGGGAAGGTCCTGTTTCCGGTCAGGTTGGACAAGGTTGGGAAGGTTCTGTTTCCGGTCATCTTGGACAAGGCTGGGGAGGTCCAGTTTCTGGGCAGGTTGGACAAGCCTGGGAAGGTCCTGTTTACGGGCATGTTGGACGAGGCTGGGAAGGTCCTGTTTACGGGCATTTTGGACAAGGCTGGGGAGGTCCTGTTTCTGGGCAAGATGAATTGTTTTAAGATATGGTTATAGAGTAATGTGACACTGGAAAAAAGCAATTACTGTATAGTCATCCAGCTCCAGTAACCTTTGATGACCAGTTGATCTCTATGGACAAAGAGTGATAGATGTATAAAGAACAGATGATAGATGGGGCCCAGAGCCGCCTTGGATCTTCCCTCTTAAGATAAAATTAGAGGAATTGTCATTGTGTGGCGACCCCCTTGCCACTTGTCAGATTTCTGAAACCATCTGGCTTGTCCACTCTGACTCTCCAGAGAGAAGCTATAGATGTGTGTCGGCCTCTGCTACACTTCTAATGGGTGTTAGACCTTTTAG
The DNA here is from genome assembly GCA_027789725.1 of Dendropsophus ebraccatus. Lineage (NCBI taxonomy): Eukaryota > Metazoa > Chordata > Amphibia > Anura > Hylidae > Dendropsophus > Dendropsophus ebraccatus. Next base: position 3,886,667 of record JAQFWZ010000045.1, read on the forward strand.
TCATTCAACCAAAGGCGACATGGCCAGTTGCGAAAGAGTATGGTTTCCAGAAAGGAGTTGGGGCTTAAATGTGACATAATGTACCAAATGTTTGCGGCACTCTCTCTAAAGCGACTTTTTTTTTATGTTTCATTTGACTATTCTGTCCAGATAGGATGGAGTCTACTGAGAGGGGTCTTCACAGTCCGGCTCTGTGTGGTGAACATTTAGAAGACTTTGTTACTCAGTTACATGATGATACCCTGTCGCAGGACATAAGATGGTTGAAGAAGGTGGTGGCTTGTCCCGTAGCACTGGCTCTGGTCAGGCATCTGGAGTCTTGTCCACCTCCTTCTTCATACGGACAGGATTTCAGTAGATCGCCCTCAGCATGGACAGTTCTTGGGTGTTGATGAACTTCCCATGATGCCATGGTTCTCTGTGAATGACCCAGAACGGACTTGATACAAAATGCACCAGGAACAGGAGCCGGGGTAACCAGTCTCATCACAGTAGACTTTGCTGGCAGGAAGAAACGTCCAGGACTCAGAGCTTGTTTACTGACTAGGACCAGGACTCGGACACACTAGACTACTTCCGTTTTCCTGGTCTAGCTACAACTGACTTGTTCTAATCCTCTCCGGGAGAGGTCAGACCCGAGGACTTCCTGCACAGAACTTTCTAGTGGTTTGTAGCAAAATTCTGCCAGAGGGAAGGTCATGTGACCCCACAACCTGAATACATCAGCTGCATGCAACCAGGAATGTCTTGAATCCTAAAGGGGTAAAAAAAAAATTCTTTCTAATCAACCGGTTTCAGAAAGTTTATATAGATTCATAAGTTACTTCTATATAAAAATCTCAAGTCTTCCAGTACTTATCAGCTGCTGTATGTCCTGCAGGAAGTGGTGTATTCTCTCCAGTCTGACACAGTGCTCTCTGCTGCCACCTCTGTCCATGTCAGGAACTGTCCAGAGCAGCAGCAAATCCCCATAGAAAACTTCTCCAGACTCCTTGGATTTCCAATTGTGAATGAATACTCCCTAAACCAACATAACTTGAACAGACCTCAGACCTATATTCTCTCATCTTACTCTATGACCCCAATATATATAGTTATTACTCTGTATTCCTTATATGCTATGATGTGTTATGTATTATTGTATGACTTGTTTTATATTTCTTAACAACTTGTTCAGTATTACAATGATTCTCCCTCCCCCCCCCTTACAGGTTTACTTTTATTTGTGAACTCAATGTGTAAAGGAACATGTTTGGGTATTTATTAGTGATGAGTGAGCATGCTGGTCCGAGCTTGGTACTCGATGGAGTATTGGGGTACTCCATGGTACTCGTTACTCGGACGATTATCTCGCGATACTTGAGAAAATCTCATCATCCGTTTCCTGTAAGTTTGGGCGCTATTTCTCAGCCAATAAACACGCAGAAGACTCTTTGGTACATCCTGCGATCACGTGGGACCCATACATGTCGATAGCAGCGATTGGTTGGCCAGATCAGCACTGTATCAGACTGGAGAGAATACACCACTTCCTGCAGGACATACAGCAGCTGATAAGTACTGGAAGATTGGATATTTTTAAACAGAAGTAAATTATTAACCTATTTAACTTTCCGAAACCTGGTGATTTTGAAAGAAAAATATTTTTGTTGGAGTGCCCCTTTAATCTATATTATTCCTTAGGTAAGTAGATATTACTAGGATGCGGATAGAGTTTTGTGCTGTCTACATGGAGAGGTGAGAAGCTCCAATTTCTTCTAGAACTATATAGAGGAGAGTGTTGGCAGCGGTAGAAGGACGGACGGGGAAACGTAACAACGAGGCTATTGTTAGATCACCTTTTATCCTGGGCGCTCCTCTAGCATCCTTGCTGGGTCGTGTTTGGGGATTTTGCAGCATTTTGTGCTTTCCTGCAGTAATGTTCTTCTCCGGATTCCTCCTGATAATTCCAGCCCTGTTACTGTTGTTCCTGAAATTTGCTCCCGACATAATCTATGGTAGGAGCGCGGCGCAGAGGACGCACATAAAATCGTCGGTAACGGGTGTCCCGGTCTCTATGTGGCCAACGTGAGTGGCTCCTCCATTGTATTGTGGATTGTTTAGTATTCCTCATTATCGTGTATGGACCACAAGGAGATTAAAATCTTCTGTCTTCCTAAGTGCCGCGGAAGTGTAGAAAATCTTATGAGGATTACATTTTCCTTTGTTGGCTTAAAATTACAGCCCATTGCCTACCTGCCGCTTCTGCCGTCGGCTTCGGTCTCCACTATTTCCATTTTATGGAGACACATTCTTCAAGTGATTGTTGAAGCCCATTAAACTCCTCGAATTGCTCGACGCTTTTAGAAGCGAACACTCATGGGGCTTCACTTCCCTTCTTTTTTTGCCTTCAGCGTTGAGGAGAAAACAAAGGCTCATGTTTTATGCTTTTTGGTGAATGTTGCAGTTTGATCGTTCTTGCTTCTTTCCAGTTGACTTTAACCCTTCGTAGACGGCCATAGATGACAAAGCGGCTGCCGAGAGACCCCCGGAGCTCTCCTGTCTGCTGGCGACGAAGAGGTGGAAGCCGCTTTCTAAACTGCACGTTGACTGAATGAAACATTATATTGTGATTAATAATAGAATAATAAGGAGAAGCCGCCACCGTTCCTTTCCCAGTTCAAAGAATTGATGGTCGGAATTTGTACACAGCAGTAATAAAATATTTGTTTTCTTTTTGCTCTTCTGTCTTGAAGCCACTTCAAAGCCAATTCTCATTAAGATAAAGGCAGAGATGCAGATAGCAGATGCCAGCCTCACATAATACCAATTTGTTAAACCCTGCTGTGAAATAGATTATTTATTAAAATGCTTTCATTCTATTAAGCTCCTCTAAATCATATTATAATTTGGATATGAAGTACCTACTATGACCTCTGATTCCGCCTTCCCTGTACCAGGCCGCGGAGTAACTGGGAGGGACGGACGCCACCGCAGGATTTCTGCAATATCATTAACATGTTTTTTTCTCGTTTTTATGTAAACTCCGCGCCCCGAAGCTGCCCAGATAGGAAGCCAAGAGAATGACCATTATAGCTTGGAGGAGATTCTCTGCCCGGATATTGGGGTGTGTTGGAGGTAGTATAAGGGTGACCTTGCTTACTGACCACGTATTGCAAGAATTGACCTATCTAGACGCAGGGAAGTAATGATGAGCCTATAACGTATCCGCATCAGGGTGGTCTCATAGGACTGCCACAGACACTAGTGCACGGTCCATGATTGCGGGTGGTACACAGGGTGTCCTCCGTGGGCTGCTCTTAGTCATGGAGCGCACACTATAGGACTCCCACGGTCTTCACTAGTGCACGGTCCATGATTGCAGGTGGTACACAGGGTGTCATCTGTGGGCTGCCCTTAGTAATGGAGCGCACACTATAGGACACCAACAGACTTCACTAGTGCACGGTCCATGATTGCGGATGTCCTCCGTGGGCTGCCCTTAGTCATGGAGCGCACACTATAGGACTCCCACAGACTTCACTAGTGCACGGTCCATGATTGCGGGTGTCCTCCGTGGGCTGCCCTTAGTCATGGAGCGCACACTATAGGACTCCCACAGACTTCATTAGTGCACGGTCCATGATTGCGGGTGTCCTCCGTGGGCTGCCCTTAGTCATGGAGGGCACACTATAGGACTCCCACAGACTTCACTAGTGCACGGTCCATGATTGCGGGTGTCCTCCGTGGGCTGCCCTTAGTCATGGAGCGCACACTATAGGACTCCCACAGACTTCATTAGTGCACGGTCCATGATTGCGGGTGTCCTCCGTGGGCTGCCCTTAGTCATGGAGGGCACACTATAGGACTCCCACAGACTTCACTAGTGCACGGTCCATGATTGTGGGCTATACACGGGGTGTCATCCATTGACTGCCCTCAGTCGTGGACTGTACACTGTAGCGGAATACACAGATGTGTGCAGGAGGACTAAGACAGCTGGTAAACCTACTGAGACATCTTCAGTCATCATTAACTTTTCATCAGATGTATTAATCCAGTGTACCACTGTATTAAAACCTGTTTCTGTAAATTTTGTAAAAAACTTGGATTCATCTAAATCCAACCCTTGTGGGGCGCCGAATCTGATGAATGAACTCCAATGGCGGATTCAACCAAATCAAACCCAAAATAAATTACGAGATTTGCTTCTCTGTAACAGAAGTGACTGAAAGAAGATTAGAGAAATGCGGCTTCCTCCACTTATCAGGCTCCTTTACTTCCACCCGGATCAGTCAGAAATCGACCTACAGCCGCCCATAGAAGTCTATGAAAAGGAAAGATGGAGGAGGGATCTGCAGAGGAGTTGGGAGCTCTAAGGACACACTCATCCTCATCTCTCCGGTCCATGTGTAGAATGTATCATTAGGGCCTTGATGGAAGGGAAAACTGGTGAAAAATGCTGTATACAGTTATCTAATTGGCGGAAATCAGGCTTCTCCATAATACTCCCTTCATTTGTGACTCATAAAACCAACAGAGAATTCACCAAAACTTGGAAGGACACCTATTAGTTTCATGGCGGCGATGATTAAGGTTCTGTTCTGTACTGGAAACACGTTGGCACCCTTCTGAGTTGTGGTGAATTTTGTGTTTGTTTTACTTTGTGTGCGGTGGTGCCGATCAGCTGATATAGAAATCTTAATGCAAAAGTACTGATTTTCACATGATTAGAACAGCGCCGTGTCATAGAGGGGCAGGGGTTTCCTCACTCGGGAGGCGGGTTGGCCCGCCTCCATTGCTTCACTGCCCTCGGCCGGTGCCCAGGAGTAGAGTGGCACTGTACGTAGGCCGAGGCTCAAAGAAAGGACTGTGACAACGGCTTTCCCGCACCGATGCCGTTCTCTCCATGTGCAAAACTTAAAGCAAATGTACTGCTGGTACATTCACCTTAATTGAGGGGGTTGGGGTTTGCTGTAAAGTAGATGGCGGTATCCCCGGCGCTGCTGTCCTATGTGTATAGACATAGTAGGGAGACGTTTCTGTCCGGCCGAGTGCATTAACCATTAATCTCCTGAAATAAGTGACACGTGTAATAAACGTGGCGGCCTCTCCTTGATAGGTGTTTGTTGGACAAAGCAAGAATTAGCATCTGCAGGTAGTCATCCATCTGTGAAGGTGCGCGGTGTAATCAGCGGAGGATTTAGCTTCCCCCTTTCATTAGACTTCAGTCACCTGGAGCCGAGCTTATTAATTCCATTAATTGTACCGTCATTACATTAATTCTGACCTGTCACGAGGCAACACGAGAACAAAAATTGCCTCAGAAGATCGAAATTCCCTAAACAATAAAAATGCCATCCAATGTACTTTCAGATAATTTGTGGTTTTAACATGGAGCTAAGTTAATTACGGTAACTCATTTACCGCGGCTTACACCGGTTAATCATGATTTAGCAGAAAGTTGCAGGGCGGAAATATTTTAACAAAGCTCAAAAATCTCCAAAACGGCGCAAAAACTACAAAAACAAGGATCACAGGATGGGGGGAAATCTAACATCAATATCAATGGAAACTGCCCGGAACATGGGAAATTATCAGCAACTTCATTGTTCTTGAAGGTTCCGTGTGCCGGGCTGCGTGACCACAAACCAAAGATACTGCAGGTGATGGATCATGTGCCGGGGCAGATACTGTAGGTGATGGATCATGTGATTGTGCTGGGGCAGATACTGCAGGTGATGGATCATGTGATGGTGCCGGGGCAGATACTGCAGGTGATGGATCATGTGATTGTGCTAGGGCAGATACTGTAGGTGATTGATCATGTGATGGTGTCAGGGCAGATACTGTAGGTGATGGATCATGTGCCGGGGCAGATACTGTAGGTGATGGATCATGTGCCGGGGCAGATACTGTAGGTGAGGGATCATGTGATGGTGTCAGGGCAGATACTGTAGGTGATGGATCATGTGATGGTGCCGAGGCAGATACTGTAGGTGATGGATCATGTGATGGTGTCAGGGCAGATACTGTAGGTGATGGATCATGTGCCGGGGCAGATACTGTAGGTGATGGATCATGTGATGGTGCTGGGGCAGATACTGTAGGTGATGGATCATGTGATGGTGCTGGGGCAGATACTGTAGGTGAGGGATCATGTGATGGTGCTGGGGCAGATACTGTAGGTGAGGGATCATGTGATGGTGCTGGGGCAGATACTGCAGGTGATGGATCATGTGATGGTGTCAGGGCAGATACTGCAGGTGATGGATCATGTGCCGGGGCAGATACTGTAGGTGATGGATCATGTGATTGTGCTGGGGCAGATACTGCAGGTGATGGATCATGTGATGGTGCCGGGGCAGATACTGCAGGTGATGGATCATGTGATTGTGCTAGGGCAGATACTGTAGGTGATGGATCATGTGATGGTGTCAGGGCAGATACTGTAGGTGATGGATCATGTGATGGTGCTGGGGCAGATACTGTAGGTGATGGATCATGTGATGGTGCTGGGGCAGATACTGTAGGTGAGGGATCATGTGATGGTGCTGGGGCAGATACTGTAGGTGAGGGATCATGTGATGGTGCTGGGGCAGATACTGCAGGTGATGGATCATGTGATGGTGCTGGGGCAGATACTGTAGGTGATGGATCATGTGATGGTGTCAGGGCAGATACTGTAGGTGAGGGATCATGTGATGGTGCTGGGGCAGATACTGTAGGTGAGGGATCATGTGATGGTGCTGGGGCAGATACTGTAGGTGATGGATCATGTGATGGTGCTGGGGCAGATACTGTAGGTGATGGATCATGTGATGGTGCTGGGGCAGATACTGTAGGTGATGGATCATGTGATGGTGCTGGGGCAGATACTGCAGGTGATGGATCATGTGATGGTGCTGGGGCAGATACTGCAGGTGATGGATCATGTGATGGTGCTGGGGCAGATACTGCAGGTGATAGATCATGTGATGGTGCTGGGGCAGATACTGTAGGTGATGGATCATGTGATGGTGTCAGGGCAGATACTGTAGGTGAGGGATCATGTGATGGTGCTGGGGCAGATACTGTAGGTGAGGGATCATGTGATGGTGCTGGGGCAGATACTGTAGGTGAGGGATCATGTGATGGTGCTGGGGCAGATACTGTAGGTGATGGATCATGTGATGGTGCTGGGGCAGATACTGCAGGTGATGGATCATGTGATGGTGCTGGGGCAGATACTGCAGGTGATGGATCATGCGATGGTGCTGGGGCAGATACTGCAGGTGATGGATCATGTGATGGTGCTGGGGCAGATACTGCAGATGATGGATGGGGAAATTTTGTTTAAACTTTTTTAATTCTTGCTTCTTTTTTTTTTAATTAAAAAACATAATTTTTTAACTTAATTTTATAACCCCATTAATGTCGCCTTCAGCTGTAGCAAAACCACAATTCCCATCATTCCTGCAGCCAAAGTTTGGTTTTGGGTAGAGATGAGCGAATGACTTTTTCATGTTTGATCAGTGTGAGAAAAGTTGATCCAATCCTGGGAAACTTCTTCCAGTTTGGCAGGATTGGATCCATCTTTTCCCGGTATCTGGGGTGGAGCAGCACTGAAAGGCCGGCAGCTTGATGAGCCGAGCGCTAATGGAATGAAGCACTTTGCTTCGTTAAGATCATCGATTTGCTCATCTCTAGTTTTGGGAATCGTAGTTGTGTAACAGCTGGAAGACTAAGGGTCCCATTATACCAAATGATTATTGGCCATACTTGGCCCATTACTGTCCGTTCCGGCCGATAATCGTTTGGTGTAATAGGTTGTGCTAAAAGGGAAAAATCCGCCGACATGTCCACTGATCGTTGAAGCTGGTTTAAAAAAAAAAACAATCATAATAGCAACAGTCTGCTGTGTGTCACTCTCCTCTATGGGACACCCAGGCGGTCTAAAGATCATCAGCAACAAACCTCATATGCATACAGTATATGTACCCATGATATGTGCCAATCCAGGAGACATGTACAATGTGCATGAGGCCTAACAGTGAGCTGGTGATGTTAGTATGTGGCTGTAGGTTGGGCCCCCAGAGTTTGC
>JAQFWZ010000045.1:3899728-4012228 GCA_027789725.1 Dendropsophus ebraccatus
TCCTCTCGAGAGGACAGAGTCTGTCTATTGTTGTCTATGTCCGTGAGCCTTGCTGTAAAGCAGGTCACAAAATGCTGTTAAGAACAGCCCAGCCAATATGGCCCCCTCCATAACAATGTACAAAAAGTGACAAAAATTACAGTCAGAAAATAGAAACAGATTAGAATAAAAGAACAAGTTTTAGTATCTGACTCTAATCAGGAAAAGAGAATTTAGGTGACACCGTCCCTTTAATGGATCCACAAACAGCACGGTGATTGCTTGTGAAGTGGCTGTGCAGTTTATCCTGCCATGTAACGGCGCTGCAAGTGAGCGGTGATCTCGCTGATCGGCACTCGTATGCATCAGTATCCGTCTTAAAGGAGCCTTGTCACCTATGGTGGGGGAGGGGCGTCACTCCAGTCCTCGCCTCGGGCAGCAGTAGAGCCGGACTCGGCTGCTTACACCCACTGACACAACGGGCAGGATTGCTCAGTGTTTCTGACTTCTCCGCACCCGTCTCAGTAGGAAAGTACAAGTTTTACTTTTTTCAAAGTTGTTTGAAAAGGAGAAAATGATATAGATTTGCCCAGCAGGTTCTCCCCGTGGATTTGTTGTAATGTATGAAATTACCTTCGAAAATTGTTAGTTTACGCTGGTGATCATTGCGGAGGAAAGAAATAACAATTAAATGGACGGAAAAGAAGAGAAAAATATTGCTGCGATAAGTCTGGGATTGTTAGTTGTAAATTCTGCATAAAAGTAACCGGATATTTTATATTATTATTATTATTATTATTATTATTATTATTATTATTATTTCCATATGTTAACATTGTACACAATTAGCATAAAATAGAAGCCGACAATTACCAGTTTTCTCCATCAGATCAGTGTGTGCCGGTGGATGGGGTCTCCATCAGATCAGTGTGTGCCGGTGGATGGGGTCTCCATCAGATCAGTGTGTGTCGTGGATGGGTCCCCATCGGATCAGTGTGTGCCGGTGGATGGGGTCTCCATAGGATCAGTGTGTGCCGGTGGATGGGGTCTCCATAGGATCAGTGTGTGCCGGTGGATGGGGTCCCCATCGGATCAGTGTGTGCCGGTGGATGGGGTCCCCATCGGATCAGTGTGTGCCGGTGGATGGGGTACCCATCGGATCAGTGTGTGGTGGTGGATGGGTTCTCCATAGGATCAGTGTGTGCCGGTGGATGGGTTCTCCATAGGATCAGTGTGTGGTGGTGGATGGGTTCTCCATAGGATCAGTGTGTGCCGGTGGATGGGGTCCCCATCGGATCAGTGTGTGCCGGTGGATGGGGTCCCCATCGGATCAGTGTGTGGTGGTGGATGGGTTCTCCATAGGATCAGTGTGTGCCGGTGGATGGGGTCCCCATCGGATCAGTGTGTGCCGGTGGATGGGGTACCCATCGGATCAGTGTGTGCCGGTGGATGGGGTCCCCATAGGATCAGTGTGTGCCGGTGGATGGGGTCCCCATCGGATCAGTGTGTGCCGGTGGATGGGGTCTCCATAGGATCAGTGTGTGCCAGTGGATGGGGTCTCCATAGGATCAGTGTGTGGTGGTGGATGGGTTCTCCATAGGATCAGTGTGTGGTGGTGGATGGGTTCTCCATCAGATCAGTGTGTGCCGGTGGATGGGGTCTCCATAGGATCAGTGTGTGCCAGTGGATGGGGTCTCCATAGGATCAGTGTGTGGTGGTGGATGGGTTCTCCATCGGATCAGTGTGTGCCGGTGGATGGGTTCTCCATCGGATCAGTGTGTGTGTCGGTGGATGGGTTCTCCATCGGATCAGTGTGTGCCGGTGGATGGGGTCCCCATCGGATCAGTGTGTGCCGGTGGATGGGGTACCCATCGGATCAGTGTGTGGTGGTGGATGGGTTCTCCATAGGATCAGTGTGTGCCGGTGGATGGGTTCTCCATAGGATCAGTGTGTGGTGGTGGATGGGTTCTCCATAGGATCAGTGTGTGCCGGTGGATGGGGTCCCCATCGGATCAGTGTGTGGTGGTGGATGGGTTCTCCATAGGATCAGTGTGTGCCGGTGGATGGGGTCCCCATCGGATCAGTGTGTGCCGGTGGATGGGGTACCCATCGGATCAGTGTGTGCCGGTGGATGGGGTCCCCATAGGATCAGTGTGTGCCGGTGGATGGGGTACCCATCGGATCAGTGTGTGCCGGTGGATGGGGTCTCCATAGGATCAGTGTGTGCCAGTGGATGGGGTCTCCATAGGATCAGTGTGTGGTGGTGGATGGGTTCTCCATAGGATCAGTGTGTGGTGGTGGATGGGTTCTCCATCGGATCAGTGTGTGCCGGTGGATGGGGTCTCCATAGGATCAGTGTGTGCCAGTGGATGGGGTCTCCATAGGATCAGTGTGTGGTGGTGGATGGGTTCTCCATCGGATCAGTGTGTGGCGGTGGATGGGTTCTCCATCGGATCAGTGTGTGTGTCGGTGGATGGGTTCTCCATCGGATCAGTGTGTGCCGGTGGATGGGGTCGGGATCCTCACCACCAAATTCCCTGTAGTTCCGGTGCGGATACTGGATTGGTGAATTGAGTTCTGATTTGTCCAACGTTTTGTAAAAGTGTCGTTTTCTTATTTAGTGATTGTTTAGAGACATATTAGCTGCAAATACTGTGATGTATACAATGATACTCACAACCATAATCACTGATCCGCTGCTGCTCTGCCGGTCTCCACACACTGGTCCTGGTCTCACTAAGTAGGTGGAGTGGTGATGGAGCTTGCATAGTGATTGGCTGTACAGTCACTGGTACCTGGTGGATCAGTCGGGGCAGCTGAGGGTAGTAGTCCCTTGAGTAAAGTCTTAGGGTTTGCAGTGATTAGCTATAACCCAGGGAAGTGGGTTAAGCCTGGAAGACGACTTCTAAGAGAAGGTCATGTGACCAAGTTTCTTACATCCTTAACATGTGACCTTACAGAGTAATAGTGCACATTCACAACACCTCATATATATGACCTGATATGCGTTAAGCAGACAAGTTTCCTCATCCACACAACATCGTTCTGTATCTGGGACACAGGTACCGGGACACTGCAGAGATGATGTGGTGATCAGCAGCGACCCGGTTCGTGTCAGATTAGAGACTGTGTCTTACCGCTATGATGTATTGTAACCGTGCGGCTATAGGATGGTTTCCCGTATTCCGGCTCGGTGATAGCTTTGCTCCTCCCCACATATTACCGACTGTATGCAGAGAGAGCCGGATGATATATGATACATATGGCTGACTGTATGGAGAGAGAGACGGATGATATAGTATATGTATGGCTGATTGTATGCAGAGAGAGCCGGATGATATAGTATATGTATGTCTGACTGTATGCAGAGAGAGCCGGATGATATATTATATGTATGGCCGACTGTATGCAGAGAGAGCCGGATGATATATGATACTTATGGCTGAATGTATGCAGAGAGAGCCGGATGATATATGATACATATGGCTGACTGTATGGAGAGAGAGACGGGTGATATAGTATATGTATGGCTGATTGTATGCAGAGAGAGCCGGATGATATAGTATATGTATGTCTGACTGTATGCAGAGAGAGCCGGATGATATATTATATGTATGGCCGACTGTATGCAGAGAGAACCGGATGATATATGATACGTATGGCTGAATGTATGGAGAGAGAGACGGATGATATAGTATATGTATGGCTGATTGTATGCAGAGAGAGACGGATGATATAGTATATGTATGGCTGACTGTATGCAGAGAGAGCCGGATGATATAGTATATGTATGGCCGACTGTATGCAGAGAGAACCGGATGATATATGATACGTATGGCTGACTGTATGCAGAGAGAACCGGATGATATATGATACTTATGGCTGACTGTATGCAGAGAGAGCCGGATGATATAGTATATGTATTGTTGACTGTATGCAGAGAGAGCCGGATAATATATGATACGTATGGCTGACTGTATGCAGAGAGAGCCGGATGATATATGATACGTATGGCTGATTGTATGCAGAGAGAGCCGGATGATATAGTATATGTATGGCTGACTGTATGCAGAGAGAGACGGATGATATAGTATATGTATTGTTGACCGTACTTTTCTGTGTTTTCAGAATATCCTGACCCTTAACCCTCGGACGGCCGCTCATGCGTCTTTACGTTCCACAGCGATGAAGCAGCAGGATAAGAAGCACTGGAAGAGGAATCCAGACAAGAGCTGTTCCGTAAGTGTCTGTGTGGCGCACGCTCACATTCCCGGGGTCTGTGTGTATGACGTAGCGGATTCGGCTGCAGTCACACCTGTCAGATCTGCCATAAAGATGGCTGTAATCTTGGTGTAATCCACTGGGGGCGCTCCGATTCTTGTCTATGTGGAATCTGCAGCAATAAATAGCACATAGACAAGTATTATATCCATAGTGTTATATATAGTAAAAAATATATAATCTGTTACTCAAGACAAATCTAATACAGGAGCATGGACATCTGTCAAAGACCGGAGTCCCTGCTTCTGTATACTGAAGAGTGAGGAGTATAGTTAATTCCTTGCATCCAGCCTAAGCTATTGTGTGGGGTCACCTGGAGGTTCACGGCCATGATGGAAGCTCTCTGCCAGGCAGCCAGAATGTACCAGAGCAGTGTATGTGCTGGAGCAGGGACTCCTATCTTTGACGGCTGTACCTGCTCCTTTAGATAAGCCGAGAGGTAAGAGGTCTACACTCAGTTCAGTTCAGTTACTATCTAGGCGCTCTGCACCGAACCCAGCGAGTGTACGGCTGAGCCAGCGACCTATTCACAGTGAATCCCCTCAAAATGAGTCCCGACTAATCACTAATCCTAAAACCGATTTGTAGTAGGAAAAATATTTTCTTTAGGATTCTACAGATCATATTTACAATATTGTCCTATTGTTTTATTTCATTGTTAGGATAGAGATCATTGTCTACTGTGGCCTGTCTCTGGTGTCTCTGCGCCCTGTGCCCCGTCTCTGGTGTCTCTGCGCCCTGTGCCCCGTCTCTGGTGTCTCTGCGCCCTGTGCCCCGTCTCTGGTGTCTCTGCGCCCTGTGCCCCGTCTCTGGTGTCTCTGCGCCCTGTGCCCCGTCTCTGGTGTCTCTGCGCCCTGTGCCCTGTCTCTGGTGTCTCTGCGCCCTGTGCCCCGTCTCTGGTGTCTCTGCGCCCTGTGCCCTGTCTCTAGTGTCTCTGCGCCCTGTGCCCTGTCTCTGGTGTCTCTGCGCCCTGTGCCCCGTCTCTGGTGTCTCTGCGCCCTGTGCCCTGTCTCTGGTGTCTCTGCGCCCTGTGCCCCGTCTCTGGTGTCTCTGTGCCCCGTCTCTGGTGTCTCTGCACTCTGCGCCCCGTCTCTGGTGTCTCTGCGCCCTGTGCCCCGTCTCTGGTGTCTCTGCACCCTGTGCCCCGTCTCTGGTGTCTCTGCGCCCTGTGCCCCGTCTCTGGTGTCTCTGCGCCCTGTGCCCCGTCTCTGGTGTCTCTGCGCCCTGTGCCCCGTCTCTGGTGTCTCTGCACCCTGTGCTCCGTCTCTGGTGTCTCTGCGCCCTGTGCCCTGTCTCTGGTGTCTCTGCGCCCTGTGCCCTGTCTCTGGTGTCTCTGCGCCCTGTGCCCCGTCTCTGCACCCTGTCCTCCATCTCTGGTGTCTCTGCACTCTGTGCCCCGTCTCTGGTGTCTCTGCGCCCTGTGCCCCGTGTCTGCACCCTGTCCTCCATCTCTGGTGTCTCTGCACTCTGCGCCCCGTCTCTGGTGTCTCTGGTGTCTCTGCGCCCTGTGCCCCGTCTCTGGTGTCTCTGCGCCCTGTGCCCCGTCTCTGGTGTCTCTGCGCCCTGTGCCCCGTCTCTGGTGTCTCTGCGCCCTGTGCCCCGTCTCTGGTGTCTCTGCACCCTGTGCCCCGTATCTGGTGTCTCTGCACCCTGTGCCCCGTCTCTGCACCCTGTCCACCATCTCTGGTGTCTCTGCACTCTGCGCCCGTCTCTGGTGTCTCTGCACCCTGTGCCCCGTCTCTGGTGTCTCTGCGCCCTGTGCCCCGTCTCTGGTGTCTCTGCAGCCTGTGCCCCGTCTCTGCACCCTGTCCCCCATCTCTGGTGCCTCTGCACTCTGCGCCCATCTCTGGTGTCTCTGCGCCCTGTGCCCCGTCTCTGCACCCTGTGCCCCGTCTTTGGTGTCTCTGCGCCCTGTGCCCCGTCTCTGCACCCTGTGCCCCGTCTCTGGTGTCTCTGCGCCCTGTGCCCCGTCTCTGGTGTCTCTGTGCCCCGTCTGTAGTGTCTCTGCACCCTGTGCCCCGTCTCTAGTGTCTCTGCACCCTGCGCCCCGTCTCTAGTGTCTCTGCGCCCTGTGCCCCGTCTCTGGTGTCTCTGTGCCCCTTCTCTGCGCCCTGTGCCCCGTCTCTGGTGTCTCTGTGCCCCGTCTCTAGTGTCTCTGCGCCCTGTGCCCCGTCTCTAGTGTCTCTGCGCCCTGTGCCCCGTCTCTGGTGTCTCTGTGCCCCGTCTCTGGTGTCTCTGTGCCCCGTCTCTGGTTTCTCTGCACTCTGCGCCCCGTCTCTGGTGTCTCTTTAGTTCTGGCCCTAATAGGGTTTATATAAAGCAGATAATAGTGATGTTACCTGTGCTGGACGATGGGGTATACGGCCATAGCCCCCCCATACAGATCGGGGGGGGGGGGGGGGCACATGTAAGGGTGTCTGTCTGTAATATACAAGAATCTGTTCCGGGGACGGTGAGATGTTACATATATATATATATATATATATATACTGGCTGCAATCCAGCGGAATGGGTTTAGTTACTTAGCAACAAGTTATTGTGAATTAGAATGAAGGTTGATGATTTAGTCCAATGTTGAAGGACGAGGTAGAATAATGGAAGCGTTTCCCTTTCAGGTTTGTCCTATAAAATAAGATGTTGATATAATGTTTCACCATCAATTGGATTTTATATAAGTGAATAACGGAGTCGCAGTCAATGTCGTGGAATGGCGGCAGCGGAGGGGGGGGGGTGCTTGGGGGGCGACATAACCCGCAAAAAACGGATGAAAGCCAGAAAATGGAGTTATACGGGGCTCATGTAGTCCTCCTGCCTGCAGCTTTCTCCAGATACTCTCCAGACTCATCAGGGAAGACTCCATTGAATGGAGTGTTTAAAGGGGTACTCCAGAGGTGTATGCTCTCTAGGAGGCCCTCTAGTGGTGGTAATGGGAATTGGTTGTTTTGCGGTTATTATTGTATTGAAGTTTAAACTGAAGTAATTGGAATTCTTTGCTAAACTCAAGAAAAGATGAGGATGGACACATCTGTACTTCATGTGGAGTCCTATAAAAAATTTTTTCTTATTGGATCCACTGTGATAAGTTAGTGGGTATTTCCCTGTACTACAGTGGTGTACAATGGCGTAATATGGCGGCACGTCATGGGCATCAATCCTAATAACCCTTATACAGAACTTACTCTGAATTACCTGGGCTCCTATATAACAGTAACTATATCCGATCTGTTATATGAAGCCATGTGAGTGGTCAGCCGACTGGTGGGGTACTGGCCGTCCCTGGACTGGTGAGTGCCGATATAATGAAATCCATGTGATAGATGACAGGTCAGCAGACAGTGTGGTGTACTGGCCGTCCCTGGACCAGTGAGTGCCGATATAACAATGTCCATGTGATAGGTGAGTGATCAGCAGACAGTGTGGTGTACTGGCCGTCCCTAGACCAGTGAGTGCCGATATAACAATGTCCATGTGATAGGTGAGTGGTCAGCAGTGCCGTCCCTGGACCAGTGAGTGCCGATATAACAATGTCCATGTGATAGGTGAGTGATCAGCAGACAGTGTGGTGTACTGGCCGTCCCTAGACCAGTGAGTGCCGATATAACAATGTCCATGTGATAGGTGAGTGGTCAGCAGTGCCGTCCCTGGACCAGTGAGTGCCGATATAACAATGTCCATGTGATAGGTGAGTGGTCAGCAGACTGGCGGTGTACTGGCCATCCCTGGATCGATGAGTGCCGATATAACAATGTCCATGTGATAGGTGAGTGGTCAGCAGTGGCCGTCCCTGGACCGGTGAGTGCCGATATAACAATGTCCATGTGATAGGTGAGTGGTCAGCAGTGGCCGTCCCTGGACCGGTGAGCAGTGTTGCTGCTCTTTCAGAGAACGCACAATAGCAGCTGTCGGTTTAATCGCCGTCCAATTCAGAACTAATCAGTGAAAGATAAATCAGATGGCAGCAGGAGCGGGCGCACAACGGCCGCTGTCTCTCTAATTAAAGAACTATTGAAGCCGTAATCTGCGCAGTGATAAAAAAAACAGCAAGAACCTTAACATCTATATCTCTGAAATGTGGAATAATCGTCTCGGCTTCAATGATCTTTCAGAGCAACGAAAACCTCTCGGTCCATGCGGCCGACAGCGACCGTCGTTACGTTACATGTTCTGTTATTGGCGGAGAAGTCGCACAACTGATATTTATGGAAAGTGAAAGAACTTAAATTTTCTTGACTCTTCCTTGGGTACACGTGTGTGGGGTTTGTGTCTGTTTTTTGTTTGTTTATTTGGTTGTTGTTTTTTTTTTATTCCTCTGTAGAAATTATAGGATTCGGGGCAGAGCTGATGGGGGGGATGGGGGGAGGCATTCGGAAGGAGCGGGGGATGGGGGGGGGTCTCCATTCTGTGGATTTTTCCCACCAGTGACTTGGAAACTTTTTGTGAGGCTGAATATCTATTAGACAGGCGCTGGTAATTCTAGGGGAGGAAATGGCGCGGCTCTGAAGTGGACACAACTTAGATTGAGCTGCGGAGTCTCTTGGCTGCGGAGGATTCGCTCTCCGGGATTATTTTCTATTGTTGCAGTTTATGAAGGATTTCGCCTCCGGCCATTGGGGAAAAAATTACAATTTCACTATGAAAAGTATTTTAATTATCTGAAAGTCTGGAGTGAAGCGACTGTAGCGACAACAAGTGAGATGGCGTCCGCCCGTAGTACACGCCGCTGCCGAGGAGCATAGACCGCGGCGGCGTCTTCTGAAACAAGATTATCAGATAAATAATAAAAAAGCCAAAACAACCGAGTAACTACAGTACACGTCCGTCTCCAGAACTGCCAGCAAACCCCCCCCCCCCCCCCCCCCCCAAATTCTCATCTTACTAAGAACATTCCCCACCCCGGAGGGAAGAGACAGTGATGGCGGTCTCATCGCATAGGCAGCTATTTAAAAGGAGAGTTCACAAAAAAAAAAATTCAAAACAACTGGTGCCAGAGATTTGTAATTTACTTCTTTTAAAAAATCTCCAGTCTTCCAGTACTTATAAGCTGCTGTATGTCCTGCAGAAAGTAGTGTATTCTCTCCAGTCTGACTCGGTGCTTTCTGCTGCCACCTCTGTCCATGTCAGGAACCATCACTCAGCATTTTGATTAGCGGCGGCTGGAGAAGTTGGATGCAACCCTAGAGCCTCCTGTAGGATACAGGCTATGGCCTATGGCTGTATCCATGTTCTCTAGGACCCCCAGGGTGGCATCCAACTTCTCCAGTAACCGGTAAGTGTGGAGTGATCGGACCCCAGCAGCTCCAGTAGTGCTCACCTCTAATCATTACCCATTTTGTTGCTGATGAGGAAAGACTGAAATATCTCCTCTTCTCACATCTATTCCTGGCTTTGGCTTCAAACATCTGTCAGATAAATCTGTCTGTGTAAACGCACCATTAGGCGATATGTTTATAATGAGGGTTGGAGGTTTCTGATCAATAAGTGGAGTTTATTTTCATGTATTCAGATAAATGGTAGATTGTTGCCTGACTGGATGATCGGGGGACTGTGTGTTATATAGACCAGTCTATGTGATTTTAAGGGTCTTTTTACACAGACAGATTGACTGACAGATTATTGAAGCCAAAGCCAGGAATCGATGTGAGAAGAGGAGAAAGCTCAGTCTGATTCCTTTATCACCTGTTCTCTGTTTATACTCTCTCTTCCTGGCTTTGGCTTCAGTGATCTGTCAGATATCTGTGTGTGTAAAAGGGCACCTGTGGTGTCCCACCACGGGTGTTTCTGCTTAAAACACCCCTCGCAAAAGCTTGGTGCCTCAAAAGTAAAGTGGTGATGAAGTGTTGTATAAGTTTACCACTAGATGTCAGTATAATGTATATTCATGTATATATGTTGCACAGCTATAGTCATGTAAGGGTTACTGTAATGTATGATTCTGTACACCAATGAGAGCTACTCTATTCTTCCACCTATCTCTGTCCCCCTTTCTTTTCACACTCTCTTCTCCACCACTCACAGAGGGTGTTACATACACCATGTAGGAAGTTGTCACATGGGGAGAGGAAGCGTAGACCCACACTTAGTCAGTTCGTCTCTGATTCTCTGAGGAGCAAGACACACAGATCATGCATCCCTGCTGAGCTTAGCCAGGAGCCTGGATCTGCCAGGTTCCCTGTCT
The DNA here is from genome assembly GCA_027789725.1 of Dendropsophus ebraccatus. Classification (NCBI taxonomy): domain Eukaryota; kingdom Metazoa; phylum Chordata; class Amphibia; order Anura; family Hylidae; genus Dendropsophus; species Dendropsophus ebraccatus. Next base: position 3,910,164 of record JAQFWZ010000045.1, read on the forward strand.
GGGACAGACTGGCTGTAAAGTACACTTATGGAGAACACAGAGACTTTTCTAAAGTAACACTTCTGCCTACAATGCAGTGCTAAACACCTACAGAGAGGACAAGTCAGAGGACACCCCAACCCACACTGTGAACATCTGTAAAAGTCCAGGACCGTATCCTACAGCAGAGAAACTGATCCGGATAGAACAAAGAGCCAAGAGCCTACGTACTCTATCTCTCAACACAGGTGATACCGGATAACTACGGACACTTTGCTCAACTCATGTAACTAGGACTGGAGCTTGTGTCACCCTGATAGGACGGGTAACTCGACACTGCAGGGCAAAAGGTGGTATAGCAACAAAGGTGGAAACACGGCACAAGTATTCTTCTTTCAAGTTTTCTCTTTCAAGTATTCTTCTTCTTCTAAAGTTTCGGCAGAGCACAGTACTACATTGGGTTGGGACTCTCATGACCTTCTCCTCTACACTCTGAACTCTACTCTTCTCAGCATGTAACTAAGTCAGCACAGCTACTCTACTCTACCTCAACAACTCTCAGTACGGATCTGGTGAAGTCAAGTCTATATCAGTCACATATCATTCATCTGTATTCTAAAAGATTTATCAGTAAAGAAAGTTTATTTATTCTACTGGGACTCAGTGGTCATTGCACCGGCACCTACACACAAGCTCCATCGTCCTTTGGTTACCTCCCCTTTCTGTGGGTGGTGGTACCGACAGTCCGGGCGGGTCGTATCTCCACTCTTGACCACCCTGATAAGTACCCAAGGAACCCATCACAGCCCGGCAGGTCACCGACCATACTTGTGTGCTGAGTAAGCACTGGCGCCACGACCACCTGGCTGAGCTATACTCCACCGACCATCCACCATAGTAGTGATGTCACACTGTACCATCTAGCAAGTGACCGGTCGCAGCTGCAACAGAGCGGCACCACCACACACCCTAAGACGATGTCTTCCAGGCCGGTCCCACCTGGTTGTAGGGATCGGGGGTCTGAGAACAGCTGATTGGGTTGTGGTGGTGTTATTATTGTCACTATTACTGTTGGTCGGGGTGGATGGTTCTTGATGTGGGACCCCCATCTATCAGCTGTTTATGGGGTATCCTGGCGACATAACATAGGTGTCCGTCCAGCCTGCATGCTGTCCTCCGCTCTCACCGGCGACGTCCATTATCGGATACGAGGACAAAGTCTTTAGGTAATCTGTATTACACATGGTCGGTGTCCTCATCTGCTGCTATACGCGGCTCTGCCCCTCCCGTACACACTTTGCATGATAATTAATAGTTGATATCTGTTCAAGGCCCCGGCGCCCCCTCCCCCTCCTCCTCCTCCTCCTCCTCCTCCTCCTCCTCCCGCTCCCACATTACAGAAAACGTCTGTTTCTTGTTTATTACAGAATACAATAAATTCTTTGCCATTCACTTCCATTGCCGGAGACCTTTAGAAAATTAGTTTACAAAAACCCAAGGTCAAAGCTGCCTGAATGTCAGAGAAGACTCTGAGGGCCACAGCCATGAGTTGCGGGGCCATAATTTCAGTGCGGGATGTCAGGAGGTCTCTACATGAGTGGATGTGACCTTGATTATCTGAGCTACTGTACAGATGAGGAGTTATTCACAATGACGGCCGCTCCTGCCTGTCATTCTCCCCTCCGGACCCCATTGTGGTGTCAGTACAGCATATACACAGAGACAGTATATAGGTATATGTGCCGCCACCTCCCCTCCATACCCCATTGTGGTGTCAGTACAGCATATACACATAGACAGTATATAGGTATATGTGCTGCACCTCCCCTCCGGACCCCATGGGGGTGTCAGTACAGCATATACACAGAGACAGTATATAGGTATATGTGCCGCCACCTCCCCTCCGGACCCCATGGTGGTGTCAGTACAGCATATACACCGAGACAGTATATAGGTATATGTGCCGCCACCTCCCCTCCGGACCCCATTGTGGTGTCAGTACAGCATATATACACAGAGACAGTATATAGGTATATGTGCCGCCACCTCCCCTCCGGACCCCATGGGGGTGTCAGTACAGCATATACACATAGACAGTATATAGGTATATGTGCCGCCACCTCCCCTCCGGACCCCATGGGGGTGTCAGTACAGCATATACACAGACAGTATACTGTATATACACATAGACAGTATATACTGTCTCTCTGTGTATGTGCCGCCACCTCCCCTCCGGACCCCATTGTGGTGTCAGTACAGCATATACACATAGACAGTATATAGGTATATGTGCCGCCACCTCCCCTCCGGACCCCATGGGGGTGTCAGTACAGCATATACACAGACAGTATACTGTATATACACATAGACAGTATATACTGTCTCTCTGTGTATGTGCCGCCACCTCCCCTCCGGACCCCATTGTGGTGTCAGTACAGCATATACACATACAGTATATAGGTATATGTGCCGCCACCTCCCCTCCGGACCCCATGGTGGTGTCAGTACAGCATATACACATAGACAGTATATAGGTATATGTGCCGCCACCTCCCCTCCGGACCCCATTGTGGTGTCAGTACAGCATATACACATAGACAGTATATAGGTATATGTGCCGCCACCTCCCCTCCGGACCCCATGGGGGTGTCAGTACAGCATATACACAGACAGTATACTGTATATACACATAGACAGTATATACTGTCTCTCTGTGTATGTGCCGCCACCTCCCCTCCGGACCCCATGGTGGTGTCAGTACAGCATATACACATAGACAGTATATAGGTATATGTGCCGCCACCTCCCCTCCGGACCCCATGGTGGTGTCAGTACAGCATATACACATAGACAGTATATAGGTATATGTGCCGCCACCTCCCCTCCGGACCCCATTGTGGTGTCAGTACAGCATATACACATAGACAGTATATAGGTATATGTGCCGCCACCTCCCCTCCGGACCCCATGGGGGTGTCAGTACAGCATATACACAGACAGTATACTGTATATACACATAGACAGTATATACTGTCTCTCTGTGTATGTGCCGCCACCTCCCCTCCGGACCCCATGGTGGTGTCAGTACAGCATATACACATAGACAGTATATAGGTATATGTGCCGCCACCTCCCCTCCGGACCCCATGGTGGTGTCAGTACAGCATATACACAGAGACAGTATATAGGTATATGTGCCGCCACCTCCCCTCCGGACCCCATTGTGGTGTCAGTACAGCATATACACCGAGACAGTATATAGGTATATGTGCCGCCACCTCCCCTCCCCTCCATACCCCATTGTGGTGTCAGTACAGCATATACACATAGACAGTATATAGGTATATGTGCCGCCACCTCCCCTCCGGACCCCATTGTGGTGTCAGTACAGCATATACACATAGACAGTATATAGGTATATGTGCCGCCACCTCCCCTCCGGACCCCATTGTGGTGTCAGTACAGCATATACACATAGACCGTATATAGGTATATGTGCCGCCACCTCCCCTCCATACCCCATGGTGGTGTCAGTACAGCATATACACATAGACAGTATATAGGTATATGTGCCGCCACCTCCCCTCCGGACCCCATTGTGGTGTCTGTGCAGCACATACCCTATACTGTCTCTCTATGTGTATGTGCGGCCCCTCGGATCCCATGGGGGTGTCTGTGCAGCACATATACTGTGGTCCAGGATGTTGGTTGCAGGCGTTTTGTGCAGCTGGTGTTTTGTTTTGGTGGTTTGTTTTATGCCATGATGGTAAGATCCCCCCCCCCCCCCCCCCGGACATATGGGCACTGGACCTTGGTAAAACTGGGGGGAGGTGCAATGAGTCCATGAGAAATTGGTCCAAAAAGAGTCCATGGCCTTAACAGGAGTTGAACTTTACTTAGAATAACTTCAGTGCAATACACAGTATACAAAGACTTGAGAAAGTAGGAAGAAAAGGAAAGACTACCGGAATGTGTGTGTGAAGAATACTTGAAAGAAGAATCCTCATACTCACACATATATATATATATATATATATATATATATATATATATATATATATATATATATGGGTAGTACTAGTGGTAGTACTGTGGGGTAGTACTAGTCCCAGGTCTATCTCTAGGTTTAGCTCCCATTGAAGATTTTCCCAGCATGTGTCAGGAAGTTACCTCGGCTCTTAGCATCTTTGTCTCACTGGGGATCAGTCCCTCCTCCTTTCCGTAGAGGGTGACTGTCCTGACCTGAAGAATCGGTGTAGGCGAGGGTTTGTCCTAATCTTCAGGTTACCCCACTTGTCAAACTTTGCAATGCATACTGGCTGCTAGAAGAAACAAGTGTCGTCCCTGTCAAAGGCTCTGGCCTAAGCCTGGCCCGATAAGTCACTGCAGCAGGACTTCTGGTCTATCTCTCACTGACTAACTAACTCCTGGACAGGGAAGACGCCCTAGCTAAACCTTTCTAATGACTGGAGTAGAAAACACAGCTGCCAGCACTTGGTATAACACCTAAGAGAATTACTTTGTGCTGGGTGGTAAAAAACTTAATGACCCCTGTACTTGCTGCACTGTGTATGGAGGAATAGATGGCGGCACTGTGTATGGGGAGATAGAGGGATGCACTGTGTATGGAGGGATAGGTGGCTGCACTGTGTATGGGGGGGATAGGTGGCTGCACTGTGTAATGGAGGGGATAGGTGGCTGCACTGTGTATGGAGGGCATTGGTGGCTGCACTGTGTATGTGGAGATAGGGGGCTGCACTGTGTATGGAGGGGATAGGTGGCTGCACTGTGTATGGGGGGATAGGTGGCTGCACTGTGTATGGGGGGATAGGGGGCTGCACTGTGTATGGGGGATAGGGGGCTGCACTGTGTATGGGTGGATAGATGGCTGCACTGTGTATGGGGGGATAGGGGGCTGCACTGTGTATGGGGGGATAGGTGGCTGCACTGTGTATGGGGGGATAGGGGGCTGCACTGTGTATGGGGGATAGGGTGCTGCACTGTGTATGGAGGGGATAGGGGGCTGCACTGTGTATGGAGGGATAGGGGGCTGCACTGTGTATGGAGGGGATAGGGGGCTGCACTGTGTATGGAGGGGATAGGTGGCTGCACTGTGTATGGAGGGGATAGGTGGCTGCACTGTGTATGGGGGGATAGGTGGCTGCACTGTGTATGGGGGGATAGGTGGCTGCACTGTGTATGGGGGGATAGGTGTCTGCACTGTGTATGGGGGGGATAGGTGGCTGCACTGTCTATGGGGGGATAGGTAGCTGCACTGTGTATGGAGGGATAGGTGGCTGCACTGTGTATGGGGGGATAGGTGGCTGCAGTGTGTATGGAGGGATAGGTGGCTGCACTGTGGATGAAGGGGATAGGTTGCTGCACTGTGTATGGAGGGCATTGGTGGCTGCACTGTGTATGGAGGGATAGGGGGCTGCACTGTGTATGGAGGGGATAGGGGGCTGCACTGTGTATGGGGGGATAGGTGGCTGCACTGTGTATGGAGGGATAGGTGGCTGCACTGTGTATGAAGGGGATAGGTTGCTGCACTGTGTATGGAGGGCATTGGTGGCTGCACTGTGTATGGAGGGATAGGGGGCTGCACTGTGTATGGAGGGGATAGGGGGCTGCACTGTGTATGGGGGGATAGGTTGCTGCACTGTGTATGGAGGGGATAGGTGGCTGCACTGTGTATGGAGGGATAGGGGGCTGCACTGTGTATGGGGGGATAGGTGGCTGCACTGTGTATGGAGGGGATAGGTGGCTGCACTGTGTATGGAGGGATAGGGGGCTGCACTGTGTATGGGGGGATAGGTGGCTGCACTGTGTATGGGGGGATAGGTGGCTGCACTGTGTATGGAGGGATAGGTGGCTGCACTGTGTATGGAGGGATAGGGGGCTGCACTGTGTATGGAGGGATAGGGGGCTGCACTGTGTATGGAGGGGATAGGTGGCTGCAGTGTGTATGGGGGGATAGGTGGCTGCAGTGTGTATGGAGGGGATAGGTGGCTGCACTGTGTATGGAGGGGATAGGTGGCTGCACTGTGTATGGGGGGATAGGTGGCTGCACTGTGTATGGGGGGATAGGTGGCTGCACTGTGTATGGGGGGATAGGTGGCTGCACTGTGTATGGGGGGACAGGTGGCTGCACTGTGTATGGAGGGGATAGGGGGCTGCACTGTGTATGGAGGGGATAGGTGGCTGCACTGTGTATGGGGGGATAGGTGGCTGTGGTAGTGTAATGTGTTATTGCGCTCATGTTAAACAGATCCAATGGGTTTACCCCCTCCCTCCTCCCCCGATCCCCATGTTTAAGGGGTTACGCACACACCATCCCCCCACCCCAGCCACCATCATCCCCCTCCCCGGCCACCATCAACCCCCTCTCCCCGGCCACCAGAATCCCCCTCCCTGGCCACCATCATTACCCCTCCCCAGCCACCATCATCCCCCTCCCCGGCCACCATCATCCCCCCTCCCCGGCCACCATCATCCCCCCTCCCCAGCCACCATCAACCCCCTCTCCCCGGCCACCATCATCCCCCTCCCCGGCCACCATCATCCCCCCTCTCCCCGGCCACCATCATCCCCCCTCTCCCCGGCCACCATCATCATCCTCCCTCCCCAGCCACCATCATCCCCCTCCCCAGCCACCATCACTCCCCGGCCACCATCATCCCCCCTCCCCAGCCACCACCATCATCCCCCCCCTCCCCGGCCACCATCACCCCCCTCTCCCCAGCCACCACCATCATCCCCCCCCCCTCCCCGGCCACCATCATCCCCCCTCCCCAGCCACCATCATCCCCCCTCTCCCCGGCCACCATCATCATCCCCCCCTCCCCAGCCACCATCATCCCCCTCCCCAGCCACCATCACTCCCCGGCCACCATCATCCCCCCTTCCCAGCCACCACCATCATCCCCCCCCTCCCCGGCCACCATCACCCCCCTCTCCCCGGCCACCATCACCCCCCTCTCCCCAGCCACCATCATCATCCCCCCTCCCCGGCCACCATCATCCCCCTCCCCGGCCACCATCACCCTTCCCCCCAGCCACCATCACCCTTCCCCCCTCCCCGGCCACCATCCCCCCCCCCCCCAGCCACCATCATCCCTTCCCCCCTCCCCGGCCACCATCATCCCCCCCCCAGCCACCATCATCCCCCCCCTCCCCGGCCACCATCATCCCCCCCCTCCCCGGCCACCATCACCCTCCCCCCCCCCCCCCGATCCTTTATTCTTCCTTCTGACGGTCGTCGTGTTAATCATTTTAGATCATAGAAATATAATAAGATGCAAATAAATTCTGCACAAACCACCGAGAACACGACTCCCCGATATCCATCTAATACCGGGCATAAAAGTTTCTGCAATATATCACTCGTCATAAAAAGTGGCAGTAAATCTCAGCCAGACGCTGGCACCGGACGTTCTTCTTCAGCCGGTTATTTGTCGGTCGTCTTCTCTTTCTCTTGATATTTGTCTTTTGGCGTTAATTTCCTCCTCCATCCATCATTCTCGCCACTTTGGCGTAGTCAGATCTGGGGCCGGTGTTGCACGTTTCTGCTATCTGGCATCTCGTGGCCGTTTTTGGGCTGATTAGGAGTTTGCAGTGGGGGGTTATGCGGTGTGAATGTGAATGCGCTGAGTGGAGGAGCAGGTGGGCTGCCGCATCACTAATCGCACCAGGCTTCCCGGCTGCAGCCGCACAACGATTAGAATAGACGCTAATTTCTTTTGTTCGTCTTCGAGGACGGCCACACAACGACGTTCAGCCTCTTCTCTTTATACTTTTTCAGAACTTTATGGAAATGTATTTCTAATAAAGCCGGAATGAAGTGATCACTGGATGTGGCTGAAGTGTCGGCTCTGCTGATCGGCAGCCTCCTCTGTCATCCCCAGATGGTGGAACCTCCAGCTTCTTGCAGAATCCTTGCAGGTTGTTGTGGGGAGAAGCTCCAGTCGTATCCACTAAGCAATTCTCACATATACAGATATTACAGAGGACGAAAGTATTCACCAAAAATTTGTATTTACTTCTATTTAAAAAATCAGCTGCTGTATGTCCTGCAGGAAGTGGTGTATTCTCTCCAGTCTGACACAGTGCTCTCTGCTGCCACCTCTGTCCATGTCAGGAACTGCAGCTGATTAGTACTGGAAGACTGGAGATTTGTTAATGGAAGTGAATTACAAATCTTTGGCACCGGTTGATTTTTTTGGGTGAACTACCCCTTTAAAGGGAACCTGTCATCCCCGGATACTTACCCTTTTCTGCAAGTCCCGCTCCTGGAACCGGTCCTGGGACGGAGATATCGGCGCCCGAAGCTGAGTGCGTGCCCATAGAGAATGAATGGAGCCGTCCTTCTCTATGGGCACCAGACTCCTCTCTGCAGCGCAGGCGCGCACCACTTCCGACAGGGATACCTCTATTCCAGGAGTGGGACTTGCAGGAAAGGGTAAGTATCCGGGGCTGCAGCGGGGGGTTGGGCGGGCTCTGTGCCCGAGTCCCGGGTGACAGGTTCCCTTTAATGAATACTTTCCTCCACTGGAATATTTCTATATATCAGAATTTTTCTTAGTGAATAAGACTGGAGCTTCTCCCCTCTATAATAAATCCCACTTCACAACCACCTGCAAGGGTGCTGCAAGAAGCCGGAGGTTACACCATCTCGGGACGACAGAGGAGGCTGCCGATCCTGCAGGAATAAACACCGACACTTCAGCCACATCCAGTCATCACTTCATTCCGGCTTTATTAGAAATACAGTTCCATAAAGTTCTGAGAAAGTCTAAAAAGAAGAGGCTGAACAGTAGCGGACATGGACAGAGGTGGCAGCAGAGAGCACTGTGTCAGACTGGAGAGAATACACTACTTCCTGCAGGACATACAGAAGCTGATAAGTACTGGAAGACTGGAGATTCTACTGGTTATGCCTGGTTGGTGGGGATGACATTATCCTCTCTATTAGTTCGTGCCCAGGGTTCCTTGCATCTCTCCAGGTCTTGTGGTTCTGGTTCTTAGCTCCTCGGGAACATCTCGGCTCTGTGAGTTGTCCTGATTTCTGTATTTGGACGTTGCTGCGGTTTTGCTGAGCTTGTTGTCTCGCATCTTTCAGTGTTTGAGTCTTTGCTTAGTTTTCTCTTGGACCTAGAGTTTTTTTTTTGTTTCTGCTAGGGAGAGTTAATGCAGGGTTTCCATAGGGATATTTGTAGGGACAGAGATCAGGATGTCTGCTGGTAGGTTTGGGGGACCTAAGGACCGTGAGTTAGGGGTTGTGAGTACTAGGAGCCATTGCTAGAACCCAGGTAAGGGAACTGCTATAGGTGAAGCCTAGTGTAACTGTGGTAACCCCGGGGTGCTAGGTGGTACGTGCAATGGCTGATAGTAAAGTATCACTACGGCACTATTACCAGGGCTTGGAGTGGTCTCCCTGGGTCCCAGCACTTAAAGAATTACAGGGCCGAAACAAATTCCAGAATACTTAAACAGGTTATCCCTTTACTTGTAGTTCTCTTAAAGGTGCAGTACAATAAATAGTTCCTTGTACACAAGGTGCAGTAATAATTGCTTGGTTCGTTGGCTTGTCAGGATCCCTATAAAGACTGAGGTTATTTCTTTTAGCAGTAATACTGGAATACGGGTTAGGTTTTCAGCAATGTCTCTTTAGAGTTGACCTGGTTGAGTTTAGATCTGTGACCGGACAGCCGGGAGGCTACCGTGAGGTTGGGATCCTAATCAAATAGCATTGTACTCCGCTGGAGGGGCTCTAACCAATTTGGATTTCATGGGAATAAACTTTGATGTACAATCCGTACTCACAACTATGAAGAGCCATCTGCTGCTGGGCGAGTGACACATCCAGTAGTATAGGCCCCACTTAAGGGTGAGTCAGTTGTTGGGGTTCCCCATTAGGTCAAGTCGGCGTAGTCGGTAACTCGGTATAGTTGCTCTTTCGCAGACCGCTGCTTTGTCTGAAGTTCCTACTGAAAAGAAGAGAATAGCGCCTCAGCGTGGATAGGATTTATTCCCTTGGTAGCCTTACCCGAGAAGTACTAGCCCAGCATAGCTAACATGCAAGAACACTTGAGGAACAGGATCAGCATACACTACTTTCCGCTACACTTGCTTTACACTGATCTAACGCATGGGCCACCCCACTGCTACTTGGACGCCAAACCAACTCTCAGCTGGTGGCAAACTGGAAAAGACATGCGCTTAGACCTATACGCCATTAACCCCTTCTTACATAAACCCTCAGCTGTGCTTTACAGAGAATAGCAAATATGGTGACATCTAGTGGCCAGAATACAGAATTTCAGTGCCGACCTACGTATACACAGACAGAGCAGTGGCATATGGGTTCTGGGACGCTGCATAATCCTCTAGTGACCAGACAGCATCATAAAATTGAACTCACTGACTTAGAACTGGGACTGTCAGGTTTCTACCAAAGTGTCTATCACTAGTATGGGAAGAACGGGTAAAATAGCTCTCACACCTTTTGGGCAAAGAGATGTCCCTTAAAGTCAAGTCTCACTCAATCAAGTAGTCTTAGAACATTTCCTGGGGATTTTATGCCAAAGTATCTCTCCAAGAGGAAAGATTTCCCATCTGCAGACAGCTGTTTCGGGGGTTTTGCCCCTCATCAGTGCAGGGTGTTGGCCGGATAGTGAGAGGTCTACAGGGTACTAACTCTCATTAAGTAGAGGCCCTCATAAAGACGTGTGAGTCCTAAACTCTTCACGATGTATTGTAGTATTTATCCAGTACAATATGATACATTGTAGTGAGATCTCTGCGAGGAGCTGGAACGTTCCTACGGAAACCACATCCTATTGTTTTAATGGGAATCTGTGCTGTATTTTACACTGTGAACTATAGCATTGATTTTCTTTTTCTATCTTTTTTTCTATTCCCCAATGGGGAAATAAAATCTCTGTTATGGAGGAAAAAAGGAAAGAAAAAGTGACTTCTGTAGGTGGAATCTGCGGCATCTCTCTGGGTAGATAATTTATGGCCAAACCCATAGCAAGGAAAGTGTAAAAATCAATGCAGAAATATCTGGGTATGGCCCAGGTGTCTCCTCCTTATGGCCCAGGTGTCTCCTCCTTATGGCCCAGGTGTCTCCTCCTTATGGCCCAGGTGTCTCCTCCTTAGGGCCCAGGTGTCTCCTCCTTAGGGCCCAGGTGTCTCCTCCTTAGGGCCCAGGTGTCTCCTCCTTAGGGCCCAGGTGTCTCCTCCTTAGGGCCCAGGTGTCTCCTCCTTAGGGCCCAGGTGTCTCCTCCTTAGGGCCCAGGTGTCTCCTCCTTAGGGCCCAGGTGTCTCCTCCTTAGGGCCCAGGTGTCTCCTCCTTAGGGCCCAGGTGTCTCCTCCTTACGGCCCAGGTGTCTCCTCCTTACGGCCTAGGTGTCTCCTCCTTACGGCCCAGGTGTCTCCCCTTATGGCCTAGATGGTTTCAGGTGTTTGCTCTTTGATTCCATGGTTAAAGGGACCTGCCATCACCTCCCTGAGGTCAACCGGCGTCCTTTTGCATGCACTAGGCATTGCTCCCACTAGCCAGAATCCTACTCCACACTGATGAGGGGCAAACACCAAGAAACAGCTGTCTGTTGATGGATACCTTGCTTGGGTGGTTTCCTTGACTGGAGAAATTACTTGGCTTGGTTGGTCCTTCCCGGGGGAAGGTCTGGCTAGCTCACTGACGTTGAGAACATGTGATGGTGTCTCTGCAGTGTTTTTTGCGAAGTACTAGATAGGAGCGGGGAGCCTGGGGACGGACTGGTGGACATTTACATGACCACATACAGGGATACAGGACAATGCTCATCTCCTGTATAGACCCCAGCTCCTCAGTTCTCTCCCTTCGTTATGAGATCTCATCTACTGAAGCTTCACTCTTCCATTATTCTTCGCTCTTGTAATATTCTTCGCTCTTGTAATATCCTTCGCTCTTCTTTATTCTCCTCACGCCAATAATAATGTTCTGCTTATCAAATTAGCTGCAAACATTTGAGCTGAATTACAAATCTATAGAAATGGAATATTTTCTTGCAAATTCTAAATGATTTTAGACAGCGGCTTCTAACATCTAATTTCATTGGTGATGACTGTCTCTCTTTTCCGCTCGGGTAAGCAAACCATCTCAGACATCTGACAGATCTGACAATTGCTGAGTAAACCGCAATACCCAGAAAAACAAGCGGCTTTTTGCTTTTATTAAAAGATGTCGGGGCTGTGGCGATTGTTTGAGATGATTGGGAGATTGGTGGCTGCACTTGTTATGAATTAACCTCCAACACCCAGAAGCGGCACAAGTTCCGATGTATTTTCTGCTTCATTTCCTCTTCGAGCCTTAATCTAACAGCGGCAGAGCGGAGTAACCCCGAGCGTCAGCGCATTGTCTCCGGCCAGGTCTGTATCCTACAGAATAATAGACCCCTGCTGTAAATGAGAAGAATATTCCACAAAGTGAAGATCACAGAACTGACATGACAGCACTCGGCTCCTGCAGAACCTCTTTGCTTTGCATAAGAAATTCTTCATTTAGAAAGATAGAAAACCTGCAAGAAGTCAAAACTCCTGCAGCAACTATGGTGGCGCTCCCCTCTGTATAGGATGTGGTTGTAGTCTCTAGACTTTTGGTGTCCGAAGACTTAGAATGTTCTTTTTCTGCAGACTGGGGGGTGGTGGTGGTCGGTGGTGGTGGTGGTCGGGGGTGGGGGCTTTGGTGCTGTGTTTGGAAGGTGGTAGTTGCGCTTTTCTAATCCTGTATAACCCCTTCCAGGCATCTCTCTTTCCTGCTCTGCACTTATGGGGGGTAAAGAGTTGGCTACTGATGGGAGACTCTTCTTGTGTAGGAAGGTGAATTAACATATTATTCAGAAACATCAGGAAAACATTTGGTCTCATATATGTGATCAGAAGTAACATGCACTATACAATAACAAAGATGATTTTTTTTTTATATATTTTTTTTCTTTGTTCCTGTTGCCCGGTGTTGGCTCAGTAACGTAACCAGGCGGCACCTGTGTCACATCATTGGTGGGTTGTATATACACAACTAATACATTGCATCTGGTGCACATTTGATCCCAGTGTACAGGATTTTTTATTGCTTCTCTTCTCTGTGTATTGATGATTGAGGGTATAAGGTTATGGATTAACCATTGGAGCAACATGACCTGGAAAAACCTGTGTGACCTACATGAGCTAAAGCTCCTTCTCTCTAGTGCACGTCTCCTGGCCCTCCACCTCCACACAATGACTGTATACATCTCTGCCAACCTGAACAGGAGTCATATTCTGCACTGTTGGCAGCAAACACCGGATATCCTTACATTGTGGAGTATTTGTGCTCAGTATTAGACCATAGGACCGTACTCACACCTACTATCTCTCTCTGCACCTGTGGTGTCCCACCACAGGTGTTTCTATTGGTTACACCCTTTTTAAAAGCCTGTACGTATTATAAGTAAAGTAGTGATAAAGTGTTTCGCCACTAGATGTCGCTATTGTAGATGTGTGTACTCAAATGCTGCAAGGCTGAAGAATGGAAAGGGCTATTGTTTATTTGTGTGTCACATGGATCTGTGAACCTATAGGAGTCTTTTCTTCTTCTGTCCTATCACCTCTCACTTCTTCTTATGCACTCTTCACCCACTCAGAGCGCACCTTAGATACGCTGGAGATAGAAAGTCACATGGGTGACAGGAAGTGTAGAGGTCTTTCTGTGTTGCAGGGGAAGGATGCAAGCTAGAATGCACCCTGGCCCTCTGCCAGGTCCCCCTACCCCCTTCCTGTATGGTGAGGAGGCAGGACAAGACGCACTTAGTAGTTTCTCTTCGGTAACCTCGCTAGACACTTTGCATTGTTAAACCCCTTACAGGAGAGGACACGTCAAAGACAATCTCAGCCCAAGCCGTGGACTAGGAGAGTCATATAGCAGGACAGTATCCACAAAAGCCAAAGAAGCTAGGAACTGATCCGGATAGAGCAAAGTTGCTAAGAGCCTAGAAACTCTATCTCGCAGCGCGGTTGTCAGCAGGGAACCCTCAGCATTCCGCTCATCCCAGGTAACAAGGTCTGGGGCTTGTGTCAACCTCTAGGATGGGTCACCCGACACTGGTAGGGCAATAGATGGTGCGAAGACCCAAAGGTCAAAACATGGGTACAAGTATTCTCCTCTTAAGTATTCTTCTACCTCATCCTCCTACATCCCGGCAGAGCATAGTACTACTTGGGTTGGGACATCCTCCTCTCTGCTCCTCTTATTCTTTGTATCTCTCCGTATCTCTAAACTCGCAACTCGGTCAGCACTACTGTACTCTTCGCTATACTCCTACCGCAGATCTGGATCCTGTCATATCAAGTGTAACGTATCCTGTCAAAGCAAAGCTGTATATTCTGCTGCACATAAGCACTTTCGGAGTAAACAAGAGATTATTTATGATAAAGTGAGTCTGTGATTCTTTGCCTCGCACCAACACCGTATATACACACAATCCTTGGGACATTTCCCCTTTCTGTGGGTGGCAGTGCCGATAGTCCAGGAGGGTCACTACACCATCCAGCCCACTGTGATAACAACCCAAGGGACCCCGTAGCAGCCTGGCGGGACACTGACCACAGAGGAACAAGGTGTTACCGGCCCTTTAAACTAAAAGCAGGTGTGCCACCATACCTGTGTGCCCAACCGACACTGGCGTCACGACACCAACTACCATACTTCGCAACCACCTTCCTTGACAAATTTACCACTTGGCTATTGTACAGTCATTACCACCATCATCATGGGCGACTTCAACCTTCCCATCGACACATCCCAACCAGCCACCCCCAAACTCCTATCCCTAGCCTCCTCCTTTGGCCTCACACAGTGGTCCTCTATGGCCACTCACAAAAAGGGTCACACACTGGACCTTATCTTTTCCCGCCTCTGCCCCATATCTGACCTCACCAGCACATCTCTCCACATCTCTGACCACAACCTCCTAACATTCTCTTCTCTCTTTTCTTCAACTACCCCACCAGTCCAGAACCTTGCCCACCCTCGCAGGAATCTTAGACACCTTAAAATTCAAGCACTGTCTTATTCCCTCCTGACACTCTCCACCATATCTTCTCTTAATAACACAGATGCTGCGACAACCTTTTCGGACACGGCCTCAGGTACCACCTCTACACCGATGACCCTCAGATCTACACCTCTGTTCCGGACATCACCTCCCTGCTATCCAGGATCCCAGAGTGTCTATCAGCCATATCTTCCTTCTTCTCCTGTTTTCTTAAATTCAACATGGACAAAACAGAACTAATCTTTCTTCCCTCCCCATCTCGCTCCACCCCGCCGTCTAATCTCTTAGTCACTATCAATGGCTGCAATCTGTCCCCTGTCCATGAAATCCGCTGCCTTGGGGTCGCCTTTTGACTCTACACTTTCTTTTAAACCACATATTCAGGCCCTGACCACCTCCTGACCACCTTCTGCCGCCTTCACCTCAATAATATTTCCAGAATCTGCTCTTTCCTCAACCCTGACTCCACAAAACTGCTGGTCCATTATCTCCCGCTTGGCGTAATGCTCCAACATCCTCCTCTCTGGCCTCCATCTATCACCCTTGCTCCCCCCAATCTATCCCTTAACTCTGCTGTCCTCTCTCCCAATGTAAGCCCTCATGGGCAGGGTCCTGTCCCCCTATGTAACCCCTGGTGGGCAGAGTCCTGTCCCCCTATGTAACCCCTGGTGGGCAGGCTCCTCTCTCCCTATGTAACCCCTGGTGGGCAGGCTCCTCTCTCCCTATGTAATACCTGGCGGGTAGGCTCCTCTCTCCCTATGTAATACCTGGCGGGTAGGCTCCTCTCTCCCTATGTAACCCCTGGTGGGCAGGCTCCTCTCTCCCTATGTAACCCCTGGTGGGCAGGCTCCTCTCTCCTTATGTAATACCTGGCGGGCAGGCTCCTCTCTCCCTATGTAATACCTGGCGGGCAGGCTCCTCTCTCCCAATGTAAGCCCTCATGGGCAGGGTCCTGTCCCCCTATGTAACCCCTGGTGGGCAGAGTCCTGTCCCCCTATGTAACCCCTGGCGGGCAGGCTCCTCTCTCCCTATGTAATGCCTGGCGGGCAGGCTCCTCTCTCCCTATGTAATGCCTGGCGGGCAGGCTCCTCTCTCCCTATGTAAGACCTGGCGGGCAGGCTCCTCTCTCCCTATGTAAGGCCTGGCGGGCAGTCTCCTCTCTCCCTATGTAATACCTGGCGGGCAGGCTCCTCTCTCCCTATGTAATACCTGGCGGGCAGGCTCCTCTCTCCCTATGTAAGCCCTGGCGGGCAGGCTCCTCTCTCCCTATGTAAGCCCTGGTGGGCAGGGTCCTCTCTCCCTATGTAAGCCCTGGTAGGCAGGGTCCCCTCCCCCTATTTTAGCCCAGGTTCTAACTCCTCCCACCAGGAACTAAGTCCTAACTGCATGGATTTATCTAACCCCAGCTGTGATTGGTGGGCTGTGTATGGAGAGAGAGAGAGTGAAGGAGATAATCTAAAGAAAGGAGGGAAAGCACCTGCACCTGTGAGTGGTCAGACTGGTGAGTGCCATGACACATAACTCTTAACCCCTGGAAGACTTCAGCCGTGGATAGGATAATTCACACAGAAACACAGTAGTGACAACTAGTGGGAAAACTACTAGTTACAGCGGACAACTCATCCCACTTGTGTGAGCCCGGGAGAGTCAGCTGCAACAGAACTTAGGGGCCCGTACCGGGTCACTATGTGGTGCACTCCTGTGAGGCTCGACCGGTCATTTGCCGGATGGTAGTGCGCGATGCCACTACTGCGGTGGTTGGTCGGAGTATAGCTCAGTCGGATGTTAGGCTGTTGTGACGCTAGTGCTGATTGGGCACACTGGTATGGAGGCACACCTGCTTTTAGTTTAGGGGGGCAGGCTATACCCTTTCCCCTGTGGTCAGTGAACTGCCGGGCTGTGAGAAGGTCCCTTGGGTGCTTATCACGGTGGTCCGGAGTGGAGTTGTGACCCACCCAGACTATCGGTGCCGCCACCCACAGAAAGGGGAGATGACCCAAGGAAAGTGTAATTACTGTGTCGGTGTTTCGGTAATAATCACTGTTACCTTAAATAAAGTCGTCTTTACATTAGGAATACTTGATACAGTGATATTCAATAGACTTCTGACTTGACAATTGACTGACAAGACTTGTGCTGAGAGCTCGAGAGGTAGTACAGCCGTGCTGGCTTGGTTTAATGCTGAGAAGTAGAGTCAGTACAGAGAAGTAGAGAGGAGCGTGTCACAAGAGTCCCAAGCCAAGTAGTAATGTGCTGTGCCCGAACTTTAGAAGTAGAGTACTTGAGAGTAGAGAGGATATTTGTGCTTTTGACCTTTGTCTTTGCACCACCTATTGCCCCCCCCAGTGTCGGGTGACCTGTCCTGTGAGGGTGAGACCTTGTTACCTGGGTTGAGCAGAGTGGTCAGGTTTACCTAGTTACACCTGCGCTGCGAGATAGAGTACATAGGCTTCTAGCAACTTTGCTCTATCCGGATGAGTTCCTCTTGATTTAGGATACTGTCCTGCACCTTTAGACTTGTTCTCGGCGTGGGCTGGGATGATCCCTGACTTGTCCTCTCTGTGAGCGCTTAGTACTAATTAGTAAGTAGAAGTGCTGCTTTCAAGAAAAGAGTGTCCGTGCTTCCCATGTGTGTCTGTCCACTATCACACTCCAGACTAGACTACACTGGACTCGTCTTCTAACACAGGACTTGGCATAAGCCAGGGCCCAACTTGACTACTGTAGGGATCGTTCTGGCTTGTGTCCTCTATGGACAAGAATCAGACTAAGACTGACTAAGTGTGTGACTACTCTTCCTCTCCATGTGACTACTTCCTACAGGGTATTTAATACCTACTGTGAGTGGGTGAGAAGAGAGTGCAAAAGAATAGAGAGAGGAGGAGAAGAGAAAAGAGCTCTCATTGGTGCACAAATCACAAAGAACAATAACCCCTTGAGTACTACAGCTGTGTAATACTTAGATACAAGACATACTTACTAGCGACATCTAGTGGCAAAACTTAGGTACTACTTAATCACCACTACTACAGTACAGGCTTTTGCCAGAGGTGTTTAAACTAGTAACACCCGTGGTGGGACACCACAACTGCACTTTTTGTGCTCTTTGCTTCCAGTTTGGTCTCGGTGCAGAATTAGCTTATGGCGACTTGTACAACATTTCCTAGGTATCCTGTAGATGCTCTGGGCCAAATAGTCTGGTTTTATGTATGCAGCACCTGTGCAGGGTCATGCATCTCCATGGTTACTGACTGCCAGCACTGTGTTAGGCTGGGTTCACACTATGTATATTTGAGGCTGTATTTGGTCCTCATGTCAGGTCCTCATAGCAACCAAAACCAGGAGTGGATTGAAAACACAGAAAGGATCTGTTCACACGATGTTGTAACTGAGTGGATGGCCGTCATATAACGGTAAATAACTGCCATTATTTCAATATAACAGCCGTTGTTTTAAAATAACAGCAAATATTTGCCATTAAATGACGGCCATCCACTCAATTACACCATTATGTGAACAGAGCCTTTCTGTGTTTTCAATCCACTCCTTGTTTTGGTTGCTATACAGCCTCAAATATACGTAGTGTGAACATAGCCTCGAGCTGCATCTGGAAGTGTTGTGCTGATTCCTTCCATCTTTCTCCTCAATAATTTACAGACAGTAAGATGGGAAGAAGATGGAGAGGTGAAGCAGAGGACTGCAGGACCTGTCTGTATACAGGGATTGTTTGTAGACTATTACCATAGAGACGCACACGTCTATTACCATGGAGACACACGTCTATTACCATGGAGACGCACACGTCTATTACCATGGAGACGCACACGTCTATTACCATGGAGACGCACACGTCTATTACCATGGAGATGCACACGTCTATTACCATGGAGACGCACACGTCTATTACCATGGAGACGCACAAGTCTATTACCATGGAGACGCACACGTCTATTACCATGGAGACACACATCTATTAGCATGGAGATGCACACGTCTATTACCATGGAGACACACACGTCTATTACCATGGAGACATGTCTATTACCATGGAGACACACGTCTATTACCATAGAGACATGTCTATTACCATGGAGACACACATCTATTAGCATGGAGATGCATATGTCTGTTACCATAGAGACACACATCTATTACTGTAGAGACACACGTCTATTACCATGGAGATGCATATGTCTGTTACCATAGAGACACACATCTATTACCGTAGAGACACACATCTATTACCATGGAGATGCATATGTCTGTTACCATAGAGACGCATAAGTCTATTACTCTAAAGACACACGTCTATTACCATGGAGATGCATATGTCTGTTACCATAGAGACACACATCTATTACCGTAGAGACACACGTCTATTACCATGGAGATGCATATGTCTGTTACCATAGAGACACACATCTATTACCATAGAGACACACGTCTATTACCATGGAGATGCATATGTCTGTTACCATAGAGACACACATCTATTACCATAGAGACACACATGTTTATTACCAGAGATGAGCAAAGTAATCTCTTTGAAGCAAGATTTGCTGTGAATCCTGCGTTTTGCGAAGTGAATTCACAGCTATTCGTTAACAAAATTTGCTAAACATGGCAGCCGCACATGTTCGCTTACAGTACTGTCTTTTGGTGGGGGCAAAGGGTTACCCATAATCTCTAGCAACCGTCCAATCAGCTGCAGGCCCCTCTGTGATGTCAGCACCTCCCCCTCTATATAAGGCGGAGGTAACGGAGGCGGCCACGCGGCTGTGTGTGGAGAAGAGAGCAGGATGGCAGCAGGGAGAGAAATACAGAGAGATAAGGACAGAGAGAGAGCACGATGGCAGCAGAGAGTTAGAGCAGAGCAGGGAGAGACTAACAGAGAGATAAGGATGGAGCGAGCAGGATGGCAGCAGGGAGAGAAATACAGAGAGATAAGGACAGAGAGCAAGATGGCAGCAGAGAGTTAGAGCAGAGAAGGGAGAGACTAACAGAGAGATAAGGACGGAGAGAGCAGGATGGCAGCAGAGAGTTAGAGCAGAGCAGGGAGAGGCTAACAGAGATAAGGACAGAGACGAGAGCAGGGAGGGAGAGGCTAACAGAGTGATAAGGACAGAGAGAGAGCAGGATGGCAGCAGAGAGTTAGAGCAGAGCAGGGAGAGACTAACAGAGAGATAAGGATGGAGAGAGCAGGATGGCAGCAGGGAGAGAAATACAGAGAGATAAGGACAGAGAGCAGGATGGCAGCAGAGAGTTAGAGCAGAGCAGGGAGAGACTAACAGAGAGATAAGGATGGAGAGAGCAGGATGGCAGCAGGGAGAGAAATACAGAGAGATAAGGACAGAGAGCAGGATGGCAGCAGAGAGTTAGAGCAGAGAAGGGAGAGACTAACAGAGAGATAAGGACGGAGAGAGCAGGATGGCAGCAGAGAGTTAGAGCAGAGCAGGGAGAGGCTAACAGAGAGATAAGGACGGAGAGGAGAGCAGGGAGGGAGAGACTAACAGAGTGATATAGGGACAGAGAAGAGAGGGCGGTGGATTCTGGGTGATTTTCTGTGGAAGCTGTTAAGCCAGTATCCAGTTTGCCAAGTACCTGGGCACCTGTTGTGCTTTATATGAAGTTACTGGGACCAGTTAAGACTAAGTCCATATTACTGACTCACTGGGCGCAGTCATCTCATAGTTTCTTAACCCAATTCCCCGGGATCAGTAAATTACACAGGGTCATTTAATAATATCCAAATGTGATGGTCTCCTGGGAGAATATTGATATTACGCCGCTGATCCACCGCTGTCTATGGTGGAAATTGGATGATTGGCTGATTGACATTTTTTTTAATTGACACTTTCCAATTTTTGACACTTTACAGGAACGTCCTTCTGTAATAGTCCCAGGACTGCGGCCACTAGAGTTCCGCTGTTTTAATGAGATTTGTTTCCATTCGATTCCCAAATTATCAAATCCGGCCCAAAATTCACAAACCTCGGGAAACGAATTTCCGGCTGCTTTGTGCATCTCTCTCTAACACTCTTCTACCATGACTGCACAATTCGCCTCAAGAACCCATCATAAACGCCGTGTGTGAACAGCGCCTCGAGCCCTCCCAATAACCTGACTGACTAAACCCTCAATAATAGGGCGGGTTATCCCATCGCCTATATGGTGGATATCCTGCCAGTATCGGCATCCCACCCCACACGTTGTAGTCCCTGTTGTTTGCGCTGGACGCGCTGATCCTTGGATTTTCAGCTCTCTGATCTGTATTTTCGCCTGTTTATATGTTTGTTATAACGTATAATGATTCATGTCGATGAGATCCTGATACCTGTAAGCGCGATGTACATCGTGATACGTGACAATGGCGCGCAGTGTAAACATTTCCCCTTTCAGCACTAGAGAACAGCTGATTATTCTAGCCGTCCTCCTCCTCCCGGTCTCTTCTCCGTACGGCGAGCAGAGGAGCCATTGTTGTCAGACGCCGCTGAACTGCAATGATTGGGAGCCGCTTTCTTCCCGTCATACAAATGTGTGTCAGATGTTTGCATAATGATGTGATGTGAACAGTGTCATGCGGAGAGAGATAATGTGCAGCCAGGAGTGAACCCTCCTCTCCGCACACCAGCACAAAACAAACAAAAAGCAGCGGAAAGGAAGCGCCCGGCAAACAACGCAGACAGAGAGAATATGGAATGTCCTGATGCACAATGCCTCCCAGTCATACACCATTGTGCCTATCGTCAGGACCACACTGAGGGGCAGAAGGGGATTCTGGGTAATTTCATTAGTATACTATTATATATTACATTAGTCAATTCACTCGCAGTCATAAGAATTCTTCTCTTGAAAGTGAGTCCATTAAGACACATTAAATTCTGGTTGTAGTGGGCATACTTTACTTTTCCTTAGATTCTGGCTGTAGTGGGTATACCTTACTTATCCTCTGATTCTGGTTGTAGTGGGCATACTTTACTTTTCCTTAGATTCTGGCTGTAGTGGGCATACCTTACCTATCCTCTGATTCTGGTTGTAGTGGGCATACTTTACTTACTGTATCCTCTGATTCTGGTTGTAGTGGACATACTTTACTTACTGTATCCTCTGATTCTGGCTGTAGTGGGCATACCTTACTTATCCTCTTATTCTGGCTGTAGTGGGCATACTTTACTTACTGTATCCTCTGATTCTTGTTGTAGTGGGCATACCTTACCTATCCTCCGATTCTGGTTGTAGTGGGCATACTTTACTTACTGTATCCTCTGATTCTGGTTGTAGTGGGCGCACTTTGTTGCTTATCCTCCATGTTGGATGTGTTGGTTTGTCCACTGCTGGCTGTGTACATTGTGTGAATACAGAGGCAGAGGCTTATGTGTGACCGTACACTACAGCTGTAAGGCTCCCTACATTCACATTCCTTTAGGGAAGGCAGCGTTTTGGTTTTTGGTCTGTGTGTGTGTCTGTGTGTGTGTCTGTGTGTGTGTCTGTGTGTGTGTGTGTGTGTCTGTGTGTGTGTGTGTGTGTCTGTGTGTGTCTGTGTGTGTCTGTGTGTGTCTGTGTGTGTCGTGTGTGTTTTTTGTTGTTGAGAGAAAGGAGATGATTTTCTTATTATAAATGTGCTACAATTCAGATGCAATTTGTACAGAGAAGACCAGGTGACATAACGTCCGTTATATTTGTGTCTTTCTTTGATTCCTGCACAAATCAAGGCGACTAAAAGATGATGATACAATTACAAAGTAGAGCGAGATAGAAGCACAAACTAGTGGAGGCCGTACTGCCGGAGCTCCCACCTGACAGAGGGACGAGGAGGAGGAGGGCACTGTAGCTTGGGGACTAGCACCCATAAGAAGGGAGGGTAAGTAGGGCAGCAGCTGGGAAACCAGCACCACCTAGGACGGGAGGGTAAGTATGGCCGCAGCTGGGGGACCAGCACCCCCTAAGACCGGAGGGTGGGTATGGCAGCAGCTGGGGGACCAGCACCCCCTAGGAGGAAGGGTGAGTATGGCAGCAGCTGGGGGACCAGCACCCCCTAGGAGGAAGGGTGAGTATGGCAGCAGCTGGGGGACCAGCACCGCCCAGGAAGGGAGGGTAAGCATGGCAGCAGCAGGGGGACCAGCACCCCCTAGGAGGAAGGGTGAGTATGGCAGCAGCTGGGGGACCAGCACCCCCTAGGAGGAAGGGTGAGTATGGCAGCAGCTGGGGGACCAGCACCACCTAGGAGGAAGGGTGAGTATGGCAGCAGCTGGGGGACCAGCACCACCAAGGATGGGAGGGTGAGTATGGCAGCAGCTGGGGGACCAGCACCCCCTAGGAGGAAGGGTGAGTATGGCAGCAGCTGGGGGACCAGCACCACCTAGGAGGAAGGGTGAGTATGGCAGCAGCTGGGGGACCAGCACCACCAAGGATGGGAGGGTGAGTATGGCAGCAGCTGGGGGACCAGCACCCCCTAGGAGGAAGGGTGAGTATGGCAGCAGCTGGGGGACCAGCACCGCCAAGGATGGGAGGGTGAGTATGGCAGCAGCTGGGGGACCAGCACCACCAAGGATGGGAGGGTGAGTATGGCAGCAGCTGGGGGACCAGCACCACCAAGGATGGGAGGGTGAGTATGGCAGCAGCTGGGGGACCAGCACCCCCTAGGAGGAAGGGTGAGTATGGCAGCATCTGGGGGACCAGCACCACCAAGGATGGGAGGGTGAGTATGGCAGCAGCTGGGGGACCAGCACCACCAAGGATGGGAGGGTGAGTATGGCAGCAGCTGGGGGACCAGCACCACCAAGGATGGGAGGGTGAGTATGGCAGCAGCTGGGGGACCAGCACCCCCTAGGAGGAAGGGTGAGTATGGCAGCAGCTGGGGGACCAGCACCGCCCAGGAAGGGAGGGTAAGCATGGCAGCAGCAGGGGGACCAGCACCGCCCAGGAAGGGAGGGTAAGCATGGCAGCAGCAGGGGGACCAGCACCGCCCAGGAAGGGTGAGTATGGCAGCAGCTGGGGGACCAGCACCGCCCAGGAAAGGAGGGTAAGCATGGCAGCAGCAGGGGGACCAGCACCGCCAAGGATGGGAGGGTGAGTATGGCAGCAGCTGGGGGAACAGCACCGCCCAGGAAGGGAGGGTGAGTATGGCAGCAGCTGGGGGACCAGCAGCCCCTAGGAAGGAAGGGTGAGTATGGCCACTATGTGGAACACAACATCCACCACCATCTGACAGGACACTTATGAGCAGGAGGCAGAATTATAACCACATGGTGGATGAGGATGGTGTCCACATATTTTCCGGCTGCTTCCCATTCAGTTTCTGGGTTTCTACATTGAGCCGTCCCGCCCCGCTTCTCTGAGGAGGTGTTTAGCACAGCAGGGGGCGCCATCACCAGTAAGTGGGTCCCCTATATCCACAGCCAACGAGGACAAACCATCCGTTCTTAAAGTGGGCCAGGCGTGGATCCCAGAGCAGCTGTCAGTCCCGGGGATTACGGAGCCCATGTGCACTGATCTGCAGACAATTGGTTCCACCCCCCAAATATACTAATTATTATTCTGAATAACATGTAGAAGAGATGAAACAATGAGAAGCAGCAGAATCTATGATACTATAAGTTACTGTACAGTATAGCAGCATGTGGTATATAATGTATAGTAACTGTATAACCCTGATAACACAGCAGCTGGATATGTGATATATAAGTTACTGTACAGTATAGCAGCATGTGGTATATAATGTATAGTAACTGTATAACCCTGATAACACAGCAGCAGAATATGTGATACTATAAGTTACTGTACAGGAATGGAGAGGATGGGAAACACCAGGGCGGACAGAGACTGCAGGGAGCAGGAAGGAATGAGCAGGGCAGATGTGGGCACATACATGCAGCACTCTCTGTCCGGGGAGAGAGGGGTTACAGCTATGGAGAGATTACCTCCACAGTCCTGTCCCCTGATGTAAGCCCCAGCCTGAAGTGGATCTGCTATGATTTGGAAGGTGAGGGAGACTTCCTGGGTCAGAGTACAGGGCTGTAGACCCCGCTATGCAGACCCTGACCTTCCCCCACTCACCTCCCACCCAGTACAGGGAGCTCTTACACCAAAGCAATGCTCTTACACCAAGTCACTATTTAAAAAAACTGTGAGCTCTAAAACCAAAACGCTCTTATACCAAGTTACTCTTAAACCAAGGTACCACTGTATTACATATTGAATCCAAAAAGAAATTGTTATAATGTAGTCCTCACCCTCATCTTCATCTTCATCCTCATCATTCTCATCATCCTCCTCATCATCATCCTTCACGGAGACATAATGGTTCCAGCTTGGACCTGTCCATCAGTTCTTCTCTATTATAGTAGAGAGCGGTCGCTCTATTACGTGAATATGTCCGTTCTCTGATGTGTTTGCTCGGTCATCGGTGTTTGATCAGGATGGTTCGGCCTCACTGGGAATCTCCCATTTTCTGGCTGGTTTTGTTGGCTTTTCTTTGTGGCCCCGGCTCCCCCCCCCCCCTCCCTGTACTGAGAATAAAGAGGAGTCTGTGGATTTCTCTGTAATGTTATACAGAGGTGTGAGCAACTGTGTGTAATTGTATTTGTGTATTTGTAGTGTCCCATCATGTGTGATGTATGTATAGTGTCCCATCGTGTGTATGGGTGTGTGATGTATGTGCAGTGTTCCATCGTGTGTGGGATATATGTAGTGTCCCATCATGTGTGATGTATGTATAGTGTCCCATCGTGTGTGATGTATGTATAGTGTCCCATCATGTGTGATGTATGTATAGTATCCCATCATGTGTGATGTATGTATAGTGTCCCATCCTGTGTGTGAAGTATGTATAGTGTCCCAACCTGTGTGTATGATGTATGTATAGTGTCCCATCATATGTGTGTGGGTGATGTATGTGCAGTGTCCCATCTTGTGTTGGATATATGTGGTGTCCCATCATGTGTGATGTATGTATAGTGTCCCATCGTGTGTGTGTGTGATGTATGTATTGTGTCCCATCATGTGTGTGTGATGTATGTATAGTGTCCCATCGTGTGTATGGGTGTGTGATGTATGTGCAGTGTTCCATCGTGTGTGGGATATATGTAGTGTCCCATCATGTGTGATGTATGTATAGTGTCCCATCATGTGTGTGTGTTGTATGTATAGTGTCCCATCATGTGTGATGTATGTATAGTATCCCATCAAGTGTGATGTATGTATAGTGTCCCATCCTGTGTGTGAAGTATGTATAGTGTCCCATCCTGTGTGTATGATGTATGTATAGTGTCCCATCATATGTGTGTGGGTGATGTATGTGCAGTGTCCCATCTTGTGTTGGATATATGTGGTGTCCCATCATGTGTGATGTATGTATAGTGTCCCATCGTGTGTGTGTGTGTGTGTGTGTGTGATGTATGTATTGTGTCCCATCATGTGTGTGTGATGTATGTATTGTGTCCCATCATGTGTGTGTGATGTATGTATAGTGTCCCATCGTGTGTATGGGTGTGTGCTGTATGTGCAGTGTTCCATCGTGTGTGGGATATATGTAGTGTCCCATCATGTGTGATGTATGTATAGTGTCCCATCATGTGTGTGTGTTGTATGTATAGTGTCCCATCGTGCGTGATATATGTACAGGGATTTACATAATCTCTCCACGTCTGTCAGTAATGTATACAGCAGACTGGTAAATGAGCCTTTCTGTGGGGGAGTATGTAGTGATCCACTATGTGTTTTACTTCTCTTCTTACACCTTGGTAAAACTGTTTCTCTCTAGTGTCACAAATTGGGACAGGAGGCTGCTGTTCCTTACTCCAACCACTAGATGTCACTGTCACACAGCACAGCTGCATGTAACACTTAGGTTTAGCTACACTTACACTTCTTTTCTCTCATAACAACTTCCCTTTAGGGCTCGTTCCCACTGAGGAAAGGTAGCGGAATTCCGCGACGGAATTGTCCGCCGCGGAATGCCGTTAGCCTCCCGCTCATAATGGGAGTCTATGGGAGGTGCGCGCTCCTGCTCTGTACGCGCTGAAGAATGAACATGTTCATTCTTCAGCGCGGACAGGGCAGGAGCGCGCGCCTCCCATAGACTCCCATTATGAGCGGGAGGCTAACGGCATTCCGCGGCGGACAATTCCGTCGCGGAATTCCGCTACCTTTCCTCAGTGGGAACGAGCCCTAACAGTAACTACTTTCTTTAGCCTTTAGTTCAGTTACAAGACACTACAAGCCAGCTCCAAACAGAACAGAGACCTGGGACTCGTACTACCCCAGAGGACGGGTAACCCGACACTGTGGGGCAGAAGGCAGTTGGGTGACATAACTAGACTCATCCATATGTGAGTACAATGATTTATTCAAACACTACAGAGACACTTCACCACATCCCGGCAGAGTACACAGTACATTAGGCAGGGGCCCTCCTCTCCGGGCCCTGACACCTGTTTCTTCTATAAACTTATCTGCATATTGAAGCATTTATTGTTATTGATATTTTTGCACTAAGTACCTGAGCACTGTTTGTGACTGTTTGCATTTGCAATTGCAGACAGAACATAGGACCAATGTATTTCAATGGCTCCGGTCACACATCCGTACGTGTGTAAGGGGCTGTGATCCACACTGCAGAAAATAAGGGCAGGTCCTCGCACGGACCCCCGTATGCAGCATGGATCACCATCTTCTATGTAGAAGTCTGTGAGTTGCGGAGCTGCACTCATGAAGTTTTTAACCTCTAATCTCTAGTCTTCCAGTACTTATCAGCTGCTGTATGTCCTGCAGAAAGTGGTGTATCCTCTCCAGTCTTACACAGTGCTCTTTGCTGCCACCTCTGTCCATGTGAGGAACTGTCCAGAGCAGCAGCAAATCCCTATAGAAAACCTCTCCTGCTCCGGACAGTTCCTGACATGGACAGAGGTGGCAGCAGAGAGCACTGTGTCAGACTGGAGAGAATACACCACTTCCTGTAGGACATACAGCAGCTGATAAGTACTGTAAGACAGGAGAATTTAAATAGAAGTAATTTACAAATCTCTGACACTTTCTGGCACCAGTTGATTTGAAAGATTTGTTTTTGTGTGCTTCCCCTTCAAGATTTTATCAACGGGGGTGGAAGAAAGTAAAATGCTCCTGGCTTCCATTTCTCCTGTCACCTATTTGCTCGGAGTATAAATCCTCCACATGAAGACACAAGAGAGGGTAATGGTGACTTTACACAGACAGATTATTCAAGCCAAAGCCGGGAACGGACTATAAACAGAGATCATAAAGGAAAGACTGAGATTTCTCCTCTTTTCACATCCGTTACTGACTTTGGCTTCAATTATCTGTCAGTTTGTCTGTGTAAATGTACCATTAGACGTTTTACATGTTATAAAGAGAATATTCTTTGCAGATCGCCTTCCTCTTCCTGAGCTCACCACTTCAAACCTCCCCGGCCAATTCATGTGCACAAACCTCCCCGGCCAATTCATGTGCACAAACCTCCCCGGCCAATTCATGTGCACAAACCTCCCCGGCCAATTCATGTACACAAACCTCCCCGGCCAATTCATGTGCACAAACCTCCCCGGCCAATTCATGTGCACAAACCTCGCCGGCCAATTCATGTGCACAAACCTCCCCGGCCAATTCATGTGCACAAACCTCCCCGGCCAATTCATGTGCACAAACCTCCCCGGCCAATTCATGTGCACAAACCTCCCCGGCCGCCCCAGGTCGTGTGCACAAATCTCCCCGGCCAATTCATGTGCACAAACCTCTCCGGCAGCCTCAGGTCATGTGCACAAATCTCCCGGCCGCCCCAGGTCATGTGCACGAACCTCCCCGGCCAATTAATATGCACAAACCTCCCCGGCCGCCCTAGGTCATGTGCACGAACCTCCCTGGCCGCCCCAGGTCATGTGCACAAACCTCCCCGGCCGCCCCAGGTCGTGTGCACAAACCTCCCCGGACGCCCCAGGTCGTGTGCACAAACCTCCCCGGCCACCTCAGGTCGTGTGCTTAAACCTCCCCGGTCGCCCCAGGTCGTGTGCACGAACCTCCCCGGCCGCCCTAGGTCATGTGCACGAACCTCCCCGGCCGCCCCAGGTCATGTGCACAAACCTCCCCGGACGCCCCAG
This sequence comes from Dendropsophus ebraccatus, assembly GCA_027789725.1. Classification (NCBI taxonomy): domain Eukaryota; kingdom Metazoa; phylum Chordata; class Amphibia; order Anura; family Hylidae; genus Dendropsophus; species Dendropsophus ebraccatus. Next base: position 3,939,331 of record JAQFWZ010000045.1, read on the forward strand.
GTCGTGTGCACAAACCTCCCCGGCCAATTCATGTGCACAAACCTCTCCGGCCGCCCCAGGTCATGTGCACAAATCTCCCCGGCCGCCCCAGGTCGTGTGCACAAACCTCCCCGGTCGCCCCAGGTTGTGTGCACAAACCTCCCCGGCCGCCCCAGGTCGTGTGCACAAACCTCCCCGGCCGCCCCAGGTCATGTGCACACAGTGCCGGATGCAGAGCGGATCTGGTTTGGTTTTGGGGCTGGCGCCTTCCCGGCCTGTATGGCTCTGTGTGTGCGGGTGGCGATATGTAATAATACATTGTAGACAATATTAGTAGAATTAGAATCCCGGAGCCGTCCCCAGCACAGACATCAAGCTGCTTCTTGCTTCACTGAACAACTTCTTCTTCTTTTCCAGTTGCCGCGGGGAAAACAGAAAAAGAACATATTGCGGCTCCTTCATTTCTGTGCTCAGTTGTAATAAGACGCTTTCCCTTCAGTCCTGTATAGCGGGTGGTGCCGCGCTCTCCATCTCCGCGACACACCATCTCATACAAGCTGGGAACGCTGATTTCTTATATTATTTTGGGAGGATTTGTGCTTCTCGGACAAAATTCAATAATAAGAAAAAAAATCTCATTGTTGGAGACTGAAATATTGAGGCTGAGTTCACATGTGCAGTCGTTTTCAGGACCGTATGTGATGATGCAGTTGTCAGAATAACACCCCCCCCCCCCCCCCCCCCCAAAAAAAAAAAACAAAAAAACTATTTGTAATCCGTATCTTTTTGTGGATCAGCAAAAAAGAAAAAAAAAGGGGGTGGGGTTGTTTAGGGAGTTAAATAGGCGGGGATGGTTGAAAATGACCGATCAGTATTTTTTTTACATTTTACGAATGTTGAAGGGAATCTGTCACTAAGTATATGTGGCCTTATATGTGGGTCAGTGTATTACTTACATCATTCTGTTTAGCCGTTCTCCTAATATGCAGGAGAATAGGATTCTTGCCACACCCCTCCCCTCGCCTTCAAGCTGCTGATTGACAGCTGACTGCCTATACACAGCATGCATAGATAACTGCCAATCAGCAGTTGATGGGCGGAGTTTTATGCTTCTCATAAATATCCAGGACTACTGAGCTCATGCACATAATGAAGAGGACTCCTTATTGTCCATGTTATTCAGCAGGAGATCTCTGGACAATGTAAGTGATACATCATCCTGTTCAGCTTCTCTGTCACTAGTTTATGTTGCGGCAATTCCGGTCCGTACTAGAGCTTGTCAGTCGTTTTTGCGGATGCAGTTATTGCTGATCTGTAAATCTACTGACAGTGTGAACAGCCCAATTGATATCAATGGGCCCTGAATCTGTCCGTAATTGGGGATCCGCAACGAGTGAATGAGGCCTCAGTGTTTTTTTATTCCGGATTTTATGCTGATTCATAGAACAGAGAGGAATCCTGGGTAAAATAAGTCAAAGTCTTGAAGTTAAGTAAAAAAACCAAAAATCCCATTTTGCCTTCTTAGTAATTTTGGGCGAGTGGTTTCTGAATGGGCCTGTAATCGTTGCTTTTCCTTGGCACCTCATTGCCTGTAATTAGATTGGAGTCTGTTGTTTGGAGAAGCCATTAGGCGTCGGCTCATCCGCCAGCTGCCAGACTAGCAGTCACACTCCAAATAAAATTCACATTTCAGCTTTTGGATGTCGGACAATTTTCCCCTTGCTGATCTACACGGAGATTTTCCCAACCAATTGTAATGGCTGAATCGTGTCTGCGCTTGCGGAAGCTGCTGGAATGGCTCTCTGGAAGGCCGTAACGTCACAGCGCTTGGGCTGCCTCTGATTAGAGACAATATGACCTCATTGTTTCTCTATTCCCCAAATAATTATGTCATCAGCATCTCCAGCGCCGCTGCCGCCACTGGGATAGAAGCGCTCGCCGCGCATTTCTAGGGGCAGTCTATTTATCTCGCACTTCTCTATATATCTATTACATTTAATGGCCCTTTAAGTAGGTATTTATCATGGAGGGACCCAGACTGAGAATAAGCAGCGGCTGGTAAGTCTACAAAGGCTACAAAGTGTCTCCTGTGGGGCTCAGCGATGACTAGTGATGTCCACAGCCCGCTGCTCACCATTGTTATAGGGATCCCCCAATGATGGTCCTATCCATCTAATAGGAGGAGGCATGAATGTACGCCTGCATTGCCCCCCTAACATCAATGACATGTTGAAGTCTTTTGTGGTAGTTGGGGATGAGGCTCCTTATGTTCTCAGATGGTAAAGCCGCCCATTCTTCATGGTTCCTGTAAGTTTCTGGTCTGTTGTGCATGAACTGCGCGCTGGAGATCTCCCCAGAGAGGCTGAATGATACTGAGGTCAGGAGACTGAGATGGCCGCTCCAGAACCTTCACTTTGTTCTGATATCCCAGGAATTGGTCAGCAGTGTTCAAACAAAAGGAAAATCTGGGGCTCTGTACTAACCACAGTCAGGTAGAGCCACAAAAATGTCATCCAGAACTGTCAGGAAAATTATTCAGGATGTAAAGAAGGAGACCACCAGCACACAGTTCATGCAGGACAGCCCAGGAATTTACAGGAACCAAGAAGAATGGGCGGCTTTACCATCTGAGAACATAAAGCGCCTCATCCACAACTACCACAAAAGTCTCCAAGCTCTCATTGATGTTAGAGGGGGCAATACACCGGATTAAGGACTGGGGGATGGGAACATCTACTCAGGAACATTGGGATATTTTGGTTGTCATTATAATATAAAAAGAAAAAACCCAGTAGTGTGACAATTAATGGCTTCACCCGACCACTAACCATGAGGGGGACCCGACCACTAACCATGAGGGGGACCCGACCACTAACTACGAGCGGAGAAAAGTGTTTGTGTTATCATTCATATTCTCTGAAAAACGGAAAAGAAAGCAAAAATTTTGCCCGGGTATGTAAACTTTTGTGCACAACGGTGTGTCTGTGTGTATACATGTGTATGTATATGTCTGTATGTATATGTGTGTGTGTTTATATATGTATATATATAGTGTGTATGTATATATATGTGTGTATATGTACTGTATATATGTATGTGTATGTATATATCTGTATGTATATGTGTGTGTGTGTATATGTGTATGTATATGTCTGTATGTATATGTGTGTGTGTGTGTGTATATGTGTATGTCTGTGTGTGCGTGTGTATGTATGAATGTGTGTGTGTGTATATATATAATATATATATATATATATAGTGTGTGTATGTATATGTGTGTGTATATATGTGTGTATGTATATATTTGTATGTATATATGTGTATGTGTGTGTATATGTATATATAGTGTGTATGTATGTATATGTGTGTGTGTATGTATATATGTGTATGTCTGTGTGTGTATGTATCTGTATGTATATGTGTGTGTGTGTATATGTATATATATATAGTGTGTATGTATATGTCTGTATGTATATGTGTGTGTGTATGTAAATATGTGTATGTCTGTGTGTGCTGTATGTATGTATGTGTGTGTGTGTGTATGTATATATCTGTATGTATATATGTGTGTGTGTGTGTATGTATATATCTGTATGTATATATGTGTGTGTGTGTATGTATATATCTGTATGTATATATGTGTGTGTGTGTGTGTGTATATATGTGTGTGTGTGTGTGTATATGTATATATCTGTATGCATATATGTGTGTGTATATATGTGTGTGTGTATATGTATATATGTGTGTGTGTGTGTGTGTATATGTATATATATATATATATATAGTGTGTATGTATATATGTGAATGTATATGTCTGTATGTATACGTGTGTATGTGTGTATGTATATATGTGTATGTCTGTGTGTGTAAGTATGTATGTGTGTGTGTGTGTGTGTGTGTGTCTCTCGGCCATTACCAGATAAGTAGTCTGGTTGTGTGTAGTAGTAGAGGCCGCGCTCTGATCCGTACGATGATGTGAATAATAACAATTAAGGAAAATGTGACTGTTCTGATTCTTTATTAGAAACAGATATGAAACACATTGAGCTGTTAAGGTGCAAAGAAATGGCAAATCCTAAGGCTGCGGGTGCAGCGTCTGATGTGTAGGAGGCTGTGAGGGCAGGAGGCCGGAGTCAGAGGCCGGGAGCTGCTCTTGACCTCTCAGTCATATTCTGCCTAGCACTCGGCTGATGGATGTGCGGAGCATATAGAGTAGTCACCTTAGCGCAGAGCGTTCCCATGATGACTGAGAGTCTGCTCATAAAGGGAATATATAATAGGTTCTGTATAAATATGCGGCTAGCCGGGGGATGTCACCTGGGAGGCTGTACAAGTCCTCTCTGCATGGACTTCACTGAACCCGACACTTCTAGGAGGCGATGGAGGTGCCGCACCCTCTTCTCTCCATGTCCTTATCTGAACCGGGTCTTCTGTGCACACCACTACCTCCACGGGTGCTACGCCACTGCTTCTGTGCACACCACTACCTCCACGGGTGCTACGCCACTGCTTCTGTGCACACTACTACCTCCACGGGTGCTACGCCACTGCTTCTGTGCACACCACTACCTCCACGGGTGCTACGCCACTGCTTCTGTGCACACCACTACCTCCATGATAGCTACGCCACTGCTTCTGTGCACACCACTGCCTCCATGATAGCTACGCCTCTACTTCTGTGCACACCACTGCCTCCATGATAGCTACGCCACTGCTTCTGTGCACACCACTACCTCCACGGGTGCTACGCCACTGCTTCTGTGCACACCACTACCTCCACGGGTGCTACGCCACTGCTTTTGTGCACACCACTACCTCCACGGGTGCTACGCCACTGCTTCTGTGCACACCACTACCTCCACGGGTGCTACGCCACTGCTTCTGTGCACACCACTACCTCCACGGGTGCTACGCCACTGCTTCTGTGCACACCACTACCTCCACGGGTGCTACGCCACTGCTTCTGTACACACCACTGCCTCTATGATAGCTACGCCGCTACGCCACTGCTTCTGTGCACACCACTGCCTCTATGATTGCTACGCCACTGCTTCTGTGCACACCACTGCTTCCACGGGTGCTACGCCACTGCTTCTGTACACACCACTGCCTCTATGATAGCTACGCCGCTACGCCACTGCTTCTGTGCACACCACTGCCTCTATGATTGCTACGCCACTGCTTCTGTGCACACCACTGCCTCCACGGGTGCTACGCCACTGCTTCTGTGCACACCACTGCCTCTATGATAGCTACACCACTGCTTCTGTGCACACCACTGCCTCCACGGGTGCTACGCCACTGCTTCTGTGCACACCACTACCTCCACGGGTGCTACGCCACTGCTTCTGTGCACACCACTGCCTCCATGATAGCTATGCCACTGCTTCTGTGCACACCACTGCCTCCATGATTGCTACGCCACTGCTTCTGTGCACACCACTGCCTCCATGGGTGCTACGCCACTACTTCTGTGCACACCACTACCTCCACGGGTGCTACGCCACTGCTTCTGTGCACACCACTACCTCAACAGGTGCTACGCCACTGCTTCTGTGCACACCACTACCTCAACGGGTGCTACGCCACTGCTTCTGTGCACACCACTGCCTACAAGGGAGCTACGCCACTGCTTCTGTGCACACCACTGCCTCCATGATAGCTACGCCACTGCTTCTGTGCACACCACTGCCTCCATAATAGCTACGCCACTGCTTCTGTGCACACCACTGCCTCAACGGGTGCTACGCCACTGCTTCTGTGCACACCACTGCCTCCATGATAGCTACGCCACTGCTTCTGTGCACACCACTGCCTCCATGATAGCTACGCCACTGCTTCTGTACACACCACTACCTCCACGGGTGCTACGCCACTGCTTCTGTGCACACCACTGCCTCCATGGGTGCTACGCTACTGCGTCTGTGCACACCACTACCTTCACGGGTGCTACGCCACTGCTTCTGTGCACACCACTGCCTCCATGATAGCTACGCCACTACTTCTGTGCACACCACTACCTCCACGGGTGCTACGCCACTGCTTCTGTGCACACCACTACCTCAACAGGTGCTACGCCACTGCTTCTGTGCACACCACTACCTCAACGGGTGCTACGCCACTGCTTCTGTGCACACCACTGCCTACAAGGGAGCTACGCCACTGCTTCTGTGCACACCACTGCCTCCATGATTGCTACGCCACTGCTTCTGTGCACACCACTTCCTCTATGATAGCTACGCCACTGCTTCTGTGCACACCACTGCCTCCACGGGTGCTACGCCACTGCTTCTGTGCACACCACTGCCTCCATGATAGCTACGCCACTGCTTCTGTGCACACCACTGCCTCTATTATAGCTACGCCACTGCTTCTGTGCACACCACTGCCTCCATGATTGCTACGCCACTGCTTCTGTGCACACCACTACCTCCACGGGTGCTACACCACTGCTTCTGTGCACACCACTGCCTCCATGATAGCTACGCCACTGCTTCTGTGCACACCACTGCCTCCATGGGTGCTATGTCACTGCTTCTGTGCACACCACTACCTCCACGGGTGCTACGCCACTGCTTCTGTGCACACCACTGCCTCCACGGATGCTACGCCACTGCTTCTGTGCACACCACTTCCTCCATAATAGCTACGACACTGCTTCTGTGCACACCACTACCTCCACGGGTGCTACGCCACTGCTTCTGTGCACACCACTGCCTCCATGATAGCTACGCCACTGCTTCTGTGCACACCACTGCCTCAACGGGTGCTACGCCACTGCTTCTGTGCACACCACTGCCTCAACGGGTGCTACGCCACTGCTTCTGTGCACACCACTGCCTCCATGATAGCTACGCCACTGCTTCTGTGCACACCACTGCCTCCATGATTGCTACGCCACTGCTTCTGTGCACACCACTACCTCCACGGGTGCTACACCACTGCTTCTGTGCACACCACTGCCTCCATGATTGCTACGCCACTGCTTCTGTGCACACCACTGCCTCCATGATAGCTACACCACTGCTTCTGTGCACACCACTGCCTCCATGGGTGCTACGCCACTGCTTCTGTGCACACCACTGCCTTCATGATGGCTACGCCACTGCTTCTGTGCACACCACTGCCTCCATGGGTGCTACGCCACTGCTTCTGTGCACACCACTACCTCCACGGGTGCTACGTCACTGCTTCTGTGCACACCACTGCCTCCACGGATGCTACGCCACTGCTTCTGTGCACACCACTTTCTCCATAATAGCTACGCCACTGCTTCTGTGCACACCACTACCTCCACGGGTGCTACGCCACTGCTTCTGTGCACACCATTGCCTACAAGGGAGCTACGCCACTGCTTCTGTGCACACCACTGCCTCCATGATAGCTACGCCACTGCTTCTGTGCACACCACTGCCTCAACGGGTGCTACGCCACTGCTTCTGTGCACACCACTGCCTCAACGGGTGCTACGCCACTGCATCTGTGCACACCACTGCCTCCATGATAGGTACACCACTGCTTCTGTGCACACCACTGCCTACATGGGAGCTACGCCACTGCTTCTGTGCACACCACTACCTCCATGATAGGTACGCCACTGCTTCTGTGCACACCACTGCCTCCATAATAGCTACACCACTGCTTCTGGGCACACTACTGCCTCCATGGGAGCTATGCCACTGCTGTGCACACCACTGCCTCCATGATAGTCAGGACCTCATTCACACATCGCTGGTTCTTAGAATCGTATTTTATGTCCACAATCGTGGTCCACAGGGAATCTGTAATCCCTATTTTTTGCAGATGTTATACAAAAAAATGGGACCTGTCCTAGTATGGGCTGTAATTGTGGAATGGATTAGACTATAGAAGGTTATGGGATCCGCATTTTATGTGGCTGTTACTGATCTAATGTCCGCAAAGGATACGGATCACCTTAATATAAACCTCAACTTTCCATTTCTTGCTGATCCGGATGTGTGAATGAGGCTTTAGAAGGAGGACTCCCTGCCACTGAGGGAAGAGAGACAGAGGACTCCCCAGCCCCTGAGGGAAGAGAGAGAGACAGAGGACTCCCCAGCCCCTGAGGAGAGAGACTGAGGACTCCCCAGCCCCTGAGGGGGATAGAGACAGAGGACTCCCCAGCCCCTGAGGAGAGAGAGAAAAAAGACTCCCCAGCCCCTGAGGAGAGAGAGAAAAAAGACTCCCCAGCCCCTGAGGGGGAGAGAGACAGAGGACTCCCCAGCCCCTGAGGGAAGAGAGACAGAGGACTCCCCAGCCCCTGAGGAGAGAGACTGAGGACTCCCCAGCCCCTGAGGGGGAGAGAGACAGAGGACTCCCCAGCCCCTGAGGGAAGAGAGAGAGAGGACTCCCCAGCCCCTGAGGGAAGAGAGACAGAGGACTCCCCAGCCACTGAGGGAAGAGAGACAGAGGACTCCCCAGCCCCTGAGGAGAGAGAGAGAGACAGAGGACTCCCCAGCCCCTGAGGGAAGAGAGACAGAGGACTCCCCAGCCCCTGAGGAGAGAGAGAGAGACAGAGGACTCCCCAGCCCCTGAGGGAAGAGAGACAGAGGACTCCCCAGCCCCTGAGGGAAGAGAGACAGAGGACTCCCCAGCCCCTGAGGGAAGAGAGACAGAGGACTCCCCAGCCCCTGAGGGAAGAGAGACAGAGGACTCCCCAGCCCCTGAGGGAAGAGAGACAGAGGACTCCCCAGCCCCTGAGGGAAGAGAGACAGAGGACTCCCCAGCCCCTGAGGGAAGAGAGACAGAGGACTCCCCAGCCCCTGAGGAGAGAGAGAGAGACAGAGGACTCCCCAGCCCCTGAGGGAAGAGAGACAGAGGACTCCCCAGCCCCTGAGGAGAGAGAGACAGAGGACTCCCCAGCCCCTGAGGGAAGAGAGACAGAGGACTCCCCAGCCCCTGAGGGAAGAGAGACAGAGGACTCCCCAGCCCCTGAGGGAAGAGAGACAGAGGACTCCCCAGCCCCTGAGGGAAGAGAGACAGAGGACTCCCCAGCCCCTGAGGGAAGAGAGACAGAGGACTCCCCAGCCCCTGAGGGAAGAGAGACAGAGGACTCCCCAGCCCCGGAGGAGAGAGAGAGAGACAGAGGACTCCCCAGCCCCTGAGGGAAGAGAGACAGAGGACTCCCCAGCCCCTGAGGAGAGAGAGAGACAGAGGACTCCCCAGCCCCTGAGGAGAGAGCGAAAGAGGACTCCCCAGCCCCTGAGGAAAGAGAGACAAACGACACCCAAGCCCCTGAGGGAAGAGAGACAGAGGACTCCCCAGCCCCTGAGGAGAGAGTGAGAGAGGACTCCCCAGCCCCTGAGGAAAGAGTGAGAGAGGACTCCCCAGCCCCTGAAGACTGACGGTCTATTAGAGAAGAGGGAGGATATAGTAGAGGACCCTGCCCCTGAAGAGGGAGAACACAATAGCAGATGGCCCTCTGCTGCTGAGAACTTATAACCTACAAAGTAAGAGGGATGAGATGGTAGGTGAGGGAATGCCCTGCCCCTGAGGGCTTCCAATATATAAGGAGAGATAGCAGGGGGAAGCTGTTCATATAGCAGGGCAGAGGGTTATTGCAGAATGGAGGCTTTCCTGTAGAGACAGGTTTTCCTTCTGGGGTAACTTCAGTGGTAGATGAGCCTGATGTGTTGGGGCAGGCAGTTCCAGAATCTTGGGATATTGGACATGGTTGTGCAGGACGCACAGAAGGAGTCGCCATGTGCAGTTTCTGGCTACTGATCTGTAAAGTAAACATTACAATGAGCGCCAACCCTACATAACTTTCCCATATATCAACCTATAAATATATATCTGTGATCAATAACTGATAGGGTGTCATGGCTGACTGATCCTATACATACAGGGGAGGCCTGGATGCTTCTCTAGATTACATGATAAAACTGAAAAAAAAAAATTGGGGATACATTTAAAAAACCAAAACTAAGACACTTCCACTTGGTGAGTGGCGAACCTCCACCACTCACTACAGTACAACGCCCAGTATTAGCTCGTAGTCAGTTCATCCGGGATCGGTACACCCTCGAATCCTTGGAACAGTCTCCGGTATGGATATGTAGAGAAAAAAGCAATAAAAAGCCAGAAAAATGGGGAGCATCAGAGCATGGAAACTGTTCTCCAGAGAAGCCAAACCAAGGAGTGATATCAGTGTTCCGGGGGACAGGGGTAGGTCCATCTCCCCTCCGAGAAGTGAGTAGAATTATAAGCAATCTTTCATGTTTTAGAGTCGGTATTAAGGAAAAGAAATCGCTCCCCATTTTTCTGGCTTTTTATTGCTTGTTTTCTCTACATCTCTAGATTACATGTGATCAGACGCTGATCCAGGGATTATTCTGATCGCCATTGGAGTCAGGAAGGATCTTTCTCCCTATAATGGGGCAATTGGCATCTGCCTCCTGAGGGTTTTGGCTTCCCCTGGATCAGCACAGTAGGGTTATAGGTTAAACTTAACGGACTTAATGTTGTCTGGAAACGTGCAACAAGCCAGCGGCATCCACTCACCGAGAGATCCACAGGTGCACCAATCATTCAAAGCAAAAGTTCAGCATCCAAAAAACATGTTTGTTTTTTTTCAGCACCGATGCTTTCAATGCAAAACAATTTGTTTCTTGGTTAATGCTGTCCGGAGTTGATCTAAGGTCCAGCCCCAATTTCCTTTTTACCAGAAAAATCCTCCAGCTATTGCCACCATGTTGGTGTGATTTCATCTCGGTGTATTGTATCATATTTAAAATGTTTGTGTCATTATTCTTTTAACCTCATTAATAAAAGAAAGGAGGGGAGGGGGTTGGAAGTAGAGGTGAAGAAAGTAATAAGTGCTGCTATTAGTGTGTGTGTGTGTGTGTGTGTGTGTGTGTGTGTGAACTGCCAGGTGAGGGGGGGGGGGGTTTACAGAGACAGGAGTGCTAAACTGCAGTGCTGGTTTACAGGTGGAGCAGTATGTTTTGGTGCAGTATGGTGTTGGGATATACAGGTGGAGCAGTATGTATTGGTGTAGTGTGGTGTTTGGATATACAGGTGGAGCAGTATGTATTGGTGCTGTATAATGTTGGGATATACAGGTGGAACAGTATGTATTGGTGCAGTGTGGTGTTGGGATATACAGGTGGAGCGGTATGTATTGGTGCTGTATGATGTTGGGATATGCAGGTGGAGCAGTATGTATTGGTGCTGTATAATGTTGGGATATACAGGGGGAGCAGTATGTATTGGTGCAGTGTGGTGTTGGCTTATACAGGTGGAGCAGTATGTATTGGTGCAGTGTGGTGTTGGGATATAGAGGTGGAGCAGTATGTATTGGTGTGGTGTTGGGATATACAGGTGGAGCAGTATGTATTGGTGCAGTGTGGTGTTGGGATATACAGGTGGAGCAGTATGTATTGGTGCTGTATAATGTTGGGATATACAGGTGGAGCAGTATGTATGGGGCAGTATGATGTTGGGATATACAGGTGGAGCAGTATGTATTGGTGCAGTGTGATGTTGGGTTATACAGCTGGTGTTGGTTAGCTCGGTCCTAGTCTGCAGTGCACATTACAACCACTGTGGGCCTCATATATAACAAATACTATATATCCAGACAGTGATACCGTACCATGTTTTCATCTGGTGACCTGTCGGGTTCTGTCGTGGAATGAGGGACAATAAGGAATGGTAATTGTGCTGATCAGAATCTATAGGCCGTGACCCGGGGCCCAGGGTTATCGGTGATTGGGAACTCTCTGGGCAAACTTTTTATATAAAACCTTAGAAACTCATTATTGTTCTTCGGATCAGTTGAATATTTTCAGTATTTCTAGATTTCCTATTGCTGAGTTAACCATCCGCCATCGCCAGTAAGATCCTGCAGCGGTGCAGACGCTGGAGACGCCACCAAGGTAACAGAAATGCAGCGGGAATATTCTGTCTCCAGCTAAAGATTTAAGTATTTTATCAAAAACAGGTTTTTTGTTTTTTTTCTACTTTGCTTTCTTTTTGCGCTGTTTGTTTCAGTGTATTGATTCATACTTTTGATGTTTAACGCCTACAGAGATGAAAATAGACTTAAAAGATGCTTCTGTACAAGAGCCCAGCGTATGCGAACACATGCATGGAATTTCATTAGGCCTCCGAAATGGGATGGTTTTACATTCTGCGCACATCACCTTGTACGCCAGCAGCCGCGCAGCGCTCCGTCTCATCACAGATTAGGGAAAGACTGAATTTCTATTATTCTCTATTGTACATTTATTAACATTTTTCTTTAGTACCATAAATCCTCTGTATACCACTGATATCTCCTCTGTATACCACTGCTGCCGGTCTGCCTGATATCTCCCCTGTATACCACTGCTGCCGGTCTGCCTGATATCTCCTCTGTATACCACTGATATCTCCTCTGTATACCACAGCTGCCGGTCTGTCTGATATCTCCCCTGTATACCACTGCTGCCGGTCTGCCTGATATCTCCTCTGTATACCACTGATATCTCCTCTGTATACCACTGATATCTCCTCTGTATACCACTGATATCTCCTCTGTATACCACTGATATCTCCTCTGTATACCACTGATATCTCCTCTGTATACCACAGCTGCCGGTCTGTCTGATATCTCCCCTGTATACCACAGCTGCCGGTCTGCCTGATATCTCCTCTGTATACCACTGATATCTCCTCTGTATACCACAGCTGCCGGTCTGTCTGATATCTCCCCTGTATACCACTGCTGCCGGTCTGCCTGATATCTCCTCTGTATACCACTGATATCTCCTCTGTATACCACTGATATCTCCTCTGTATACCACTGATATCTCCTCTGTATACCACTGATATCTCCTCTGTATACCACAGCTGCCGGTCTGCCTGATATCTCCTCTGTATACCACTGATATCTTCTCTATATACCACAGCTGCCGGTCTGCCTGATATCTCCCCTGTATACCACTGCTGCCGGTCTGCCTGATATCTCCTCTGTATACCACTGATATCTCCTCTGTATACCACTGATATCTCCTCTGTATACCACTGATATCTCCTCTGTATACCACAGCTGCCGGTCTGCCTGATATCTCCTCTGTATACCACTGATATCTCCTCTGTATACCACAGCTGCCGGTCTGCCTGATATCTCCTCTGTATACCACTGCTGCCGGTCTGCCTGATATCTCCTCTGTATACCACAGCTGCCGGTCTGCCTGATATCTCCTCTGTATACCACTGCTACTGGTCTGTCTGATATCTCCTCTGTATACCACTGATATCTTCTCTGTATAAAAAAAACAAAGGGCGACAGCGCTCCATGGCGAGGATCAGAAGGGCAAGGTGAAAAAGGGATAGGGGTGCACGGCAACCCTCACCTGATGTGGTTGTGCAAAGGGAGGCACAACACTCTGCAGCGTATATATCAAGGACCGCAGCCACTCCCGATATCCAACAGGAAACAATGATGCAAACAACCTCCAACTCCAGACTACACGGATTATGGGGCGCAGGTCCAACTTGAGATCGAGGCACAGTGAGTAATAAAAATATATATTTTATTGTGGAGACTCAACGCGTTTCGGAACCGCACCGATTCCTTTCTCAAGAGTCATGATACTGATAAAACAGAACAGCACTATATATCACAAACCAAGATGACATCAAAAGGGGAGGAGGACTCAGAACCTCCCACTTCAATCAACACAGACTCCTGTAACACCAATAAAGAAAGGCATATAGCTATATACTACATTGCATTGAAATACAATAATATATAAGAGTATATAAAACGAATATGTATATAAATAAAAATAATATGTGTAGCAAATGTATAAAAAAAAAAAAAAACTTTAAAAAAAAAAAAAATTTTTTTTTTTCTCCTTTTTTTTTTTTTTTTTTTTTTTTTTTTTTATATATATATATATTTAAAAATAAGTATATAAAGTTAAAAAATTATACCTTCGTATTTTCTAGTGTCTCATTTAAGCCATCTGGTGACAAAGAGCAAAGTTTAAAAATCCAGTACGATTCCCTATTAATGAGCTGCTTGTATCTATTGGGAACATTCTCTCCTATACGTTCCAAAATAGTGAGTCTCAAACTACTAGGGTCAGAATTATGCTTAAGAAAAAAGTGTCGAGAGACACTATGCAATAAAAATGAATTTTTAATATTAGCTCGATGCTTGTTCATGCGGCACCGCACCGTCTGAATGGTGCGTCCCACATACTGCAGGTGACATGGGCATTCTAGGAGATAAATAACATACTGTGATGAACAAGAATACATTTCACGGACAAAAAATATCTCATTGGTGACTATAGAGGTAAATGTTGGTGCTGGGGTATCTGTTATCCAATTGCAGCATAAGCACCTCGCTACATTGCAGCGTACGGTGCCCACAGATCTAGTTTTTGTATTATTATTTTTGTTTGTATTATTACTATTTTCCATATCTGAAGTGATTTTACGGAGTTTGCTAGGTGCTAGATGGCTACGTAATGTTTTAGTTCTACGGAAAATAACATTAGGTTGTTTGGGAAGAATTGATTTTAGAATAGGATCACTGAGAATAATACCCCAATGTTTCGTTAAGACCCTTTTAATTTCCTGTGTACCACAATTATATTCTGTAACCATAGAAATGCCATATTTATTGAGATCTTCAGAAGTAGTTTCATGTTTATGGTTATTAGTCATCTTATCTAAAATCTTTTTTTGTGTGGTACATTTATTTTTCCTGTAAGCATTGGATAGTAATCGTTTGGGATAGCCTTTGTTGGTGAAACGATCATATAAAATTTTTGATTGTTCCTGGTAATCAGTATCCAAAGTACAATTTTTTCTTATACGTTGGTATTGCCCGTATGGTATATTTTTTAGCCAATTCGGAAGATGGCAACTCTTATAATCTAGGAAGCTGTTAACGTCCACTTTTTAAAAAAAATTAGAGGTGATGATACTGTTAGATGGAATATCTTTCTTAATTAAAAGATCCAAAAACTCTATACTAGTGTCACTATAGTTAAGGGTAAATTTAATGCCCCATTCATTCTGGTTTAGAAGATGCACAAACAGAAGCGCATCATCATTAGTCCCCGTCCACACCATGAATAAATCGTCGATATAACGACGGTAAAAAAACACAAATTTACTGTACAATTCAGAGACTTGGGACTGTGCGGTGAGCTCTGCCTCAAAACGACCCATGAAAAGGTTGGCAAAACTTGGGGAGAAACGAGAGCCCATCGCACAGCCCTTTAGTCTGGAGTTGGAGGTTGTTTGCATCATCTTCTCTGTATACCACTGCTGCCGGTCTGCCTGATATCTCCCCTGTATACCACTGCTGCCGGTCTGCCTGATATCTCCTCTGTATACCACTGATATCTCCTCTGTATACCACTGCTGCCGGTCTGCCTGATATCTCCCCTGTATACCACTGATATCTCCTCTGTATACCACTGCTGCCGGTCTGCCTGATATCTCCTCTGTATACCACTGCTGCCGGTCTGCCTGATATCTCCTCTGTATACCACTGCTGCCGGTCTGCCTGATATCTCCTCTGTATACCACTGATATCTCCTCTGTATACCACTGCTACCGGTCTGCCTGATATCTCCTCTGTATACCACTGATATCTCCTCTGTATACCACTGCTGCCGGTCTGCCTGATATCTTCTCTGTATACCACAACGGCCAGTCTGCCTGATATCTCCTCTGTATACCACAGCTACCGGTCTGCCTGATATCTCCTCTGTATACCACAGCTGCCGGTCTGCCTGATATCTTCTCTGTATACCACTGCTGCCGGTCTGCCTGATATCTTCCCTGTATACCACTGATATCTCCTCTGTATACCACTGCTGCCGGTCTGCCTGATATCTTCCCTGTATACCACTGATATCTTCTCTGTATACCACTGCTACTGGTCTGTCTGATATCTTCTCTGTATACCACAGCTGCCGGTCTGCCTGATATCTCCTCTGTATACCACAGCTGCCGGTCTGCCTGATATCTCCTCTGTATACCACTGCTGCCGGTCTGCCTGATATCTTCCCTGTATACCACAGCTGCTGGTCTGTCTGATATCTCCTCTGTATACCACTGATATCTTCTCTGTATACCACTGCTACTGGTCTGTCTGATATCTCCTCTGTATACCACAGCTGCCGGTCTGCCTGATATCTCCTCTGTATACCACAGCTGCCGGTCTGCCTGATATCTCCTCTGTATACCACTGATATCTCCTCTGTATACCACAGCTGCCGGCTGCCTGATATCTCCTCTGTATACCACTGCTGCCGGTCTGCCTGATATCTCCTCTGTATACCACAGCTACCGGTCTGCCTGATATCTCCTCTGTATACCACTGCTGCCGGCTGCCTGATATCTCCTCTGTATACCACTGCTGCCGGTCTGCCTGATATCTTCTCTATATACCACTGCTGCCGGCTGCCTGATATCTTCTCTGTATACCACTGATATCTCCTCTGTATACCACTGCTGCTGGTCTGTCTGATATCTCCTCTGTATACCACTGATATCTCCTCTGTATACCACTGCTGCCGGTCTGCCCGATATCTCCTCTGTATACCACTGATATCTCCTCTGTATACCACAGCTGCCGGTCTGCCCGATATCTCCTCTGTATACCACTGATATCTCCTCTGTATACCACTGCTGCCGGTCTGCCTGATATCTCCTCTATATACCACTGCTGCCGGCTGCCTGTACTTTGTACTGTATGTCACTGCCATCAGTCCAGTTCGGCTGGGCCCTTCCCTGGACGGATATCTGCCTATTCTCATGTTTCGAGACTCTGTACAGGTCTGTAGCCGCCTCCAGACTGCCGCTACTGCATTGTAGAGCTCCTCCTCCTCCCGTTGCCGCTATTTTGCAGTACGGGGAGCCAATCTGATGTGACCGACAGCACCCGTGCCCTAGGCCTGCCGCGCCTTCACTGTTAGCCCCTCCCTGGGTTGGATGGAGGCGGGCAGAGAGGCGCGGCAGGCCTAGGGCACGGATGCTGTCGGCCACATCAGATTGGCTCCCCGTACTGCAGAAATAAAAGTCGTTTTTCTTCAAAATACCGGTAGAAAGGTCGACCTCCAAACCAGACGCGGCATGAGGACCTCTACAACGCGGGCTACATGCCTGTACAGTCCTTTAAGATGAGGCTCCACTACAGGGTGGTCCTTAGCTGCGATCAGTGATTGTGTTACCGCTGGTGGTCTGCTAGGCATATCGGGGTCCCATAGGAGCTCCATGTGCCGCCCCACCGGTAACTAATCCCTCCTCAGAAGATATTGTGTTCCTGTAACGCTGCCGTCGCCTCCTTAGTTCTTTTCCCCAGTTCCTTCCCTTCGTTTTTTACACGCTCGGTTGCACACAGACGGGTGGAATCCTGTCGTTTATTGCGGTGAGTTATGGCGGCTCCTGTTTGTATACTGCAGCAGCTGTGAACATCCTGTGATACTTGAAAGAGATTTAGAAGAGATTGATGCATCTCTGGTGCAGACTGGAGGCGTCTTAGAAAGCCGGCCCTGTGCAGTATATAAGAGCGGCGGCTGCGGAGCGGGAGGCCGCGCCATTCTCACCATTCTCTACCTTCTCCCATGTGATGTAGATTCATCCTGGATGCACAGAAGCTAAGATGGTGGCTCATATATCTGGCTTGGCGTGCACGCTCTTTGGCGGCTTTCTTCATCTGGATACGCTGCGGGCGGAGCGCTCGGTTACACTTGGATGATATATTTCTGCTCATTATAGTATATTGCTGACATACAGATCAGCAGGTGATGTGCACTGCTGCTCCTCTACATATATACTTATCTCATTAAGCCTGGCATGTATGATTAGTACCATCCAGATGAGTGGAGGGTCGCCCGACGTTACCCGGGTAACTGCAGTACCAACACTGGGAGAGGAGCGTATGGCGGGGGAGGGGGCACAATTATAGTTCTGCATCTGCAGAGCACACATGGCTATAAGGTTTTGCACAAATCTACTTTTCCACTTTTTTTTAATGCGACAATCAGTACGACCAATAAAAGTCACAATAATCCTTTTACAAATGGAAATGCGCTATATGGAGGAAAGTTTTGGGTCCCCGCTCAGTTACAGAGGAGCATGGAAGTCACCAACGCTCTGCTGACCCCATAACTGCAGAGCCCAAACCCCATCCGCCATTACACCAGCCAGGAGCTTTGTGGTATGGGTGCCCATGTCTGAGCAGCTGCATGCACACCCTACATCACCCCCCGTGGAGGGAACCTGTTGTATGGATCTTCTGGCGTCTCATCGACGGTTGGGGGAGATTGTTCCCCGTCTTCCTGCACTGTATGAGCTGTATAGTGGAGGAGGGGTTGTTCTCCGGGGGACTCCTCAGGGGTCAGCCTTATTTCCAGTGTACAGAGTGTCCTCCTAAGTGGGAGATAGATGCCGCAAGCATTATGGGGGGCTAGAGTATTCTGAGCCATCGTAGGTGTCAGAGCTGAGGGGGGATTCCTGGGGGACCGAACAGGAGCTGAGATTGGTGGAGACTTCTGGAAACAGACTGGACGTTGTGGTGTTGGGCAGACTCGGGGATGATGGGTCGGGATACGTTATTACTATTAATCCTGCATTGAGGGAACAACAGAAGAGAAAGATTCAAGACTGCGATATAAACCTCCGAGCGGCCATCTGTGAAGACACCGGCTCCATTACCTGGGGTCTATTACTCCTATAGCAAGATGCTTTGTTCCTATAGCAACCGATCACAGCTCCCATAGCAACCGATCACAGCTCCCATGGAAACCGATCACAGCTCCCATGGCAACCGATCACAGCTCCCATGGCAACCGATAACAGCTTGGCTTTCATATTGGTCTTTTTTTTTTTTTTTTTTTGTGCTGTATCATAAATCTGCTCCTGATC
Source organism: Dendropsophus ebraccatus (assembly GCA_027789725.1). Classification (NCBI taxonomy): domain Eukaryota; kingdom Metazoa; phylum Chordata; class Amphibia; order Anura; family Hylidae; genus Dendropsophus; species Dendropsophus ebraccatus. The sequence goes on from JAQFWZ010000045.1 coordinate 3,958,213, forward strand.
TCTTTAGCTGGACGGGGGGGGGGGGGGAGGGGAGATGTGCGCAAAGAAGAGTGGAGCAGTTACCATAGCAACCAATCAAGTTCCAGCTTTAATTTTTTTTAGGCCCTTTAAATATGAAAGCTGGAATCTGATTGGTTGCTATGGTAACTGTTCCTTGTCACATGGTTTGCAATTACTCATAGATGGAGGAGAATTCAGTAGAAAGCAGTTAGCAGGTGGAGTCGGTGACCGATAACTCCACAGAAACTCTTCAGGTGCCGTAACCGGATAGAAATCGGATAAGGCTCCCGTGTATCTAGTTGGTTCGGGGGGAAAAAGAGCGCTGCACCTCACACCTATGGCAGCTGGCACTCCCCTTCATAAGACCCACGTGACCCAAATTAGCAGAACACACCTGTGCTCACACGTCAGTACCTCCATGTTTTCCCATTCTGTATGCAGCAGTGTGGTGAGTGTAATACCATATTCATACTTGTGTCATTTGGGGGCAGCATTCTCCGCCGGCAGGGCCTGTGTGGGGCATTTTGGGCTTGGTCCTGTGACAATAGGGTTGCAGGACCATTCCATGGCCTCACTTCCCAGCATGTGCACGCCTTGCGGGGAGGCAGTCACTGACTGACACGGTACAGAGTTAGCGTAGGGACCCGTGTGAACCAGGATACCTGCACGGGGTACACGGGGCAGTATGGTTTGATCAAATTGTATACCAAATTCCTGGTGTTTGTTTTTAAAGTAGCTTAGTATCAGCCATAGGTGTGAGGCGCAGCTGCATTCTTCTCTCCATTTCACATCCCGTGTATCTAGTCCTTCAATGACCCGAGTGTCCGTCCTCCTCTTTCCTTCAGTCCAATCTGACTCTTATTTCCCATTCTATACAATATTGTGACCTGCTACAAAACCCCTAACAGGATGCAATTCCCACCACACCTTCTGTGGGGTCCCTGACATTGCTCCTTCAGTACTCTCTGCGGTCATTCCTAGGCCTGTGGGGTCTCTGAGATCGCTCCTCCAGTACTCTCTGCTATCATTCCTAGGCCTGTGGGGTCCCTGACACCGCTCCTCCCGCACCCTCTGCTGTCATTCCTAGGCCTGTAGGGTCTCTGAGATCGCTCCTCCGAGCCCCTCTGCTATCCTCCATAGGCCTGTGGGGTCCCTGACATCGCTCCTCCGGCCCCCTCTGCTGTCATTCCTAGGCCTGTGGGGTCCCTGACATCGCTCCCCCAGTACTCTCTGCTATCCTTTGTAGGCCTGTGGGGTCCCTGACACCGCTCCTCCGACCCCCTCTGCTGTCATTCCTAGGCCATTGGGGTCCCTGACACCGCTCCTCCGACCCCCTCTGCTATCCTTTGTAGGCCTGTGGGGTCCCTGAGATCGCTCCGCCAGCCCTCTCTGCTATCCTCCATAGGCCTGTGGGGTCCCTGAGATCGCTCCTCCCGCACCCTCTGCAATCCTCCATAGGCCTGTGGGGTCCCTGACACCGCTCCTCCGGCCCCCTCTGCTGTCATTCCTAGGCCTGTGGGGTCCCTGACATCGCTCCCCCAGTACTCTCTGCTATCCTTTGTAGGCCTGTGGGGTCCCTGACACCGCTCCTCCGACCCCCTCTGCTGTCATTCCTAGGCCATTGGGGTCCCTGACACCGCTCCTCCGACCCCCTCTGCTATCCTTTGTAGGCCTGTGGGGTCCCTGAGATCGCTCCGCCAGCCCTCTCTGCTATCCTCCATAGGCCTGTGGGGTCCCTGAGATCGCTCCTCCCGCACCCTCTGCAATCCTCCATAGGCCTGTGGGGTCCCTGACACCGCTCCTCCGGCCCCCTCTGCTGTCATTCCTAGGCCTGTGGGGTCCCTGAGATCGCTCCTCCAGCCCTCTCTGCTATCCTCCATAGGCCTGTGGGGTCCCTGAGATCGCTCCTCCCGCACCCTCTGCTATCCTCCATAGGCCTGTGGGGTCCCTGACACCGCTCCTCCGGCCCCCTCTGCTGTCATTCCTAGGCCTGTGGGGTCCCTGAGATCGCTCCTCCAGCCCTCTCTGCTATCCTCCATAGGCCTGTGGGGTCCCTGAGATCGCTCCTCCCGCACCCTCTGCAATCCTCCATAGGCCTGTGGGGTCCCTGACACCGCTCCTCCGGCCCCCTCTGCTGTCATTCCTAGGCCTGTGGGGTCCCTGAGATCGCTCCTCCAGCCCTCTCTGCTATCCTCCATAGGCCTGTGGGGTCCCTGACACCGCTTTTCCCGCACCCTCTGCAATCCTCCATAGGCCTGTGGGGTCCCTGACACCGCTCCTCCGGCCCCCTCTGCTGTCATTCCTAGGCCTGTGGGGTCCCTGACATCGCTCCTCCAGTACTCTCTGCTATCCAGAGCATCAACACAGCATCAAATCTGCAGCGGATCCTGTACGTGTGAACGCACCCTTAACCTTCACGTTCGCTCACCTCTATTAAAAAGACCTTGAAGATACTTAAACACCTGGACTACCAGACAGAGTCTTATGGGGCTTTTTAGGCTGCGTGCACACTACGGAATTGACGCGTATAACCCACGGCGTATTCCGTTGCTCGTCCCCGCACACGGCGGCGTGCATTTCCGCCAGTGCCATAGACACTATTCTGTCCACGGGCGGATTCCGCGTTCCGTCAAAAGAATTGACATGTCAATTCTTTTGACGGAACGCGGAATCCGCCCGTGCATAGAATAGTGTCTATGGCACAGGCGGAAATGCGCGCCGCTGCGTGCGGGGACGAGCGAAGGAATTTGCGGCGGGTTATACGCGTCAATTCCGTAGTGTGCACGCACCCTTAGAGAGTAAAACACTGGTACAGCCACTTTTAGGTTAGAACTGAATCTGGTCGTACAGAACCAGCGATCTGAACAAAGCGATTAAACCTTCGCTCCTCTGTAATCTAGATCCATTGGATTCCGATAGAACCGCAGAAATGTGCAGAATCCCCCCCAAAAAAGAGCTAAAACGAGAAGCGTAATCTTTTGATGACACGCTTTGCTGGTAATTTTATTACACCCCCCCCCCCCCCCCCCCCTTCTTCAAACAACCAGAGAAAACTTTGGCTGCAGAGGGCGGTGGCCCCCATAGCTGCGGCCAGGAGAGATCACCGCCTATAGTATAGGGTTGTTCAGGAAATTTCCACCACTATCTGCAGCCTGCTTATATCATCTTAAACATTCCCCTCCCCCAATCTCTTACTATTTTCTGATTGTAATTTTTTTTTTGTACCATTTATTATTAGGGCGGACATTTTGACCTAGCTGTTTTTAACAGCACTCTGTGATCTGCTTTACAGCATGCCCCATGGATATAGACCGTGATAGACAGCAACTTTCCCACTGACATGAATGGGAAACATCACTGGGCATGCTGTGTGACCTGTGCAGTGGGAGGGGGAGGCTGAGCTGGGAGCTTTATCTGTTGTTTCCTCTATCTGTAATACTGTACAGACCACTTTCCAGCAGCCTCCTCCTTACCACAGACAGAACAGGAGGCCTCCGATTAGTTTTAAGCCTAGTGGTGAGAGTAGGAACTGCAGGATTTCCGAATTATCTGATAATCTAGACTGTAAAATGGAGAACTAGACAATAGATTTTTAGGTTTTAGTTTTTTTAATTGTAAACAATAGGAAATTTTTTGCTGCCCGATTCCCCTTAGGGTGAAGTCTTTATATTATCTCTGGTTTGGTCGTATACGGTAGTAGCGTTTGCTTTATGCTGCTTTGTATTATCTCCAGTTTGGTCGTATACGGTAGTAGCGTTTGCTTTATGCCGCCGCCTCTTTGTATTATCTCTGGTTAGGCCATATACGGTAGGTGCGATTGCTTTATGCCGCCGCCTCTTTGTCTCGGTTTGTTCGTATACGGTAGTAGTGTTTGCTTTATGCCGCCGCCTCCTTGTATTATTTCCGGTTAGGTTGTGTACGATAGGAGCGTTTGCCTTATGCCGCTGCCTCTTTGTATTCTCTCCGGTTAGGCCATATACGGTAGGTGCGTTTGCTTTATGCCGCCGCCTCTTTGTCTCGGTTTGTTCGTATATGGTAGGTGCGTTTTCTTTATACCGCCACTTCCTTGTATTATCTCCGGTTTGGCCGTATACAGTAGCAGCATTTGCTTTATGCTGCTTTGTATTATCTCCGGTTTGGCCGTATACGGTAATAGCGTTTGCTTTATGACGCTTTTATGATCTGAGCTTTTACTGAACAGAAACGTAAAGTCAGTTTCCACTTTTTGGAGATTTTCCTTTCTAGATCAGTAGAAATCCCAGGCGGCTTCTCACCAGCCGCTCTGCCCGGGGAATTGAACTCTATGGATAAGTTGACAGGAGCAGAGTTCAATGATCCTCGTACAGTGTCTAGGGTAACGTGGCGGCGGCTCGCTGGGACGGTCGCTCTGTGGGATTTTACTTGCGGAAATAAAAACCTCCCGGAGGAAGAACCACAGAGCTTCTAGAGCCAAAACCTTGTAAGTCTGAAGAGTCGGAAATAACAAACATGGAAGACTCTGATGGCCGGAGCGGTAACGTGGCCACACACCGCCACCCCCCAGCCACAGGTCAGACTCCCCCCATCCATACACAGCGTGTACACGTCCTCGTGTAATTACATACTAACCTTATTATCGCACAACAGACATATTATCAATGGGGTCGGAGAGGTTAATTGGGAATCAGCCCTTAAAGGGAATGTGTCACCCAAATTTCTTTTACTAATTAAACTAGAAACTGAGGCTTCTTGTTTTCTTCGTTTTCCTTTTTGTTTTCTTTTTTTAAAATTGTATTTTCTTTAACTAATTATGGGGACGGCCATCTTGCCTGAGCTGCTTTTAACTGCAGCCGCATGGGTCTGGAGCTGACTCAGACTTCTGTGGGAAAGATTTCTAAGCATGATGTGTGACCTGTACAGAAGGGAGGGAGGGGAGCTGCGACTATCAACTATTCACTTCTATTGCAGACTGTAGTGGGCATACTCTGTTACCTGTGATAAAGTCACTCTGAAGGATAGAAGAGGTGAGCTGAGGCCAGCAACTATTGACTCTTATGGTAAAGTGTTGTGGGCATGCTTTGTAACCTGTGCAGTGGTCACTATGCTGTTAGAAGCTGTGTCCAGCACATTTCTTAGACTTTCTCTGCCGCTGAGCAGAAAGGATCCTTATCCTGAGCTATGACATCATCTATTGACTTTTTTTGGGTAGTATTGTGGGCATGCTCTGTGAATAATAGATCCTTTGTTATGTGTATGCGCTGTTGTCACCTGTTGCTGTTTTGTCTATGGTGATGATTATATGACTGCTGAAAAATACACGATACAGAATAGGAAGTATTGTCTTATTATTAGGCTCAGTGGCCAGAATGAAAACTGTAAGATTTTAGGATATTTTTAAATAAATTGTACGTAAAAAATGATAAAAATATGTTTAACATAAGAGATGACCTTAGTAATAAGTGCCCGGCTCCTCTCTGGGCTCCATCGGGGCGTCTCTTCCCTTATTGTGTCATTACCCGTAGTGCAGTCGCAGGTATCACAAGGACCGAGCCCCCTCCCCAACACACTGCAGGTATCACAAGGACCGAGCCCCCTCCCCAACACACTGCAGGTATCACAAGGACCGAGCCCCCTCCCCAACACACTGCAGGTATCACAAGGCTGAGCCCCCTCCCCAACACACTGCAGGTATCACAAGGACCGAGCCCCCTCCCCAACACACTGCAGGTATCACAAGGACCAAGCCCCCTCCCCAACACACTGCAGGTATCACAAGGACCGAGCCCCCTCCCCAACACACTGCAGGGATGCCAAGGACTGAGCCCCCTCCACCCCCTCCCCAACACACTGCAGGTATCACAAGGACCGAGCCCCCTCCCCAACACACTGCAGGTATCACAAGGGCTGAGCCCCCTCCCCAACACACTGCAGGTATCACAAGGACCGAGCCCCCTCCCCAACACACTGCAGGTATCACAAGGACCAAGCCCCCTCCCCAACACACTGCAGGTATCACAAGGACCGAGCCCCCTCCCCAACACACTGCAGGGATGCCAAGGACTGAGCCCCCTCCACCCCCTCCCTAACACACTGCAGGTATCACAAGGACCGAGCCCCCTCCCCAACACACTGCAGGTATCACAAGGACCGAGCCCCCTCCCCAACACACTGCAGGTATCACAAGGACCGAGCCCCCTCCCCAACACACTGCAGGTATCACAAGGACCGAGCCCCCTCCCCAACACACTGCAGGTATCACAAGGACCGAGCCCCCTCCACAACACACTGCAGGTATCACAAGGACCGAGCCCCCTCCCCAACACACTGCAGGTATCACAAGGACCTAGACCCTCCCCAACACACTGCAGGGATCCCAAGGACTGAGCCCCCTCCACCCCCTCCCCAACACACTGCAGGTATCACAAGGCTGAGCCCCCTCCCCAACACACTGCAGGTATCACAAGGACCGAGCCCCCTCCCCAACACACTGCAGGTATCACAAGGCTGAGCCCCCTCCCCAACACACTGCAGGTATCACAAGGACCGAGCCCCCTCCCCAACACACTGCAGGCATCACAAGGACCGAGCCCCCTCCCCAACACACTGCAGGTATCACAAGGACCGAGCCCCCTCCCCAACACACTGCAGGTATCACAAGGCTGAGCCCCCTCCCCAACACACTGCAGGTATCACAAGGCTGAGCCCCCTCCCCAACACACTGCAGGTATCACACGGACCGAGCCCCCTCCACAACACACTGCAGGTATCACAAGGCTGAGCCCCCTCCCCAACACCCTGCAGGTATCACAAGGCTGAGCCCCCTCCCCAACACACTGCAGGTATCACAAGGACCGAGCCCCCTCCCCAACACACTGCAGGTATCACAAGGACCGAGCCCCTCCCCAACACACTGCAGGTATCACAAGGACCGAGCCCCCTCCCCAACACACTGCAGGTATCACAAGGACTGAGCCCCCTCCCCAACACACTGCAGGTATCACAAGGCTGAGCCCCCTCCCCAACACACTGCAGGTATCACAAGGACCGAGCCCCCTCCCCAACACACTGCAGGTATCACAAGGACCGAGCCCCCTCCCCAACACACTGCAGGTATCACAAGGCTGAGCCCCCTCCCCAACACACTGCAGGTATCACAAGGACCTAGACCCTCCCCAACACACTGCAGGTATAACAAGGACCGAGCCCCCTCCCCAACACACTGCAGGTATCACAAGGACCGAGCCCCCTCCCCAACACACTGCAGGTATCACAAGGACCGAGCCCCCTCCCCAACACACTGCAGGTATCACAAGGCTGAGCCCCCTCCCCAACACCCTGCAGGTATCACAAGGACCGAGCCCCCTCCCCAACACACTGCAGGTATCACAAGGACCGAGCCCCCTCCCCAACACACTGCAGGTATCACAAGGCTGAGCCCCCTCCACAACACACTGCAGGTATCACAAGGGCTGAGCCCCCTCCCCAACACACTGCAGGTATCACAAGGACTGAGCCCCCTCCCCAGACCCTACAAGGACCTCAAATGCCCGCACCATATAAAACTCCCCATGTAAAACTTTTTCCAGCCTTTTTTCTTCTTTCTCTTGTTTAACCTCGGCTGATGGAAGAAGCTGCAGGGAAGAGCTGCCCCCGCACCATCACATGGCTGCCTCAGAACTGGCCTCTTCACCTTCTCTGAGCACAGCGCGAGAAAAAAAATAATTGTTTTCACATCAACCGGTGTCAGAAAGTTCTACAGATTTGTAATTACCTTCAATTGAAAAATCTCCAGTATTACAGTACTTCTCAGCTGCTGTATGTCCTTCAGGAAGTTGTGTATTCTCTCCAGTGTGACTCAGTGCTCTCTGCTGCCGCTTCTGTCCATGTCAGGAACTGTCCAGAGCAGGAGAGGTTTTCTATGGGGATTTGCTGCTGCTCTGGACAGTTCCTGACATGGACAGAGGTGGCAGCAGAGAACACTGTGTCAGACTGGAGAGAATACACCACTTCCTGCAGGACATACAACAGCTGAGAAGTACTGGAAGACGGGAGATTTTTATAAAGAAGTAACTGTAAAAAGGTATATAAGTGACACCAGTTGATGTGGTAACAAATTTTTTCAGACTACCCCTTTATAGTTGATGAGATGTACAGGTGTGCCACTAAGTCTTTATGCACTTGGGCAAACTAATGGTCCTTTTACAGGGAGCGATAATTTGTGCAATTGAACAATAAACGATTTTGAAGTAACAATATGTTTTTTATAACGATCAGTGTTAAGATGGAACGATAAATCGTTTGAAAAAATTGTTTTTACAATCTTTTTAAGATCTCTTAAACCCATCTCACACACACGGTGAATCGTTGAAAGACTGTTTAGGTGCTAATTTACTGCGAACGACCAACGACTATTTGAGAACATGTTGAAAGATCACAATGAACGATTTCTCGCTCGTCACTTGATCGTACGCAGTGTTTACACGAGCCAATTATCGCTCAAATGCGATCGTTGTGAAAATCTGAACGATAATCACTCCGTGTAAAGGGACCATAGCTCACTCAGGTTCTCACAAAGTAGCACAGCATACAGATGGCCCAGCCCACAGCTGATCTCCTGGATTCCTTCTCAGATTCGAGCTGATCTCCCGGGTTCCTCCACAGATTACAGCTGATCTCCTGGGTTCCTCCACAGATTACAGCTGATCTCCTGGGTTCCTCCACAGATTACAGCTGATCTCCCAGGTTCCTCCACAGATTACATCTGATCTCCCGGATTCCTTCACAGATTACAGCTGATCTCCCGGGTTCTTCCACAGATTACAGCTGATCTCCTGGGTTCCTTCACAGATTACAGCTGATCTCCCGGGTTCCTTCACAGATTACATCTGATCTCCTGGGTTCCTCTACAGATTATAGCTGATCTCCCGGGTTCTTCCACAGATTACAGTTGATCTTCCGTCTTCCTCCACTGATTACAGCAGATCTCTATGAGTCACCCATTGTAGATTTTCTGTACAAATTTTTTGCACTGAAACCCCCCCCCCTATAATGTTACTACACAATCACAATGTGTGAACGCAGCATCAAAGAGAGAGAGGCGGCTGCTGTTATTTGATTCACCAGTGTATGGCCGTGTGTGGTGACCCTCTATAGTAAACCGTGTACCCCGCTCAGTTATGGGGTACAGTATAACACTTTAGGATAAGGCTGTGATCACATATCTGATGCGTTATAGGCGCCATATTACGTCTGTCATGTTGTTAGGTTTATAGGTTAGGACAAATTTTGCATTAAAGTCTTCAACAGGAAACAGCGGAGGCACTCACCGGTTCTAGCAAAGAATACATTTCTGAGGGCTGTGATGTGCGAAACAGCTGTTGCCTAGTGCTCATCCGCTGACTTCATGTGTTGCCTGATGGCGGAATAAAGAAATTTATACTTTTCTAGAACGGTGAGTGCCTCCGCTGTTTCCTGTTGAAAGACTTTGTTGCCGATACTGTCTCTTTGTGTGGGGAGCACCTCCGGTAGCTAAGGTACCAGGCGGTACACGATACACCTACAAAAGGTCCAGTTCAGACGTATAGGAGTGCCGAGGTCACTTCTAATGTGAGTTGAAATTTTCTATTAATAATGTGTTTTTGCAGAGAATTGTGGTAAAATAGCAATATTTTTTGCAAAATGTCACAGCAAAATACATACCAAAAACCCATCATTACCTCAAAATAAACACCATGTGTAAACATAGCCATAAGGCTGAGGCCACACAGGGGACCACACCCTAAGATTTATAGTCTGGTAATTTCCTTAATAAATTCAAGTAACGTACAGAGAATTCTACTCTATCTATATAATTATATGTTTATAGCTCTTGTAACTGGAGAGAAGTCGTATGAAGGTCATTTAACAGGCTACCTCCTGTAGACTCTCTGCTTCGGTATCAGTCAGATTATCAGCTACCTCCTGTAGACTCTCTGCTTCGGTATCAGTCAGATTATCAGCTACCTCCTGTAGACTCTCCACTTAGGTACCAGTCAGATTATCAGCTACCTCCTGTAGACTCTCTGCTTCGGTATCAGTCAGATTATCAGTTACCTCATGTAGACTCTCGGCTTCGGTATCAGTCAGATTATCAGCTACCTCCTGTAGACTCTCTGCTTCGGTATCAGTCAGATTATCAGCTACCTCCTGTAGACTCTCGGCTTCGGTATCAGTCAGATAACCGGTTCCTTGTGTAGACATTCGGGCTCATGGTCAGTCATATATAACCAGTTCCCTTGTGTAGACTCTCTGCTTCGGTATCAGTCAGATTATCAGCTACCTCCTGTAGACTCTCTGCTTCGGTATCAGTCAGATTATCAGCTACCTCCTGTAGACTCAACCAGTTCCCTTGTGTAGACTCTCGGCTTCGGTATCAGTCAGATTATCAGCTACCTCCTGTAGACTCTCTGCTTCGGTATCAGTCAGATTATCAGCTACCTCCTGTAGACTCTCTGCTTCGGTATTAGTCAGATTATCAGCTACCTCCTGTAGACTCTCGGCTTCGGTATCAGTCAGATTATCAGCTACCTCCTGTAGACTCTCGGCTTCGGTATCAGTCAGATTATCAGCTACCTCATGTAGACTCTCCGCTTAGGTACCAGTCAGATAACCGGTTCCTTGTGTAAACATTCGGGCTCATGGTCAGTCATATATAACCAGTTCCCTTGTGTAGACTCTCTGCTTCGGTATCCGTGATATAACCCGTTCCTTGTGTAGACCATCGGGCTCGCTGTTGGTTATATAACCGGTTCCCTGAGGATTCTTGGCTTTACTGTCAGTCATATTATCGGTTCCCTCGTGTAGACTCTCGACTTTGCTGTCAGTCATGTAACCAGTTAGTTTGTGTAGATTCAGGTTCTCCGTCAGTCGTATATAACCAATTCCCTTGTGTAGACTCTCCGCTTTGCTGTCCGTCATGTAACTGGTTCCCTGTGGACTCTTGGCTTCACTGTCAGTCATATAACCAGTTAGTTTGTGTAGACTGTGGATTGCGGTCAGTCGTATATAACCGATTCCCTTGTGTAGACTTTCGGCTTCGCTGTCAGTCATATATAACCGGTTACCTTGTGTGTAGACTCTGCTTCGCTGTCCGTCATATAACTGGTCCCCTTGTGTAGACTCTGCTTCGCTGTCCGTCATATAACTGGTTCCCTTGTGTGGACTCTCGGCTTCACTGTCCGTCATATAACTGGTCCCCTTGTGTAGACTCTCGGCTTTGCTGTCAGTCATATAACTGTTTCCCTTGTGTAGACTCTCGGCTTCACTGTTCGTCATATATAACCAGTTACCTCGTATAGACTTTTGGCTTGGTCGTATACCAGTTACCTCGTGTAGACTCTCTGCTTCACTGTCAGTCATATATAACCGTTTCCCTAGTGTAGACTCTCTGCTTCGCTGTCAGTCATATATAACCGGTTACCTTGTGTAGACTCTCTCCTTCGCTGTCCATCATATATAACCGGTTACCTTGTGTAGACTCTCTCCTTCGCTGTCCATCATATATAACCGGTTACCTTGTGTAGACTCTCTCCTTCGCTGTCCGTCATATATAACCGGTTACTTTCTGTAGACTCTCAGACTTTCTGTAGACTCTCAGACTCTCATAATATTACAAGTTATGGGCATTAGATTTCTGGTGATACGTTGGTCTGGGGATTGTTCTGGTTGCCGTTGCAGTCGGGGGAGGGGGGGGGAGTTTCTCCCTGTGGTGGGGCGTTTGTCTTATGCCCCGTGGGGGGTTTTCGCCTTCCTGGATCGACACAGTAGGATTTTCCTAGGTTGGACCTGATGGACTCTTGTCTTCTTTCAACCTTATTTACTATGTTACTATCAGTCATATATAATCAGTTACCTCGTTTAGACTCTCTGCTTCGCTATCAGTCATATATAACCGTTTCCCTAGTGTAGACTCTCGGCTTCGCTGTCCGTCATATATAACCGGTTACTTTGTGTAGACTCTCGGCTTCGCTGTCCGTCATATATAACCGGTTACTTTGTGTAGACTCTCGGCTTCGCTGTCAGTCATATATAACCGGTTACTTTGTGTAGACTCTCGGCTTCGCTGTCCGTCATATATAACCGGTTACTTTGTGTAGACTCTCGGCTTCGCTGTCAGTCATATATAACCGTTTCCCTCGTATAGACTCTCTGCTTGGTCGTATACCAGTTACCTCGTGTAGACTCTCTGCTTCACTGTCAGTCATATATAACTGGTTACCTTGTGTAGACTCTCGGGTTTGCTGTCAGTCATATATAACCATTTCCCTCGTGTAGACTCTCGGCTTGGTCGTATACCAGTTACCTTGTGTGGACTCTCGGCTTCGCTGTCCGTTATATAACCGGTTACTTTGTGTAGACTCTCGGCTTTGCTGTCCGTTATATAACCGGTTACTTTGTGTAGACTCTCGGCTTCGCTGTCAGTCATATATAACCGGTTACTTTGTGTAGACTCTCTGCTTCGCTGTCCATCATATATAACCGTTTCCCTTGTGTAGACTCTCGGCTTCGCTGTCAGTCATATATAACCGGTTACTTTGTGTAGACTCTCGGCTTCGCTGTCAGTCATATATAACCGGTTACTTTGTGTAGACTCTCGGCTTCGCTGTCAGTCATATATAACCGGTTACTTTGTGTAGACTCTCGGCTTCGCTGTTCGTCATATATAACCAGTTACCTCGTATAGACTCTCGGCTTGGTCGTATACCAGTTACCTTGTGTAGACTCTCGGCTTCGCTGTCAGTCATATATAACCAGTTACCTCGTATAGACTCTCGGCTTGGTCGTATACCAGTTACCTTGTGTAGACTCTCGGCTTCGCTGTCCGTTATATAACCGGTTACTTTGTGTAGACTCTCGGCTTCGCTGTCAGTCATATATAACCGGTTACCTTGTGTAGACTCTCTCCTTCGCTGTCAGTCATATATAACCGGTTACTTTCTGTAGACTCTCGGCTTCGCTGTCAGTCATATATAACCAGTTCCCTCGTGTAGACTCTCGGCTTGGTCGTATACCAGTTACCTTGTGTAGACTCTCGGCTTCGCTGTCCGTCATATATAACCGGTTACTTTGTGTAGACTCTCGGCTTCGCTGTCAGTCATATATAACCGGTTACTTTGTGTAGACTCTCGGCTTCGCTGTCAGTCATATATAACCGGTTACTTTGTGTAGACTCTCGGCTTCGCTGTCAGTCATATATAACCGGTTACTTTGTGTAGACTCTCGGCTTCGCTGTCCGTCATATATAACCAGTTACCTCGTATAGACTCTCGGCTTGGTCGTATACCAGTTACCTTGTGTAGACTCTCGGCTTCGCTGTCAGTCATATATAACCAGTTACCTCGTATAGACTCTCGGCTTGGTCGTATACCAGTTACCTTGTGTAGACTCTCGGCTTCGCTGTCAGTCATATATCGTCCGTTGTGTAGTAAGTCTTGTTGGGACACAAGGATTTGTTTTCCATATATAACAATATATATAACACTACGCCGCACTCTCCATAAAGCAAAAGTGAAACTGCTGTAATTAACATCGATGCTTTATGACTTTATTTTTTTTTTGCAGAAATGTGAAAAACTGGAAAATAATTTTGATGACATCAAACATACGACTCTGAGTGAGCGAGGAGCTCTCCGAGAAGCCGTGAGGTAAGTGCAGATCGCCATGGTAACAGCCATCCTTCTGCTAATGCTAGAAGTCATTCTTCATTATTGGGGGAGCAAATGAGTTCATTGCCACCATTCAGCTCCGTTCTCCAAGGTATTAATTTGTCACTGGATCGGCTTCCCTCGAGGTTACACTTTGGTTTAAAGCCGCATAAATAATAAGCCTCGCCACGCGCTAAAAACTAAATGTTTAATTGGTGACTTGAAATGCTAAAGGTTCCGGTGAATCATATTTATTCTGAGCCGTATACAGTATATAGCAGCGCTGGGATTGTACAAGGAGGAGGACGAAAGAGGAGAGCGGAGTATACCGAGAACATGAAACCGCCCTGCCACCAATTACATCTCTGCCCATCCCCAACGACGGAAGACGAGATCTGATTGGGGGATTAGGAACAAAGTCTCTTAGGAAAGTTGTATGAGGGTTCTGTTCATATTCTAGTTATTATAGGAAATAAAGGATTTTTCTTTGTAAATGATCGGGACCGGGGTGGCGAGATGGACGGTAACGTTGGGTGGAGGGGGGATGGGATCTCAGCAATAAAGAGACAAAGTCTAAACAATCCTCCGATAAGAGGAAATAAAGTGCAGCCCTCGCCCAGGCCGCGTATCTCCTATATTATTGTGCAGGAAGGGAGGACCCCCGTTTATTTTTTATGCATGGTGCGTTAGATTCTGCTTTTTCCACCAGTTTTTCCCCATGCTGTTGCTTTTCTTGTTGTGTTTCTCAGTTTTTCTAGATTCTTCATGAGATTTTCTTGGTTCACATGAGAATTGCATAGGAGAAACTTTTAAAATTAAGCACAATAAATAACATGAATGAAGCTGCCATTTTGACGTTTTTTTAAACAAAGAGGAAAAACATCCCTCAAGATTCATCTCTGGTCTTAAAACTGATGAGAACTGGTTGCATTCTGGCAGCTGCTACCTCCACCAGCTCTTCTGCTACTAGGGGGACATTGCCGCCACCTCCACCAGCTCTTCTGCTAATAGGGGGACATTGCCGCCACCTCCACCAGCTCTTCTGCTACTAGGGGGACATTGCCGCCACCTCCACCAGCTCTTCTGCTACTAGGGGGACATTGCCGCCACCTCCACCAGCTCTTCTGCTACTAGGGGGACATTGCCGCCACCTCCACCAGCTGTACTGCTACTAGGGGGACATTGCCGCCACCTCCACCAGCTCTTCTGCTACTAGGGGGACATTGCCGCCACCTCCACCAGCTCTTCTGCTACTAGGGGGACATTGCTGCCACCTCAGGGTTTAAAATACTGCGTGATGAGAAATTAACAATTAATAAAAAGTAAATAAAAATATGTAAAGTGTCGTAAAGGGGTTGTCAATCGTTTGATTTGTTATTTAATATACTGCTGCTGGTGCATATAAAACGATAAACCTATATAACCAATATAAAATGATAAACCTGTTACCTGTTGGCTCCCCCATCTTCCACTTTTGGTGTCACCGCTGTCCCTAGTGGTGGGTCTCAGATTTTGGTCTGTTGTGAGCTCGGCCAGTGATGTTAGTGTCGTGACGCCAGTGTTAGTCCAGCACACAGGTGAGATGTTGGTACCCGGTTTTTGTATGTGGTCGGCTTGTATTCCCCAAAATGGTCGGTAACCTTCCGGGTTTGTTGCGAGTCCCGCGGGCTGTTGTCATGGCAGTCCTGAGTGGTAACTGACCCACCTGGGATGTCGGTACTGCCACCCACAGAAGGGGGAAAATAACCCAAAGTGTGCGGCAGTGTGTGTATAGGTGCTGGTGCAGGCAGAGATGAGTCCCGTACATACAATCTCGTACAAAATTATAACAATTGACTGAAGAGCTTTGAAAATACAACAGTACACGTTTTGCAGAAAATAATAATCTTAATACACGCTTGGGTGCTTGACTTAGTGCTGGAGGTAGGTGCTAGGAAAAGAGTAGAGGTAGTAATGCTTTGTAGAAGGTAGAGAGTAGAGGCGTTAGCCAAAGGAGCCCTATGCCCAATGTAGCCTTGTACTCTGCTGCAAGATAGTAGATATCTTAGTGAAGTGATACTCATACTCATGTTTAGACTGCCTTATGCCCCCTAGTGTTGTAGAACGCGTACTAGTTGGGTAGCACGAGCCCCAGTCCTGGTTATCTGAGTATAGCAAGGTGTCCGAGACTTCACAGTTACCTGCACTGCGCAGTAGGTTACATAAATCTTTTCTTTGCGATAGCTTTGTCCTACTGGGACAAGCTCCTATTACTTCAGGAGTCTGTCCTACACTTATGAGACACGCTCCTGCCATGAGCTAGGGTGTTCCTTGGTGGCTCCTCTCCCTAACTTGTGCGTAGGACTGCGTAGTATTAAGTAAGTATTAGTCACTTTAAGAAAACTCTTGGTCTCTAGCTTCATCTGTTCACATTGAAAGCTAATCTGAACTGACTTTACTCACTTCATCCTACACAGAGCTAAAGCCTCCTACAGGGGGGTGAGTGTAGAGAAACGCTGGAGAAGAAAAAGCACCTCCTAGCGGTCAGCACATAACACATGGTAAAAACAACTTAACCCATTCCTCCTTCAGCTGTGCATAGGAATATATATAAGAAACACTGACACCTAGTGGGGAAACTGAATACCTCATCCACCTTTTGTTTTAACCTGAGAACTTTTGGACAGGTGCATAAAAAGAAACACTAGTGGTGAGACACCACACCCTTGCTAACTGCAGAGCCTCCACTTCCAAGACAAACTCCTCTATGGAGTGACAGCAGCTAAGCCAATCACTGACTGAGACAGGACAGCACAGTTTCTGAACATATATCTGAGCGCTTTCAGCTTTCCTTATAGCCCCTGAAAAAGACCTTTGAAAATCTCCTGCACCCTTTGTAAATTACCCTCATTTAGGCATCGGGCAGTCCTCACTGCTGGCATGAAAAATTCTCTCCCAGAAGAGGACGGATTACACAGGATTGTTTGCGCCAGCTGTGAGTACTTCACCACCGAGTATCGGAAGAATACAGAGTATCCCTTTTATCTATTCACCATTGGTGGTGGTGCAGGCTACTGCAAGATTGTTCCCTGGGCAACACTGCAGTACCCGGCCCCAGATATGCAGATGTGTTCACCTTTTACCTTATGTCTATTTATTGGGGACCCATCACATAGTTTGGGAATTTTTTAGAACTTTTTAAAACACAACTTGTCTTTGTGCACATGGGGTTAGTGTCTCAAAACCAGGTGACAAGTTCACTTTTAAGCATTCTAATTTCTCATGATACAAATTCACACAGTAGCCAAACCCTCGGCAGGCTGCAACCCCAATTATAACCATTGGATGTCCACACATGGTGACCCATATAAGCTCCTCCCACTCCGCCCTCATTACCTGGATTACCTGCACCTGTCTCATCTCATTACCTGTATAATAATCACCTGACCACACACTCATCACACTCCAACCTCTCCACCATAGCCGAGACCAGAAAGCTGTCTAAGGACATCAAGGACAACACTGTAGACCTGCACAAGGCTGGGATGGGCTACAGGACAATAGGCAAGCAGCTTGCGGAAAATTAAACAGCTGTTGACGCATCTATTAGAGAATGGAAGAAACACAAGATGGCTGTCAGTCTTCCTTAGTCTGGGGCTCCATGAAAGATCTCGCCTTGTGGGAATCATCTGAATCAGGGATGTCAAACTCAGGCCTTCCAGCTGTTGCAAAACTACAATTCCCATCATGCCTTGACAGCTAAAACTTTGGCTGTCCAGGCACGATGGGGATTGTAATTCTGTAACAGCTGGAGGGCCTGAGTTTGACTCCTGTGATCTGGATGATCCAGAGGAAATATGGGAGAAGGTCATGTCGTCAGAAGAGACCAAAATACAACTTCCTGGTATCAACCAAATGTACAGAGAAAGAAGCGCCATTTGTGAAGCATTGAGGGCGGGAATATCATACTTGGGGGGGGGGGGGGGGGGGGGGGGCTTCGGGAAACTTCCAACCTCTGTAACTGCAAACAAAGGTTTCTGCCCCAAATAGGAAACATACAGTAAGGTGGGAAAACATAGATGATCTCCTCTAGGTTCTATAGCGGCTGGTAGTGCGGCTCCTCCGGGGTACAGGACGCCTAGTTCTGCTGTGTATATTGCTTTACATTTAGCCCCCCACAATGTGGAGCATCGATCCCTCATTGTTAGGTTATTAGATTTTATTGGCTTCTCTTGATAAATTTACTTTATTACCTTTACATTACAAATTCCCGCTGTTAAACTTTTCTGTGTGAGCGAGAGCGGCGAGAGGTTCCCAACATAATAGCACATCAGAGATTGATTATTGCTGGATTGTAAATCCTAATGTACATAGCGCTTTGTATTATGCAATTTACAATTCCATTTCCATCCATTAGGATCAGTCATCCCCATTGAGTGACCCAGAAGGCGTCTTTTAATGCGGACTTTGTTTTGTGAAAATCATTGATCAGTTAATGTACTGCAAAAAATCTTATTGTGGCCGTACAGGTTGGAGTGGCGTTATTGTAAAGAGCGGCTTAGAAACCTGCGCCATGTGTGCAGCGACTGGGGGAACCCATATACATAGATGGCAAACCATATACATAGATGGCAAACCATATACTTAGATGGCAAACCATATACTTAGATGGCAAACCATATACATAGAGGCCAGCAAACTATATACATAGATGCCAGCAAACCATATACTTAGATGGCAAACCATATACATAGAGGCCAGCAAACCATATACATAGATGCCAGCAAACCATATACTTAGATGGCAAACCATATACATAGAGGCCAGCAAACCATATACATAGAGGCCAGCAAACCATATACATAGAGGCCAGCAAACTATATACATAGATGCCAGCAAACCATATACTTAGATGGCAAACCATATACATAGAGGCCAGCAAACCATATACATAGATGCCAGCAAACCATATACTTAGATGGCAAACCATATACATAGAGGCCAGCAAACCATATACATAGAGGCCAGCAAACCATATACATAGAGGCCAGCAAACCATATACATAGAGGCCAGCAAACCATATACATAGATGCCAGCAAACCATATACATAGAGGCCAGCAAACCATATACATAGATGCCAGCAAACCATATACATAGAGGCCAGCAAACCATATACATAGAGGCCAGCAAACCATATACATAGATGCCAGCAAACCATATACATAGATGCCAGCAAACCATATACATACCCTATTTTCCCGAAAATAAGACTTAGTAGATGTTTTGCTGCTAAAGGCCTTTCCCGAAAGTAAGACCTAGCAAAGTTTTTGTTTGGAAGCATGTCTGCCGAACAGAACACCAGGGCATGCAGCTGGGATTCTTTTTTGCCCTCCACTGTTGTCTCCTACTTTCGTAGTCTGTTGATAAGCAGCTGCATGCAGGACATGAAGATCATCACCTACTGCCATCCCCATTGTCACTTATCGCCAGATGTAGATCGGCACACAGTTATCCCATTGCCTGATGTCCCTGCTGTGCTGTACGAGTGTGCTGTGGTGAGCACCCCCTGGTGGCTGGAAGCCCTCATACTGTACGCTGTCCATGCTGTGCTGTAAGAGTGTGCTGTGGTGAGCACCCCCTGGTGGCTGAAAGCCCTCATACTGTACGCTGTCCCTGCTGTGCTGTACGAGTGTGCTGTGGTGAGCACCCCCTGGTGGCTGAAAGCCCTCATACTGTACGCTGTCCCTGCTGTGCTGTACGAGTGTGCTGTGGTGAGCACCCCCTGGTGACTGAAAGCCCTCATACTGTACGCTGTCCCTGCTGTGCTGTACGAGTGTGCTGTGGTGAGCACCCCCTGGTGGCTGGAAGCCCTCATACTGTACGCTGTCCCTGCTGTGCTGTAAGAGTGTGCTGTGGTGAGCCCTGATGCTTGCTTTCTTTCTTTCTTTTCTATCTTTCCTTCTCCCTTCCTCCCTTTCTTCTCCATCTTTACTTCTCCCTCCCTCCCTCCCTTTCTTCCTCCTCCCTTCCTCCTCCTTTCCTCCTCCCTTCCTCCTCCCTTCCTTCGCCATCTTTCCTCCTCCCTTCCTTCTCCATCTTTCCTCCTCCCTTCCTCCTCCCTTCCTTCTCCATCTTTCCTTCTCCCTTCCTCCCTTCCTTCTCCCTTCCTCCCTTCCTTCTCCCTTCCTCCTCCCTTCCTTCTCCCTTCCTCCTCCCTTCCTCCTCCCTTCCTCCTCCCTTCCTCCTCCCTTCCTCCTCCCTTCCTCCTCCCTTCCTCCTCCCTTCCTCCTCCCTTCCTTCTCCATCTTTCCTCCTCCCTTCCTCCTCCCTTCCTCCTCCATCTTTCCTCCTCCCTTCCTCCTCCCTTCCTCCTCCCTTCCTTCTCCATCTTTCCTCCTCCCTTCCTCCTCCCTTCCTCCTCCCTTTTTCCTCCTCCCTTCCTCCTCCCTTCCTTCTCCATCTTTCCTTCTCCCTTCCTCCTCCCTTCCTTCTCCCTTCCTCCTCCCTTCCTTCTCCATCTTTCCTTCTCCCTTCCTCCTCCCTTCCTCCTCCCTTCCTCCTCCCTTCCTTCTCCATCTTTCCTCCTCCCTTCCTCCTCCCTTCCTCCTCCCTTCCTTCTCCCTTCCTCCCTGCCTTTTTCCTTTCTCCCAGCCCCATTCCCCACATCTCCCGTTCTTTTCCTTCGAGTTCCCTAATTTTCCCCCCTCCCTCCTGAGACAAGCGCTTGAGAACAGGACTTGCCGGCTCGGCCAATCACTGGCTAAGACCCCAAACAGCTGCTTCCATCTTCTCCAGGCAGCGGGATTCAAATGGCGAGTGATTGGGTGAACTTGAACTTACTGTAAGTTCTCTCATCCTGCTGGGTGGACTTCTGATGGTTGTCCCTCTGCAGTTGCCGTGTGACCCCATTTACTTACGCTAGCTGAGAAGCATGTCATGGCAACTTTTGACCCCTCAACCTTTTTTCACAATCATAGTCACCTGTAGTCCTAGTCTGACAGCGATGTCCTATTCTGAGCATAGGTGACTAGTGTCTGAGGATCCCCACCGGAGGCTTCAGCTGAGGGAGGCCGTCTACATTGCCTATGCGGGTACTGCACTGTGCAGATAGTTGACGCCGTACCTATGTGCACAGATCTCTCCCACCTCTTCACACCTATGAGTACCCCCCCCACACACCCCGAGCAGACACTGGTTGCCTATCTGACACTATGGGGGTCTTGGGGTGGACTATTAGGCGAGAGTAATGCTTATTAGAACCTGACGGCACCAGCTCCCGGTGACCCCTACTCCCGTTCGTGAAGCATTACTAGAACTGATTAAATAAACCTGTTCAGAAGAAAAACCTCATAAAGGAAAGTACAACAGGGACGAAATTACGAGTATTTTTAACTTCCGGATCCATCTTGGCCAAAGGGTCTAATTTATTAGGCTGTAGTTGCTGCTGATTGCAGCCAGATCGGGAGAAAATTGCTTTTCAGATGAGCACGTTTTTTCGCCTCCGAGCTCCAGGAAAATAAACTGTAAGTGAACGGTAATAAAATATATTTCAGCTCGTGTGTTTTTAGTCACAGTAAAATGAAAAGCACTAATGCAAAATAATAGGAAGTATTAATAGAAGGAGCGCTCCTATCCGAATAAAGTAGAAAATCCAAAATGAGCTCCGAAGCCCCCGTGGTAATGAGTTCTGCACTTAGTGCACAAGTGCGGCCGTGATTGCCGTAAGTGCGCACTTTACCGCCGTGCCGAATAAGCTAAATGTCAATGAGGGTTCATTAAGTCTATAACTAGGATTTCATCTGCTGCTTATCGTTAGGAATTATACCTGGAAAATGTTTTGGTAGGTAGGATATATGGTTTACAGTACCGAACCACAATATAAGCCGGTGGTGCTCAACACAAGATGGGGCGAAGGCTTCAACAGTGGCCGCACATTCAGCCAGGTCAGGGTGCAGGGTGCCAGCTGGACACAAGAGGGCACAACTGGGATTCTCTTCTGGAAGTCGCCTTCTCTGGGTTCTGCCTGTGGCTTCAAATACTCAGATACCACCAGGATTTACAGCAGAGCTGAATAGTATGACAGGTAAGCAGGCACTATGTGAAGCCTTTAGCTAGGTAACAAGGGAATGAACTCACCAATAGACACCAGGAGTTGGTGGTACAAATGAATCATGAAAAAGTCAGGTTTTAAGCAGATGATCAAGAACTATAAAACTGATCCCAGTGAGATGTCCCTAGTCAGTCCCTAGATCTATTCCCGACCCCTAAACCCAACACTAGACCGAACCAACCCACACTGCACCCGCCCTATACATTTTACTCTGATAACCTTGAGTTTTACCGGGTACCTGTGGATAGGTTGCCGTGGATATGTCTCATACCTGGTGAGTTCATTGCCCAAACCCATTATAATTAATAATACTCAAGTGCGGCAGCCAGGCTCTCGCTTCCATCCCCCACTATATCTATCCATCATTACCGGGAAGCCTCTGGTCCTGGCCACTCTTGACCGGCTATGATCAGATTTCCAGATCCCGGGGAATGTATCTTCATTATTTTAGCAGATTATACACAGCCGTGATTTCTATCGATATTTCCGCCTTATTAATACTCCCTCTGACTTTCCACCTTCTCCTCAAACCGATGGAGTTGTAATACTTTACCATATTTTGACAGCAGATCTCTATACTGAATTGGTTTTACCAAGTTTACAAAGGCTTATGAGCTTATCCGAGCTTACACGTCTAATATTCCCGATAACATAAATAATTTCCCCATCATGTCAGCATTAGAATTTTATTTTATGAGATAAAGCAAAATATGATTTTGTTTCCCTTTGAGAATTTCGCCAACTGTGGGGGATCATGGAGGTTTAAAGGGATTTCCTGTCACCACACTGTTTTCTAAGCTGCCTATATAAATGACAGCTAAATACCGCGCTCTCCCCTATGGGAACCGCACGAGGAGAACAAGGAATCCTTCAGTCTCCGGAAACTTCTCATGTAAAGTTTAGGTTTTGAATTTAAGTAAAGATTTATTGTTTTTGGATAATTTGCTAGAACTTATAATTCTGGAGACACTTAGGGGGACATTTATGAAGTCTGGCGTTTTTTACACCGGGCTTACAAATGTCCCCGCAACTCCAGAGCCCGGGGGATTTATGTAGAGGCGCAGTGCCCCTACATAAATCCCGATCACACGGAGCCCATCCGTGCGAAAATGTAGAAACTTTCGCCAGCTCAGAACTGACGTAGATTTCCTTATCATTTTGCGTATCGAAAAATGATAAATGAAGCTGACCCAGAGTCTGCGCCCCTCGTTCTGCGCCCTCCACACCCCCTTTCCCACCCCACTGGCGAAAGGGGTGTAAAATGGCCAGATGTGAAAATTTTATTAGCAAAACAGCCATTTGGGAATAAATTAATTTGCATCTGGCCATTTTACGCCATAAAATTCAACTTTTTTGTTTGATAACTTTCCCCCTTAGTCTCTTTATTCGGATACGGTACATAGGGTACGCTGCATTCTGCGCAGACCTCAGGGACAATGGTCGAGGGCAGAGAGGCAAGGTAACATGGCCACGGTCATTGCCCGTCTTGTCTTTGTTGGTGATATATGATAGATATTGGGCAGCACCATCATGTGACACAATGACCTGTATGGAACAAAAACACCACAGTGTAATAATACCAAGGAGAAATCTCGTCTTTAAATTAAATACCGGTAATTTATGACACTGTTCTAGAATTTATAATTTTTATTTTAATTGCTTTAAGACAAAATGATCTAAGATAATGGGGAGAACATTTTAAAAAATGCAGTTAAAATTCAGCTGTACATTGATATAGTTATTGGTGGGAAGTCTTGTTCTTCCTGGTTGGGCAGTTCAGTACTATAATCCCCAGAATGCATTGCTTACCTTCAGCTGTTCATCACAGCCCTCCCACCCTGCCTACTGCCTTCCCACAGCACTTCTGCCACTTCCACATCCAGAGTTGTTGCAGAACATCTACATTTACTGCAGAGTATTGCAGAGTGAGATTGAAACTCCTGCTTTATCCATTATACTAGAACACCCTTTTATTAATAACTTTATTCCCCGGGACTTTACGTATTTTATATATTTCTGCCCTGGTCGAGGACAAAGCCAGATCTTATGCATGAGGGGAAAAGTGTAATCCAGCCCTACCGGTATTTCTCGTAGGTCAGTATCCAAATGATATTGTCCCCTGTTGGGAACATCCTGACCCTAACAAACCGCACCATAGATGGACCATAATCCAGGGGCAGACACACATATATATACATATATATATATATATATATATATACAGTGATACCTTGGTTTAAGAGTAACTTGGTTTAAGAGCTTTTTGGTTTAAGAGCTCACAGTTCTTCAAAATTATGACTTGGTTGAAGAGCATTGCTTTGGTTTAAGAGCTCCCTGTACTGGGTGGGAGCGCGAGTTGGGGAGGGACATGGTCTGTATAGCGAGGTCTACAGCCCTGTACTCTGACCCAGGAAGTCTCCTTCACCTTCCAAATCATAGCAGATCCACTTCTGGCTGGGGCTTACATCAGGGGACAGGACTGTGGGGGTAATCTCTTCATAGATGTAACCCCCTTCTGCCCGGACAGAGAGTGCTGCTATACTGTGGGCACATCTGTCCTGCTCATTCCTTCCTGCTCCCTGCAGTCTCTGTCAGTCCTTGTGTTTCCCATCCTCTCCATTACTGTACAGTAACTTATAATATCACAGATTCAGCTGTTTCTGAATGTTTGTTTCATTAGTTTTACATGTTATTCAGAATAATAAATCATTATTTTGGGGGTGTGGAACCAATTGTCTGCATTTCTATAATTTCTTATGGGAAAATTTGCTTTGGTTTAAGAGTAGATTTGGATTACAAGCGCGGTCCTGGAACGAATTATGCTCGTAATCCAAGGCACCACTGTACAGTATATACATACAGTATATATATCTCAAGTAACCAGACTTTCCTAACACTTTGCGTCTTCATATGGCACTAGTAATACTTCTGTGTATTTTCTGATTTTAGGTTTTTTATTTTTTTTAAAGCCAGAGACATAAAACATCTAATCCCTCCTCTAAGTGACTTTGACCTTTTGTGAAAATCCTGAGAACTCGGAGAATTTCACATTTTTTTTTTATACATTTTCGAAAAGTAATTCAAGTAAACAGACAGCGCGGTCTCCGGTTTCCTGACTCACCTCAAGATGGGGGAAAAAGTAAGAGCTGTCTATAAAAAGAATAAAGGAGGAAAGAGGAGGACATTGGGGTACGGATGGTGACATCTCAGCTAAAGCTATAGCTATAAATATCCTCCTCAGGCAGAAATTGCAACAAAGTTTGCACAAATTAGCTTCAGTAACTGAGCGAGGTTTTGCAGACTTTGTTTTAGAATTTGTTAAACATGGCGCCTGCACATAAAAAAAAAAAAAAAAGTATGCTAATATGTCATCCTCTGTGTCTCCAGCCACCTCCAGTCTGCTCAGCCAATTACTGAGATGGGACAGCGCAGCTGCCAGTGATTGGCTGAGCAAGAGTGATAAGCCTGCTCAACCAATCATTGGCTTTGACGTTGTTCCATCTCAGTTACTGATTGGCTGAACAGGCTTTCATACTCTGGAGTGATGACCTGCTCAGCCAATCACTGGCTGAGTGAAATGGACTGAGGACACCGGGGGAGCACGGATAGGTAGGTAGAGAGGAGCAAACAACAGAACTGCACCAAAACAGCTAATAACCTGCAACTCTTAAGCTGTCTTACTGCTTTCGTTTGGACAAACCTGAATTTTATGCAAAAAACGTGGTGAACCTGCTGAACCTTTGAAAAGTTGTCTCATCTGTGCTTTCAGCTATAAGATCCCAGCAACCTCATTGGCAGCGGTGTCTGATTGGATACAAAGGACCATAAGGGTTCCCACAGTATTCTGCAGCGTCCTCACAAACATCATTACTAAATGGAGAAACTGAGATATAAGAAATGAGTAAATATATCACGGCATCATATGAGATCAGTTCTCTTGGGGTAACGTATCGCTTTTGATGCTACGGAATTGAGTTCCACGAGGGACATGACATTAAGAAGAAAAATTCCATATCGCTTGGTATTGTAGAATTTATTTATGCGGTGAGAACCATCGGGACTGACGGGGCGTTCACTAAGCTCGACATTCAAGATGACTCCGTCTGAGCCAAAGGAAATGTCTTTACTTATCTCGAACAAAGACGACGGAATGAGCCGGGTGGAGGAGGCCGACTTCTCTGCTGTTCTCATTAGGAGATTCCTGATACCTTTCTAGTCAGACGGGAAGACAATGTTGGTGATCGCTTTCCGTGTTTTATAGGTTCAAAGGTAAATAGTAAAATCTGTGAGGAAGAATTCAATCCCAACTCTTTGCCATTGGCAGGATGGAGGATTACTGTTGGCAGTATACAGTCATGGCCAAAAGTTTTGAGAATGACACAAATCTTATATTTTCCCATGATCCTCTGCCCTCTGGTTGTTATGTGTGTTTGTCAGATGTTTTTATCACATACAGAAATATAATTGCAATCATATTAGGAGTAACAGAAGCTTATGCTGACACCTAGAATGAGTTACTGCAGCAAGTCAATATTTGCAGTGTTGCAGCTTCTTCTTCAGGACCTCTGCAATTCTCCCCGGCTGCTCTCACCCAACTTCTGGACCAAATCCTGACTGATAGCCATCCATTGTTGCACAATCAATGCTTGCATTTTGTCAGAATTTGTTGTTTTTTGTTTGTCCACCCGTCTCTTGATGATTGACCACAAGTTCTCAATGGGATTAAGATCTGGGGAGTTTCCAGGCCATGGACCCAAAATCTCTATGTTTTGTTCCCTGAGCCATTTAGTTATCACCTTTGCTTTATGGCAAGGTGCTCCATCATGCTGGAAAAGGCATTGTTGGTGGCCAAACTGCTCTTGGACGGTTGGGAGAAGTTGCTCTTGGAGGACATTCTGGTCCCATTCTTTACTCATGGCTGTGTTTTTAGGCAAGACTGTGAGAGCCGATTCCCTTGGCTGAGAAGCAACCCCACACATGAATGGTTTCAGGATGCCTGTTACAGTTGGTATGAGACAAGACTGGTGGTAGCGCTCACCTCGTCTTCTCCCAATAAGCTGTTTTCCAGATGTCCCAAACAATCGGAAAGGGGATTCATCAGATACAATAGCAAAATCCAAAAAACAAAAAAGAGATACTGTCCTCGCGCAGACCATATATGAAATCTTTAGTTTATTGGTACATAAATATCCATAGGTAACGCGTTTCGAGAGTCTTATGCTCTCTTTATCAAACCTCCAGGATGATTAGAACGATACATAGATCAAAGTCCATATATACCCTCATACATATGTCGGGCCTGCCCACATGCGGGCCGTAACGGAAGTCCAATCACAATCTATTGCATAACAAACTATACTACAGTCACATAACCTAAATGTGCATCGTATAGCTGTGACATATCGCATGATTCAGAATGCATAAATAAATAAAAGTACATCTCATAGACTCACCATGCTCTCTCTCTGGGACTCTGCGTCGGTCTGGGACCTTGGCGCATGCGTACTCTGGTCCTACTCTCCTAGGCAACCGGAGACGCTATAGGTCCTATGTGTGTTAATCGGAAGAGGGAGAAGGATGGAAAGGAATAGGATTAACCCCTATTGTTCCAAAAGAACTCAAACGGAACGGTATATAGTCCTGTATATTACTATGATCCACTTAAGATGTTAGATAAGCGTCCCGTATTAGCTTTTAACAGCCCGGGGAGTAAAATTTGTAGTAATGAAACGGATGAATATTATAATCAGATACAATGACTTTCCCCCAGTCCTCAGCAGTCCTCTCCCTGGACCTTTCCCCCAGTCCTCAGCAGTCCTCTCCCTGGACCTTTCCCCCAGTCCTCAGCAGTCCACTCCCTGCACCTTTCCCCCAGTCCTCAGCAGTCCACTCCCTGGACCTTTCCCCCAGTCCTCAGCAGTCCACTCCCTGGACCTTTCCCCCAGTCCTCAGCAGTCCACTCCCTGCACCTTTCCCCCAGTCCTCAGCAGTCCACTCCCTGGACCTTTCCCCCAGTCCTCAGCAGTCCACTCCCTGTACCTTTTTCCCCAGTCCTCAGCAGTCCACTCCCTGGACCTTTCCCCCAGTCCTTAGCAGTCTACTCCCTGGACGTCTTGCAGAATATCAGTCTGTCCCTGATGTTTTTCTGGAGAGAAGTGGCTTCTTTGCTGCCCTCCATGAGACCAGGCCTTGCTCCAGGAGTCTCCGCAGTCTCACAGTGCACAGTGCAGATGCCCTCACACCTGCCTGCTGCCATTCCTGAGCAAGCTCTGCACTGCTAGTAGCCCCATCCCACAGCTCAACCACTTTTAAGAGACGGTCCTGGCGCTTGCTGGTCTTTCTTGGGCGCCCTGGAGCCTTTTTGGCAACAATGGAAGCTCTCTCCTTGAAGTTCTTGATGATGCGATAGATTAGTGACTGAGGTGCAATCTTTCTAGCTGTTATACTCTTCCCTGTTCGGCCATTTTTGTGCAGTGAAATGATGTCTGCACATGTTTCTTTACAGATAACCATGGTAACAGAAGAGAAACAATGATGTCAAGCACCAGCCTCCTTTTAAAGTGTCCACTTGTGTAATTCTTAATCATCACAGATTGATCTCCAGCCCTGTCCTCATCAACACCCACACCTGTGTTACTGGAGCAATCACTGAAACAATGTTAGCTGCTCCCTGTAAGGCTGGGCTGCAATGATGGTGAAATGTGTTTTGGGGGATAAAGTTAATTTAAAACATTCTCTTTTAAAAACTGAAGCCGTAGACTTTGTAAAAATTAATATTTGTATCATTATCAAAACTTTTGGCCATGACTGTATAGGGTTACGGTTGGCAGTATGGAGGATTACTGTTGGCAGTATGGAGGATTACTGTTGGATGATGGAGGATTACCGTTGGCAGTATGGAGGATTACCGTTGGCAGTATGGAGGATTACCGTTGGCAGTATGGAGGATTACCGTTGGCAGTATGGAGGATTACTGTTGGATGATGGAGGATTACTGTTGGATGATGGAGGATTACCGTTGGCAGTATGGAGGATTACCGTTGGCAGTATGGAGGATTACCGTTGGCAGTATGGAGGATTACCGTTGGATGATGGAGGATTACTGTTGGATGATGGAGGATTACTGTTGGATGATGGAGGATTACCGTTGGCAGTATGGAGGATTACCGTTGGCAGTATGGAGGATTACCGTTGGCAGTATGCAGGATTACTGTTGGATGATGGAGGATTACCGTTGGCAGTATGGAGGATTACCGTTGGCAGTATGGAGGATTACCGTTGGCAGTATGCAGGATTACTGTAAATAATTCACCTGACTTTATGTTCTCAGGATATACACTGGTCAGACATAAGATGAAACCCACCGGTGCAGTAAACCCCATAGATGATCTGGTGACACTGGCGCCTGTTAGCTATGGGATATACAGTATAAGCAGCTCGTGAGCAGTCCGTTCTTGTTGATGTTGGAAGCAGGAAAAATAGTAAAGTTTAAGGACCCCTGCCCACCACTGAACATGTCTACAATAGGCAGGTGATTGTCTGAACTGGAGCATAAAGCAATGGAAGGAGGAGTCTGGTGTGATGGGTCACGTTCTCCATCATGTAGATGGCCGGATGTGTCACTCACCTGGGGAGGAGATGGCACCAGGATGCACTATGAGAAGAAGACAGGATGGCGGGGGAAGTTTGATAGGCAATGTTCTGCAGCTTACCTTGTATCTGGGCATCATATGGATGTTACTGTGACACCGACCACCTACCTAACCCTTGTAAACACCAAGTCCGCTCCCCCCCCCCCCCTTTATGGCAGCGGGACCCCCTAATGGCAGCGGTCAGCAGGATAATGCCCGGGGCCGCACTGCAGACATTGTTCAGGGAGGAGAACAATAATGATATGGCTTTCCGTGGATGGGATCATTAGCAATTACCTGTGATCACCGCAAGCAGCCTCGGACTGGGCCACCGGGGAGCCGGGGAAACCCCCGGTGGGCCCCTCCCCCTTCCTCCCTATTGGTGGGCCCCTTAGCAGGAGGCTTCCCGTTTATTTGCTCAAGGCCCCATATGCGGTACATTTCTCCCTGCAGCTGCAGAGGCCTGTCACCTGGTCACTGCCTCTGTATATGTATATGTATGAGGTGTATGGGCCGGGCAGTGACCATGGTGACAGGCAGCAGTGTAATGTGGAGCGGGTGTCTCTGTATAGTGAGGTGTATGGGCCGGGCAGTGACCATGGTGACAGGCAGCAGTGTAATGTGGAGCGCGGTGTCTCTCTCCTCTCCCGGCCCCTCCCCCACCTCCTCCTCTCTGGCTGCTCAGTGGGGACACAGCCGGAGGGGAGAGGGCCCCCTGCAGCAGCTATGACAGGTGGCCTGTAACAGAAGGCCTCCTGCTGGGTGATGTCTCTGCATGTGGAGCTCCCCCAGAGCAGACAGGCCTCCAGTATCCAGCTCTCCGGTCGGGACAGAAGGGGAGGGCAGTAGGGATTGTCTGCACACACCATGCAGCTCTCTGATCCCTCCACATACATCTCCTGCACACCTGTCCTGCTCTTCATGAAGGGTGAGTGTGCTTATGTGTGTGCAAATATGTGTGTTATGTCAACATTATGTAGGATGGTGTGTAAATGTGTAAGGGCTGAACTGGGAGGTGAAGGTTCTCTCCACTACAGCTAATACTTTTCCCAATATACTATACTAGTGCTATGTGTCAGCAATACAACTACTACCCTCAATATACTATACTAGTGCTATGTGTCAGCAATACAACTACTACCCTCAATATACTATACTAGTGCTATGTGTCAGCAATACAACTACTACCCTCAATATACTATACTAGTGCTATGTGTCAGCAATACAACTACTACCCTCAATATACTATACTAGTGCTATGTGTCAGCAATACAACTACTACCCTCAATATACTATACTAGTGCTATGTGTCAGCAATACAACTACTACCCTCAATATACTATACTAGTCCTATGTGTCAGCCATACAACTACTACCCTCAATATACTATACTAGTGCTATGTGTCAGCCATACAACTACTACCCTCAATATACTATACTAGTGCTATGTGTCAGCAATACAACTACTACCCTCAATATACTATACTAGTCCTATGTGTCAGCAATACAACTACTACCCTCAATATACTATACTAGTGCTATGTGTCAGCAATACAACTACTACCCTCAATATACTATACTAGTGCTATGTGTCAGCAATACAACTACTACCCTCAATATACTATACTAGTGCTATGTGTCAGCAATACAACTACTACCCTCAATATACTATACTAGTCCTATGTGTCAGCAATACAACTACTACCCTCAATATACTATACTAGTCCTATGTGTCAGCAATACAACTACTACCCTCAATATACTAGTGCTATGTGTCAGCAATACAACTACTACCCTCAATATACTATACTAGTGCTATGTGTCAGCAATACAACTACTACCCTCAATATACTATACTAGTGCTATGTGTCAGCAATACAACTACTACCCTCAATATACTATACTAGTGCTATGTGTCAGCAATACAACTACTACCCTCAATATACTATACTAGTCCTATGTGTCAGCAATACAACTACTACCCTCAATATACTAGTGCTATGTGTCAGCAATACAACTACTACCCTCAATATACTATACTAGTGCTATGTGTCAGCAATACAACTACTACCCTCAATATACTATACTAGTGCTATGTGTCAGCAATACAACTACTACCCTCAATATACTATACTAGTGCTATGTGTCAGCAATACAACTACTACCCTCAATATACTATACTAGTCCTATGTGTCAGCAATACAACTACTACCCTCAATATACTATACTAGTGCTATGTGTCAGCATGTAGTTGTATAGCTGTGTCAGCACTAGTATAGTATATTGGGGATAGTAGTTGTATGGCTGACATAGCACTAGTATAGTATATTGGGGATAGTAGTTGTATGGCTGACATAGCACTAGTATAGCATATTGGGGATAGTAGTTGTATAGCTATGTGTCAGCAATACAACTACTATCCTCAATATACAATGCTAGTGCTATGTGTCAGCCATACAACTACAAGTACTACCCCCATAATACTATACTGTGTGTGTGTCAGCTATACTACAGCTACCCCCAACATACTATACTGTGTGTGTCAGCCATACTACTGCTACCCCCAACATACTTTACTGTGTGTGTGTGTGTGTCCGCCATACTACTGCTACCCCCAACATATTATATTGTGTGTGTCCGCCATACTACTGCTTCCCCCAACATACTATACTGTGTGTCCGCCATACTACTGCTATCCCCAACATACTATACTGTGTGTCCGCCATACTACTGCTACCCCCAACATACTATACTGTGTGTGTCCGCCATACTACTGCTTCCCCCAACATACTATACTGTGTGTCCGCCATACTACTGCTATCCCCAACATACTATACTGTGTGTCCGCCATACTACTGCTACCCCCAACATACTATACTGTGTGTCCGCCATACAACTACTACCCCCAACATACTATACTATGTGTGTGTCAGCTATACTACAGCTACCCCCAACATACTATACTGTGTGTGTCAGCCATACTACTGCTACCCCCAACATACTATACTGTGTGTGTGTGTGTGTGTGTGTGTCCGCCATACTACTGCTACCCCCAACATATTATATTGTGTGTGTCCGCCATACTACTGCTTCCCCCAACATACTATACTGTGTGTCAGCCATACTACTGCTACCCCCAACATACTATACTGTGTGTGTGTGTGTGTCCGCCATACTACTGCTACCCCCAACATATTATATTGTGTGTGTCCGCCATACTACTGCTTCCCCCAACATACTATACTGTGTGTCCGCCATACTACTGCTATCCCCAACATACTATACTGTGTGTCCACCATACTACTGCTACCCCCAACATACTATACTGTGTGTGTCCGCCATACTACTGCTTCCCCCAACATACTATACTGTGTGTCAGCCATACTACTGCTACCCCCAACATACTATACTGTGTGTGTGTGTGTGTCCGCCATACTACTGCTACCCCCAACATACTATACTGTGTGTCCACCATACTACTGCTACCCCCAACATACTATACTGTGTGTCCACCATACTACTGCTACCCCCAACATACTATACTGTGTGTCAGCCATACTACTGCTACCCCCAACATACTATACTGTGTGTCAGCCATACTACTGCTACCCCCAACATACTATACTGTGTGTCCACCATACTACTGCTACCCCCAACATACTATACTGTGTGTCCACCATACTACTGCTACCCCCAACATACTATACTGTGTGTCAGCCATACTACTGCTACCCCCAACATACTATACTGTGTGTGTGAGCCATACTACAACTAACTCTAACTACTTTAATAAAAACAAAAAAAGGGGAAAAATTGGCATCATCGCATGTGTAATTGCACTATTAAATTATCACCTTCCTAAACTCGCATGGTATACAGTGTTTGCAAAAAAACTAGTAATGCAGTGGTACCTTGGTTTAAGAGTAACTTGGTTTAGGAGCGTTTTGGTTTAAGAGCTCACAGTTTTTCAAAATTGTGACTTGGTGTAAGAGCATTGC
Source organism: Dendropsophus ebraccatus (assembly GCA_027789725.1). Taxonomy (NCBI): domain Eukaryota; kingdom Metazoa; phylum Chordata; class Amphibia; order Anura; family Hylidae; genus Dendropsophus; species Dendropsophus ebraccatus. Next base: position 3,991,594 of record JAQFWZ010000045.1, read on the forward strand.
TTTGGTGTAAGAGCTCCCTGTACTGGGTTGGAGGAGGAGTGGGGGAGGGGCATGGTCTGCATAGCGGGGTCTACAGCCCTGTACTCTGACCCTGGAAGTCTCCCTCACCTTCCAATCATAGCAGATCCACTTCAGGCTGGGGATTACATCAGGGGACAGGACTGTGGAGGTAATCTCTTCATAGCTGTAACCCCTCTCTCCTTGGACAGAGAGTGCTGCATGTATGTGCCCACATCTGTCCTGCTCATTCCTTCCTGCTCCCTGCAGTCTCTGTCAGCCCTTGTGTTTCCCATCCTCTCCATTACTGTACAGTAACTTATAATATCACAGATTCTGCTGTTTCTGAATGTTTGTTTCATCTGTTTTACATGTTATTCAGAATAATAAATCATTATTTTGGGGGTGTGGAACCAATTGTCTGCATTTCTATGATTTCTTATGGGAAAATTTGCTTTGGTATAAAAGAGTGGATTTGGAATACAAGCGCGGTCCTGGAACGAATTATGCTCGTAATCCAAGGCACCACTGTACATGCAAACACGGTACCGAAAAGCTGCAGACCATGGTGCACAAAAATAACTCTCAGCCGGCCTACAGGTTGAAAGATTAAAAAAGTTATGGCAATCAGAATACAGCAATTTTGAACAGTCTTAAGATTGGGGAGCATTATATCTGCAGTCGCGGGGGTGGGGGGGTGGGGGGGCAGCATTATATTGAATTATTATGGGGGTTATATGCTAAGTACCGAAATGGTATCAAGTATCAAAATAAAAAAGTTGGTATTGGTATTAAACTCAAAAATCTGGTTTCGTGACATCACTAATGTATATAATGTCATGCACTGTATGTTATACACATGTGTGATGTGTGTGCGTATATATATATATATATATATGTGTGTGTGTGTGGGGTGGGTGTATATATGATGTCATGCTTTTTGTGCATCAGGTCCTCCTGTTCACATGAAAAAAATGTTCTAAGGGTGCCTTAACACACACTGGATCTGCAGCGGATGATTTGATTTGGAGCCTCTTCATAGAGGGCAGGGAATTCCCACCCACTGGGGGCGGGCCGGTTGACCTCCAGTGCTTCAGCACGGCCTGGTACCGCTGGATAGAATGGCGCCATACACAGGAACCGGGCCGCGGTTCCTCATGACGGCGCCGTTCTATCGGTGTGTTAAATTCAAGAGGATGTACCTGGTGGTACATCCTCTTTAAAGGGGTGTTCTCACCTGCTAACATGCAGCACACAGCAGTGAACTGAATTTCTGCAGACGAGAAATTCCCTTTAAAAAAAAAAAAAACATTCTAAACATTCTATGCCGTTTGCATATGGTGCCACTAAACGATTGCATATGTGACTGGCAATGTGCATGCATCGTTGGTAACAGACGGGTTTATGCAAAGTCGCTGTACTAATGTTAAAGGTTTGGCGCTGGTTGTGTCTTTGTATGTAGGGTGGGCCCCTAGAATCAGTTTCCCTGGTGGGCCCAAGGTACCCAGTCCGACACTGACCGCAAGAATCTAGCAGTAGGTGTTGAGTTTCCCTACAGCGCCACCACAGGACAACTGAAGCAGTGTGGATAATGGGCAGTAAGTATAATACCCTGTACTGTTGATGGGTATAGCATTGCTTACCTGTCTGCTTCAATTCTAAAACCACCAAAAATCAGTTTGTGTTGCTCTGTAGTTGTCTCCCCTACCATGTTCTCTCAGTACTTCCTGTCATCCCACCCTGCCACCTGCCCTCCCACAGCACTCCTGCCAGTTCTGCTCTAGAGCTGTTGCATATCCCTTTAGTACAAAGAAAACTATTGCTTTACAGTCTGTATATCTGCAGCACCAGCTGTATTCATTCCCTGTCTTCTCCTCTGCCTGTGGCATTGTTTGGCACAAGGCTGCATGCTGTGGTGCTCAATGAGATTGTGCTCTATTTATTTACACAACATGTTGTGTTGTGCAGCGCAGTACACAAAGGGTCACATCAGTCCCAGACACTGTTGGTATATGGTCTTAGAGGGATGGAGGAAACTGCACAAACCTGGGGAGAATTAGGACCCAGGAGACCCCTGTCATTTCCAATACGCCGACTTGATTTGTGACGTATCCAAATGGCTTTTTAGTGGCTGGTTAATAGAAAGGAATGGACATGGGCCAGAAATAACCATAGTCCTAATTAACTCTTTCAGAATAATTTTTGGCGTTTCTGTCATTGTTAGAATAAATTGTCCAATTAAAATTTCAGTTGTTATATTCTTTCCTCTTGTTACAATATAAGAAATGGAAAGTGAGGGCAGAATAGTAAGAAATCTGCCGGTAAAATGTTTCCTAATGACAGATTTATAACTATGAAAAAGAGTTTTATGGAGGATTGTTCCATGCAAAGGAAATCAATGGTGATGTGACCGGGGCCTTAAAGGGGAACTCCTATCATCCTGTGAGTGATAAATGTGGGGAACTGAACTGTGACCACTGCTTATTGTTAATGGGGACCCAGTGCTATCTAGAGTATGTATGTATGTATGTATGTGTGTGTATATATATATATATGGTTACAGCAGGACACCTGTGCTTTAGGGCAGTCTTCCTCGGGACCACCATCAGGTCATGTTTTGAGGCTTTCCTTAGTATTTCACATGTGTCATAGATTATACACTCACTATCACTTTAAGTAGCTCATTCTCAAAGGAGAAGTCTGGGCTCTGATTTTTTTTTTTAAATGCCAGAGAAGAGGTGGCTTAGCATACCATGCACCTACCTCCCCGGCTCCAGTACTGAGGTCCGCTGTCCTCCGCTCCGGATCCCGCTTCCTAGCCCCACCTTGGCTGCTAAGTGGCTGCGTAGGTCTGACATGTCACAACCGGGGTCCCCAAAAATGGATCAAAAGCATCAGATAATTTTTTTAGCTTACACAAACGTGGGCCATTAAGTTTTTGTGTATGCTAAAAAAAGGGATGCGGTTTAATCTGTTTTTTTTATCTGTTTTTTTTTTATAATGGAAGCCAATCGAAAAGCGGATCAAAAAGAATTACAAATGCATCCATTTTCCATCAGTTTTTTTGCACAAAACTTGCACAAAAAAATGAATTGCAAAAACACAGTGTGAACCCAGCCTAAGTTTAGCCAAACCTGATCACTTGGTTGTTAAATCTCGCTGCCTAGGAAAGATGGATCCTTCAGCGATCGAGTTCTACTTTAAGGGGTGTATGTTCATTGTCATATTCTACGGGACCCCCGTGTTACACTGACATAAGATTGTGTTCCCTGTCCTGAAGCAAGCGGGTTGTCGTCATTCATCAGCACCTGCACTGCGAGGGAAGAAAGAGGTCATCCGGCTGCTCCTTGTGGGAATACACAGCGGAACATAGAGCTATGTACTAAAGGGAAGCCAGGACCCCTGTCATAATGACGACAGTCCCTGCTCTGTACACGGTTGAGGTTAATGTGCCATGTTGGGTTTAGGGTTACCACCATGACTGGCCTATAATATTCCTAGTGCGTATAAGAACATACATTTGTCCCATATTATACAGACTTCTTCTTTGCCATTCGGATTACGATTCCGGTCAGATTCCATTATGGCTGCGCATCTGCATTTCTTCCTATGTTGATGCTAGATCATCTCCCATTGCCTCATATGAAGCGGAGATGCAGCGCCAAAGTTATCATGCCTTCTTAATAAGTTATGTTATAAAACAGACACCACTCCCGGTGCGTATTCCAATTACCAGATAGTAAAAAAGCAACAAAACCTCATAATAGTGATTTTTCTATTTGATTCAGAAAGTTTAGCACAGCAGGAAAGTTGGCTTTTCACCTAAATTGTGCGCTCGATCTGCGATCAGGAGACTCTTCCTGTTGCTTTCATATATAAAGTTAATAACTATGGGGAGGGTGATAAATGAGGGAGCGGCGCTGGAATCCTCGTGAACCCTATATATCGGAGACGCCGCTTTAGTTTCCTATATGGGAAATTGTATAGAATGTGTGAATCTTTCGTTGCTCGTGTGAGGGCATAAAAATAGCCTAAATGGCCGGTAATTGAGGAGATTAAGGTTGCAGATATTAGCAGGAGATTGTGGAAAATTCATTAGGTGATGACTTTTAATAGGAATAATTGTGTTCTTAATCATAATTGTGCGGCAATTAAAAAAAGGAACACAAAGACGACTAATTGCAGATTAGAGGAGCCAAGCGGCTCTCGGAACTGAGGGGGAAATTACACCACAAAGAGCCGGTGGAAACTCTGCTATAATTGCTATTGAAACTGTAACGTGAACTCTGTTATTTACGTGGCTGCCGCTTTGACCGTATACATGTTGATATACAATGAGCAATCTTGTGTGTGCGCGGTTGGTCAGAAGTGGCGGCAATCTTTTGTGCTGACCTGATTGTTCTCATCTACATGATTCATAGGACTATAATAATGAGTTCTCTTTCAGCAACTGTATAATATTAATCATTTGAGTTTTATAAACTTTATGCTAAAGTACTAGATTTAGAGCAATGGCTGAAACACTGGTCTCCTCATGGTCATCCTTGTTACTGACTAAACGCATCCATTGTTACATTAGATCAGTGGTCTCCGACGACTGGTCCTCCAGCTATTGCAAAACTACAGCCCCCATTATGGATTTGTCACAGGCAAGTCCCATTATTTATGACCAGCAATTATCAGCTAGACTGAAGAGTAACTCCATAAGGTCCCAGTAAGCATAAAATGTATATGGAGCCATGCAGACTGCATCCCACAACAGCTGGAAGGTCCATAGAGCCAACACCACCATCCCGGTGGTCCCACACCTGATGGAGAGTCCATAGAGCCAACACCACCATCCCAAAAATGCAGAATTGGGTTCAGCTCTGGAGAACCTTGCTCATGCTCTTCCAATTAATTTCGGTCATTGATAACCGTGTGATAAGTAGCCTTGTATTGCCAGAAGATCCTGACCTCTCCAGGGGAGATAGCCTGCAGATAGGAGTGTTAGGAGTGTTAGGAGTGTATGTGATCTACAGGGAAGGGTTAATACCAAAATCAGCTCAGAGCGCCTCCAATGAATGAATGAGAAGAACATCCCCCAGACCATAATGCTGCCCCCACCAGTGTTCTTCCAGGAATGGCTGCAGGATGTTTCTTCTCTGACTTTTCTCTCATGATACGCCAACATTCATCCATAAAGGAGAAAATGTGACTCATCAGAGGACAACCCTTTCCCAATGACAGAGAAGACAGCCCTTTACCAACCAACCAGTGGAGAAGACAGCCCTTTACCAACCAGCGGAGAAGACAACCCTTTACCAACCAGCGGAGAAGACAGCCCTTTACCATCCAGAGGAGAAGACAACCCTTTACCATCCAGAGGAGAAGACAGCCCTTTACCAACCAGCAGAGAAGACAGCTCTTTATCATCCAGAGGAGAAGACAGCCCTTTACCAACCAGCAGAGAAGACAGCTCTTTATCATCCAGAGGAGAAGACAGCCCTTTACCAACCAGCAGAGAAGACAGCTCTTTATCATCCAGAGGAGAAGACAGCCCTTTACCAACCAGCAGAGAAGACAGCCCTTTACCAACCAGAGGAGAAGACAGCCCTTTACCAACCAGAGGAGAAGACAGCCCTTTACCAACCAGAGGAGAAGACAGCCCTTTATCATCCAGAGGAGAAGACAGCCCTTTACCAACCAGCGGAGAAGACAGTCCCTTACCAACCAGCAGAGAAGACAGTCCTGTACCAACCAGAGGAGAAGACAACCCTTTACCGACCAGCAGAGAAGACAACTCTTTACCAACCAGCAGAGAAGACAGCCCTTACCAACCAGAGGAAAAGACAGCCCTTTACCAACCAGAGGAGAAGATAGCCCTGTACCAACCAGTGGAGAAGACAATCCTTTACCATCCAGAGGAGAAGACAGCCCTTTACCAACCAGCGGAGAAGACAGTCCCTTACCAACCAGTGGAGAAGAAAGTCCCTTACCAACCAGCGGAGAAGACAGCCCTTTATCATCCAGAGGAGAAGACAGCCCTTTATCATCCAGAGGAGAAGACAACCCTTTACCAATCATCAGAGAAGACAACCCTTTACCTACCAACAAAAGACAACCCTTTACCAGTCAGTGGAGTCCAATCTGTATACTGCCGGGAATACTGAAGCCTTTTCTAATGATGTAACCTAGTTATTAGAGGAGCAGTGACCATCTGTCTGCTCTGGAGCCTCATACATAGCAGGGATCACTGATTTGTTGTTGTACACATGTCTGGCGCCCCCTGGGTCATTATGGCGGTGAGCTGCTCCACTGTAGTGTGTTGTCCGCCCTCGAGCACATTCACAGCACATTCACCTCTCACATCAGTTGTGCATGGTGCTCCACAGTCTCCATGTCTCTTATTCATAGTGGTGCCATTTGTCCCCTCACCATACACCATACAAAGAGCAGGGCACTGTGCTGTGTCAGAAATACGGCCAGCCACGGCCCAGGATTAATAATCATATCCTTATCCATTACCCATGACGGCAGCCTTGGATATGTATGCAGACTATTGCACCCTGTTATATACCACTGAGCCGCTCACCACACATGACCTCTTCACGCTGCCGACATTAACTGTAGGAAGGGTCATAATAATGAGACTCTTCTGTGTGGTTTTGCAGCAGCCTGACAGCCATGGGCTGCAGAACATTAGATGATAGTGAAAGCAGCTGCTCCAAAACAGTATTTTCCAGCATCAGGAAAGTAACTATTATGGCTGCAGACAGTGGTGTAGTTACAACGGTCACAGCCACGACCAGACCCCCCTTGCCACCTCATTGTGTCCTACAGCTTCATGCATCCACGGGTCACACAGACACATGCATACCGGCTATTGCTGGACAATTTTCAGAGCCGGGAGGAAGCCATGGCCACGCTAACGTCCTGCGCTGTCCACGCCTACACCGGCCTTTGTGTGCTGCTCACCCCTCTCTGCACCACCCAGCATCTGACTGCCCCATCCCCCACTTCTGAACATGAATCCCTGAAGAGGAGAAAGGCCCGGCATGCAAGTACTGGTGGAAATGCTTCCTGCCCCCCTCCTCTACTCAATAGGCTAATGTGCCCACCTGCCTCCCAGGCAGGGAGTGTGCAGGGGGTGCTTCAGTACAGTACAAGGGAAATCCTGGGGGAGAGGTGGTTACCTACAGCACTAGGGGCATCTACTGTAAAGGGGGGCATAGTACATACTAAGGAGGACTGGGGGAGCAGTGTGGAAGGGAGCATACCAAGGAGGAGAGTGGGGGGCACTGTGGACGGGGGCATACCAAGGAGGAGAGTGGGGGGGCACTGTGGACGGGGGCATACCAAGGAGGAGAGTGGGGGGGCACTGTGGACGGGGGCATACCAAGGAGGAGAGTGGAGGGCACTGGGGACGGGGGCATACCAAGGAGGAGAGTGGGGGGGCACTGGGGACGGGCAGGGGCGTAGCTAATGTCTCCTGGGCCCTGGTGCGAGAGGCCAACTTGCCCCCCCCCCTCCTTTCACGACCAAGTGATGCTATTGGTGTGTGTGTATATGTGATATATATATATATATATATATATATATATATATATATATATATATATATATATACACACCAAGACAGATATTACCAATAACACCAGCATATTGGAAGAGAAAGTATTATCACCGTACATATTACTGCCATACTGTTACCGACCAAATCCTGTATACTGAGACCAATATTACCAGTAATACCAGTATATAGGAAGGAAACATTACTGCCACACCACAACCACTACCATCACCACCATATTGTTACTGACCAAATCCAGTATACTAAATCACCTCATCCAGTCATATAGAGGTGGCCCCAGCTCTACACAGGCTCTATACACCATATACATTACAGTGCAGTTATATCAGGTGACTCACATGGGACGTCTTCTCTGATCGGAGTTCTTCCCTTTTCATCTTCTCCATCCGTCCTGGGCCGTTATGAGAACTTCTCCGAGCCACGAATCCACAGAATCTGCCAGACAAACATATTAGGCTCCACACTCTGACACCATCGTCATCTCTCTACACACTGCACATCTGTATTGGCCCCTTTACACACTCATTTAGTGGGTAGTCCTGACTCTATGTGACCCCCTAGTAATATATGCCCCCCTCTGTGTATTCCCTCTCCCCCTATGTTGCCCCCTCAAATAGATGGCCCCTCTCCCCCCATGTTGCCCTCCTTATAGATGGCCCCCTCTCCCCCCACCCTCCCTTATAGATGGCCTCCTCTCCCCCTCCCTTATAGATGGCCTCCTCTCCCCCACCCTCCCTTATGGATGATCCCCTCTCCCCCCACCCTCCCTTATAGATGGTCCCTCTTTCCCCCCCACCCTCGTAGATGGTCCCCTTTCCCCCCACCCTCATACATGCCCCCCTTTCCCCCCACCCTCATAGATTCCCCCCTCCTTCCCCCCACCCTCATAGATGCCCCCTTCTTCCCCCCCCACCCTCATAGATGCCCCCCTCTTTCCCCCCACCTTCCCCCCACCCTCATAGATGGTCCCCTCTCCCCCTCTTCCCCCCCCATACCAAGGAGGAGAGAGGGGGACATTGTGTAAGGGGTATATTAAAAATATATGCAGCCATTATAGCTTTGTTCTTATCATGCAGGGGGAGGTGTGGCATTCCGGGGGCCCCAAGTTGACTCCTTGCACCAGGACCCATTAGACATTAGCTACTCCCCTGGCTACAGAGGACAGCCCAATGGCCTGTCCATCACATGCAGTAGATTTCAGTTCTAAAAATGGCACCATCTAAGTGATAGCTGCAGATCCCAGTCCTAGGAGCTTAAAGTCACCAATATGCTAGGAAGAAGGGTATTTTGCACTGTATCCTGTGTTCTTATTCTGTGTTCTCTGGGATTGTTACATGTCTGTTATTCTTGTGCCAAGTAAAGATCGGTTAATTTTCCATGATTTTGGCTTCTGCTGACATCTCAACACCCCGTTACATGGAATATAGAATGGAAGGCTTATGTGACACTGAGAAGCATGGTATAGCGTGCTGTGGTGGTCTGTCCAGTCTGAAGGGGCATCAGAGGATCAGTGACTGTCTATCTGCTCCGGAGACCCATACACAGTAGGGATCACTGATCAGGGAGCAGGTGCCCCCTGGATCATTATGGGATGAGTTGCTCCCCTGTAAAGTCTTTTCTGCCCCTCCAGCACATTCAGAGCCGACATTCACCTCTCACATCTTTGGCGCATGGTCTGAGGGGGACATCCGGTTCCTCTATCACATAACATTATAGGTCATAATGAGGATGTAGAAAAATAATATGAAAGCAAAGGACAATATACAGAAGGCCTGACATTATAGGTACTTGTTCACCATTGAAGCCAACTGGTAAACTGAAAGTATGACCAGCAGCACCAGCTCCCCAAACACGTCTTATTGTTGGATAAAACCACGAAAACCTTGTATGTTGTCTGGATCCGCTTGGCCGCACATGGTGGAAATGCCAACCCTAAGGACTGGAGCCGCTTGGTATGAAGCCGCTGGGTATGGAGCCCCTTGGTATGGAACCGCTGGGTATGGAGCCACTGGGTATGGAGCCCCTTGGTATGGAGCCGCTGGGTATGGAGCCCCTTGGTATGAAGCCGCTGGGTATGGAGCCACTGGGTATGGAGCCCCTTGGTATGAAGCCGCTGGGTATGGAGCCCCTTGGTATGGAGCCGCTGGGTATGGAGCCCCTTGGTATGTAGCCGCTTGGTATGAAGCCGCTGGGTATGGAGCCCCTTGGTATGGAGCCCCTTGGTATGGAGCCGCTGGGTATGGAGCCCCTTGGTATGGAGCCGATGGGTATGGAGCCCCTTGGTATGAAGCCGCTGGGTATGGAGCCACTGGGTATGGAGACGCTGGGTATGGAGCCCCTTGGTATGAAGCCGCTGGGTATGGAGCCACTGGGTATGGAGACGCTGGGTATGGAGCCCCTTGGTATGAAGCCGCTGGGTATGGAGCCTGTATGATGGCGCACAGAGGCAATATGGCTCCTTGGAGCCGCACGTCCTAATTTTACTGCTCTGTTGGCGCCTTTGTGCACTGTATATATGGAGACGTTCTCCCCAACAAACAGTCTAATAGAATAAGCTGAGCTGATATCGGAGCTGCAGTATATGGCAGCGATATGGAAGCCCTATTATGGCTCCAAACAAAGAAAACTCCTAATACGGCTGTGATCATGGCGGTAAACCTAAAACTCTTGACATTCTGATGTAATGTGAGAGCTACGAACTCTTCATAATTTGTGCTATGTTCACACTACGTAAAACTACGGCCTTAGTTTTGAGGAGTTGGAACACAGCCTTATGTGCAATGGGATCCCGGCCTGGGGCGTACACACATCGTATACGCTCCGGCCGGGATCCCATGCAGCGCCGGGAAAAACTGACAGGTCAGTTTTCTGCGGCCGGAATTCACTGAATTCCGGCCGCAGAAAGACCTGTCAGTTCACACAGTGAAGCGAGCGGCTCCGGCTATGGGAAGCTCTGATGCGGGCCTGCGCTGATGCGCTTGCATCAGAGCTCTGCGGCCGGACGGATCATCCAGCCAGCCGGGTCACGGAACAGCCGGTCTGTTACGTAGTGTGAACATAGCCTTGGGATGTTACATGGAGTCGGGAGATATCACTAAGGGAAGACCTTCCCAGCTGCGCGCTCCTGACCACTACAAATGTTTAAGGGTCGTTTTATTTTATTTATTTATTTTTTTAGTGACCCCGCCCATTGAGTCCAGTTGGTGCTCGGTGAGGATAAGCCAATGGTGCTCAGTATGGACCCAAGTTGGTGACTAATTTCCTGTAGAGCAGATGCCGTACGGGAGGGTTGTGGGAAACGCCTGTGACCTTTCTGTTCTGTCCAAATTCTGCAGTGAAACAAAATGTCGTCCTTTATAAAACAACAATCTTTTTCTCATCCAGCTGCTTGTAACCGCCCTGAGCCGCGCGTGCACGATGTGTGGACCGCGCCGTCCGCCACGCCCGGATCGCTTCTTGTTTGATGCAAGTTGAGAGGTTAATAAGACATTTGCATTAACTTCTGCAACTGCAATGGAAAAACACAACTGTTCTCCCATGTAAATGAGCGCTTGTATTTAGTGTTCACTAGAGAGAGACAAAGTTACCAGATGGCGACGTAAGTGGAAGCAGTGCTCTAGCAATAAGGAAATCAGCTGGAGCCCACAGGAGGCACAGTGGTCTTGGCAGTGGAGGGAGCTTGTGCTCCACAGTGAATGGTCTTGTCAATGAGACATTTGCATTGGAAATACTAATGTATTCCTGATGTCGGAGCGTACCTGGCAGCGGAGGAGCAGAATGCAGAGGAGAAGAATACCGGGTACTTACCGTGTGCTTACCGTATGCTTACCATGTACTTACCAGGTGCTTCTGTGTGTGCTGCTTTTACATACTGGTGCGACCTTTCATTGTTCTCCGGAGGAGGTTGTGAGATTGGCCTGTGACCGGTCAGCAGAATCTATGGGGAATCTTCACAAGGTTCCAGCTCTGTCTCCTGGGATCCTTCATAAGGAAAGCTGATTCACAGCGATGGGCGATTACTTTGCTATTGTTTGAATCAGTTCTGATAAATCTCCCTCAATGTCATTTAGGACCGAACAGGATGTAAAATCCATAGTAAACAGCAGCTTGTAGGGACTAGTGTTAAGGGAAACCGTCCAGGTTCTGTAACTTGCAGGATTTCCAGGAGCTAGAGAAGTTGAATGCAGCCTTAGGGAGTCCTGGTGGATGCAACCTATGGCCTTTGGCTGTATCCATGTTTTCCAGGACTCCCTAGGGCTGCGTCCAACTTCTCCAGCTGCCGGGAGTCAAATGCCGAGCGATCGGGTTCAGACAAGTTGCAGATCCGGGACAGTTTCCACAATAGTAAAGACGCACAGGACAGAATCCGCATCACACTGTTGCATGTTGGGGCAGATATGTTGCAGTATTGCAGGAGTTGGTGTCTGAGCTGCAGATTATTTTCTTTCTCATACTGAGGTCTTTGGGGAAAGGCTCATTATATCCGCAACACTGACTGACATGGTGCCACCATATATTAGCTTCTCAGCAGATTTCTACAGATCCCATCTGCTTTCTTGTACTGTAAGGGCCCTATTACACCAACAGATTATATGACAGATTTTTTGGAGCCAAAGCCAGGAATGAACTATAAACCGAGAACAGTTAATAAAGGAAAGAATGAGATTTCTTCTCTTCTTACATCCATTTCTGGCTTTGGCTTAAAAAAATCTGTCAGATAATCTTTCTGTGTAATGGGGCCCTAAAATACTGTGGATATTCTGTATGTAAATCTGTGCTGAATATCGGCCATGTGTCGGCCATGTCATCACCAGTGGTTTCATGTACGATATCACAACCCTTCATGGTGGTTTCCAATATTACAACATGAGTGAAATAACATATAAAGGGGTTGTGCCCCCTTCTTATTGGGACATATTGCAGTAGTGGAGTGGTCCCTTATGTGGGTCCCCCTTATAGGATGGAGCAGAAAGCCACAGCACTGAGTCTTTACATTTTTACTTGAACGTGCACCATGAAACGCCGGTCATTCCTGCAGCGCCTGCGATGGACGCCACACTGAGGAATCTTCCGGTATGTTCTGTGCCGCGGCTTCAGCCCGCCAGGCGGCTTAGATTTACGTTTTCATCTCTGCTGACAGGTAGGACAATGGCCAAAGCCAAGGTCTTATCGGGGTCTATAAGAAGGCGTCGAGCAGCTCGAAATCTCTCCTGTAAATCTCGGCAGTCAGATGAGTTTCTGGTGATTTTCTCTACATGTCGGGATTTAGGAGCAATTTTAATCAAGTTAAGCAATTTGTCCGGTAATAAGAAAATCTCTTGTAAATCGCTCATTGAAGTCTCCGGAGAAAAAGATTTTCTACAAAAAAAGTCTCAATGTAGCCGAAGCGGAAAGGGAACTTTTTGTCATTAAAGCAGCAGAAAGGTGGGAAGAAGCTGTAATAATCCCGGCCCCCAGACGGCAATGGCGGACAGCTGTGACATGATTCCTGTAATTCTCCTTCTGTACTTCCCTCTTAAAATATGTTTAACAGCTAATGGCGAGAGCTTTTCTTCCATCCAGAAGGCTCTGCCCTTTAGAAGCATTCTGCTAACATCTAGAAGGTGCATGTTAGAGACGCAGCGCTTTAATCAATTCCTCACTGAGCCGTGCTGACCTGAGATTTAAAGGGCACATTGGGGCACTTCTAATTGCAGTCGAGCTGCATTGGCCTCAAAGGAAAGGTCATCTATCTGCTTGTGCTCACAGCGGAGATCTAATAATGAATGCTGCTGCATGGCTGATGGCTTCTAAACAGACATTGCATATTAGCTTCTCTCATTACGGGTGCGGAGCTGGTGGGGAAGAGCATGCACATGGGAGCCAGTGATGGATGGGTGTCACCGCTCCACATCACAAATACAGACAGAAGGATTTCCTGACAGTCAGGAGTGGGCAGAGCCTCATGACGGCTTCTTATTCTGAACAGGAAAGACTATTCACATCTAGTTACGTCAGAGGGCTATATATCATGAGTACCCCCCAGTATACACCTCTACTATATAGTGGCCGGTATATATCAGCCATGTAATAGACCTGCCCAAATAGGTTCCATGCTATGGAAGATATATACATCATTTCCCAGGATCCTCCAGCTCCAGAACAATCAAACTTTAATAGGCAAAAAAGTTGTTAAAAAATTCACTAATTCACAAGAGGTGGGCGCACGTTCTGCATCATAAAATAGAGCGCCATGATGAAGAACCCTCAACCATTTGAAACAGGTCGGCGGTATTTATATGGTTATTTATCAGCTCTTACATCAGAGTATTTAAAAAAAAAAATTCCCAATGAAGTATTATTACCCCAGAGGAACCAGTGATGTTTCTATCACTCAGGATTCGTAGGTTTCACCTCAGCTCGCTGGGGCTGTGATCCCACATCTGTTTATAGACTAAGCAATGAGCGGACAAGTATAATTCTTTTTATTACTCTAATAGATTTTATTTGTCATTAAATCAGAAATGTATGTTAGTAGATAGGGCAGAGAAGGCTCCGAACCATCAGAAGAGTATAAACTACATTGCACACAGATTCATAGAAGAAATAAAATGTTTTTTTAGAGATATGAGACAACAGAAAAGAAAATTCTGAGAAATCAGATCCTATAGTATTGTGTGTTAGTGAAATCTCTGCAGCTGTGTGTGAGGGACTACTTTATATACAGGTCAGTGGAGGGATACAGGAGAGGGGAGCTATGTATGAGAGACTACTTTATATAAGGTCAGTGGAGGGATACAGGAGAGGGGAGCTATGTAGGAGAGACTACTTTATATACAGGTCAGTGGAGGGATACAGGAGAGGGGAGCTATGTATGAGGGACTACTTTATATACAGGTCAGTGGAGGGAAACAAGAGAGGGGAGCTATGTATGAGGGACTACTTTATATACAGGTCAGTGGAGGGATACAGGAGAGGGGAGCTATGTATGAGAGACTACTTTATATACAGGTCAGTGGAGGGATACAGGAGAGGGGAGCTATGTAGGAGGGACTACTTTATATACAGGTCAGTGGAGGGATACAGGAGAGGGGAGCTATGTATGAGGGACTACTTTATATACAAGTCAGTGGAGGGATACAGGAGAGGGGAGCTATGTATGAGGGACTACTTTATATACAAGTCAGTGGAGGGATACAGGAGAGGGGAGCTATGTATGAGGGACTACTTTATATACAAGTCAGTGGAGGGATACAGGAGAGGGGGGAGCTATGTATGAGGGACTACTTTATATACAGGGCAGTATAGGGAGACAGAAGAGGGGAGCTGTATGTGAGGGATTACTTTATATACAGGTCAGTGGAGGGATACAGGAGAGGGGAGCTATGTATGAGGGACTATTTTATATACAGGTCAGTGGAGGGATACAGGAGAGGGAAGCTATGTAGGAGAGACTACTTTATATACAGGTCAGTGGAGGGATACAGGAGAGGGGGGAGCTATGTATGAGGGACTACTTTATATACAGGTCAGTGGAGGGATACAGGAGAGGGGAGCTATGTATGAGGGACTACTTTATATACAGGTCAGTGGAGGGATACAGGAGAGGGGAGCTGTATGTGAGGGACTACTTTATATACAGGTCAGGGACCTCGCTCACAGAGGGTGAAGAGACCAGAGAGGTGAGAAAAGAGGCTAAAAAGAGTGCAGAACCCCCGGAGGGCGGCTGTGATCCCACGGTGGTGTGTGCTCACAATGTGAACTCTCCCTGATTGTGCCGGGAGGATCGGTGTTTAGCATTGTGGAATTTCTCCTAGAATTCCCACACGGATCACGACTTCTGCATTCGGGATGGTCTGGAGAGCGATCTCTCCTATTACCAGTAATTGGTGTAACGTCTTTGTATCCTATAAGGGGCGCCGGGATACAGTGTTTTCCCATTCTTCATGTCTCCAGTCCAGCCTCCTCCACCGTATGACAGATGTGACAGTCCTGGTCTATAACCTCCCACCTCTGTACGTTGCTGCTGCTCAGCGTCTGTCTTCTGTACTATGAACGTCCCGGTGAGGATTTTTTTTTTCAGCCTTTGGCCTAGAACACTGGCTGCGTTCTCCATTCTTCTAAGTGATATGTTTGTTGCTCAATGACAGTCGCGGCCATTTGTTCATGACCCTCGATATCTGGAAATAACAAGCTCCGATAATTGAATTCATTTGGAAACACAACCCTCTCCGCTCTATGGAGCCGTATTTCCTCCCGACTGTCCCTCCGAGCGCCGAAGACGTAAAAGATTCTGCAAAAAGAAATAAGTCAAAACAAATGAAGTTTGCAGAGAGCGAGAACGGGCGCCTTTCACTACCGATGAGCCCCCCCCCCCCAGCCGTGGCCGTGTGATTAGGGGCAGATAATTTAGAAATTAGTTGGAACCTTTGGCTGCAGAGAAATGGATTCCTCCGAGACGTCTTCAGCAGGAATAAGTTTGACTGCCAGAGAAATGAATTTCTTTATGAAGCGGTGACCTCTTTCTTCCTCGCCTCTAAGTGGACATATACGTCTCTTTCATCCGAGAAATTCACCGATACGGCGCCCAGCATTTCCAAGTAATTTGCTTTTGATTTAATAATCCTGCCTTTCTGGGTCCGGCCTGGAAATAATTTCCCGTACATTCTAAATAAGAGGGTCCGGCACACTAGTGAGGAAATGATAGGGATCGGGGATGGCAGAATTGGTTGTGTTATTCAGCGCGGTCACTCATGTTCGCCGCTCACAAAACCAGAGACTTTAAAATCACTATATGTAAAATTGAATTCTGCAATGTGCTCAGCATCTAAAAATAGAGAGAGCGGCTGGATGAAACGCGGTAACTTTGTTACCATTATCTAATGCAAAAAGATTGCCTCTGCATGCTTATTAAATCTGTATTAGGGAGTGCGGCGCGGCGGCTCTATACAATGCACAGCGTCCATTATAGGGCTGACCGCAGACAAGGACCTGCTAGACAAGGCAGAAGAATTCATTTTTTCACCTCCTCGTATAATATATTGCTGGATCAGGGAGCTTTGGGACCAGAAAAATATCTAGTTTTTAGGTTTCTCTGGTGGTGGTCATCATCATCATCATTCCACCCAAGACAAAGAATCAATGTGCCCTCTTCCCATAAGAGATGGACCACAGGCTACTTCATACAGGGTCCCTGTTATCTCCAGCGTCTATTCATACATCCTCTCTCCTAGGGGTCAGTCACTGAGGCTCCTAGAATCTAAAGAACGGGGGGGGGGGGCTGAAGTAGAGAAGAGCGAGCCTCCTAAAATGTGTTTCTTAACCCCTTAAGGTCCAAGCCAATTTTCGTTTTTGCGCTTTTGCTTTTTCCATTTTATGTTTAAAAGTCCATAGCGCTTGCATTTTTTCACCTAGAGACGTATATGAGCGCTTATTTTTTGCTAAACCAATTGTACTTTGCAATGACAGGCATTATTTTTCCATAAAATATGTTGTGAAACCGGAAAAAAATCATTTGCGCTGTCAAATTGAAAAAAAAAACGAATTTGTTTTGATTTCGGGGAGTTTAGCATTTACGCCGTTCGCCCTATGGTAAAACTGACTTGTTATGCATGTTCCTCAAGTCGTTACGATTACAACGATACAATTATAACTTATATTGTATCTGATGGCCGGTAAAAATTCAAACCATTGTTAACAAATATACGTTCCTTACAATCGCTCCATTCCCCGGCTTATAGCGCTTTTATCCTTTGGTCTATGGGGCTGTGTAGGGTGTCAGTTTTTGCGCCATGATGTGATCTTTCTATCGGTACCTTGATTGCGCATATACGACTTTTTGATCGCTTTTTATTACATTTTTTCTGGATTTGATGCGACCAAAAATGCGCAATTTTGCACTTTGGGATTTTTTGGCGCTAACGCCGTTTACCGTGCGAGATCAGGAATGTGATTAATTAATAGTTCGGGCGATTACGTGTGCGGCGATACTAAATATGTTTATTTATTTATTAATTTATATTTATAAAATGGGAAAAGGGGGGTGATTTGGATTTTTATTAGGGGAGGGGATTTTTATTAATAAAAACACTTTTTTACTTTTTTTTTTACATGGACTAGAAGCCCCCCTGGGGGACTTGTATATACATAGCACTGATCACCCTGGGGGACTTGTATATGCACAGCACTGATCCCCCTGGGGGGCTTGTATATACACAGCACTGATCTCTCATAGAGATCAATGCTGTGTATATACACAGCAAAGATCCATGAGATCGGTCATAGATTGCTATGGCCTGCTGCAGGCCATAGCAATCTACTGCCGAGCCGGGATCAGCGTCATTCCGACGCTGAGGCCCGGCACGGGCAGAAGAACGGATCTGATCGCGGGGGGGAGATCCGACCCACTAGACACCAGGGATGTTGTGCATAAAGCACTTCAATGCAGCTGTCAGGTTTGACAGCTGCATTGAAGTGCTTAATTAGCCGGCGCGGCAACGGGACCCGCGCCGCCTAACAGAGGCACTGCCCGGCTGCACGGGGCGGGACCCCGCTCTGAACACCCCCCGCGGCGCCATGACGTATCAGATACGTCATGGGTCGCTAAGGGGTTAAAGGAGAAGTCCGGCAAACATTTTTCTTAAAGTGACACTGTCACCTCCTTTTTGCATTCTGACATCTCTACACAGGTGTAAAGGGTAAATTTAGCGGTTTTCATACCTTAATTTATATCATACGTCATGGTGCTTGTTCAAATAAAAAGTCATCTTTTATCAACTGCAGATTGTGATAAGTGGGCGGGGCATTGCTGCATTAGAGCCACTTAGCCCCACCCACAACGGCACAGTTGGCTAAGTGGCGCTGATGCCGCAAGGCCACTCCCACTTAATACAATCTGCCGTTGATAAAAGGACACTTTTTACTTGAACAAGCACCATGACGTATGATATGAAATAAGGTATGAAAAACGCTAAATTTACCCTTTACACCTGTGTAGAGATATCAGAATGCAAAAAGGGGGACAGGGTCACTTTAAAGGGGTTATCCAGCGCTACAAAAACATGGCCACTTTTCCCCCTACTGTTGTCTCCAGGTGCAGTTTGCACTTAAGCTCCATTTACTTCAAAAGAGCTGAGTTTCAAAACCCCACCCAAACTGGAGACAACAGTAGGGGGAAAGTGGCCATGTTTTTGTAGCGCTGGATAATCCCTTTAAAGTATTGTATTGCCCCCAAAAATTATAAAAATCCCTAATATACACTTATTATGGGAAATGCACATAAAGTGTTTTTTTCCCCCTGCACTTACTACTGCATAAAGGTTCCTGGATAACATGGTGACGTCACTTCCTGGATGACATCACCGTGTTATCCAGGAAGTGACATCACCACGTTATCCAGAAAGTGACATCACCACGTTATCCAGGAAGTGACATCACCACGTTATCCAGGAAGTGACATCTCCACGTTATCCAGGAAGTGACATCTCCACGTTATCCAGGAAGTGACATCTCCACGTTATCCAGGAAGTGACATCTCCACGTTATCCAGGAAGTGACATCACCACGTTATCCAGGAAGTGACATCACTGTGTTATCCTGAAAGTGACATCTCCACGTTTATCCAGAAAGTGACATCACCACGTTATCCAGGAAGTGACATCACCACGTTATCCAGAAAGTGACATCACCACGTTATCCAGGAAGTGACATCACCACGTTATCCAGGAAGTGACATCACCACGTTATCCAGGAAGTGACATCACCACGTTATCCAGGAAGTGACATCACTGTGTTATCCTGAAAGTGACATCTCCACGTTTATCCAGAAAGTGACATCACCACGTTATCCAGGAAGTGACATCACCACGTTATCCAGGAAGTGACATCACCACGTTATCCAGGAAGTGACATCACCACGTTATCCAGGAAGTGACATCACCACGTTATCCAGGAAGTGACATCTCCACGTTATCCAGGAAGTGACATCTCCACGTTATCCAGGAAGTGACATCACCATGTTATCCAGGAAGTGACATCTCCACGTTATCCAGGAAGTGACATCTCCACGTTATCCAGGAAGTGACATCTCCACGTTATCCAGGAAGTGACATCTCCACGTTATCCTGAAAGTGACATCTCCACGTTATCCAGGAAGTGACATCTCCACGTTATCCAGGAAGTGACATCTCCACGTTATCCTGAAAGTGACATCTCCACGTTATCCAGGAAGTGACATCTCCACGTTATCCAGGAAGTGACATCTCCACGTTATCCTGAAAGTGACATCTCCACGTTATCCAGGAAGTGACATCTCCACGTTATCCAGGAAGTGACATCTCCACGTTATCCAGGAAGTGAAGCCTTGATGCAGTTTTAAGGTTTTGGAAATGCAGGATGCCAAATCCAGTTGGTAATCCACAAGACAGACGGGTGACCCAAACAGGCAATGTACGGAGAATGACAGTGGATCAGGCAGTTAGCTTGTCCTGCAGTGGTGTAGGTAGACAGGCGATGCAGATTCAGCCCGGTGCTCGCTGGCTCAGGTGCCGGGTTCAGCAAGGAGTAAAAGGGGTATTCCCATAGTTACCCCCTATCCAGTAGATCAGGGATGGGGAACCTGTGGCCCTCCAGCTATTGCAGAACTACAACTCTCATCATGCCTGGACGGCCAAAGCTTTGCTGATCACACATTATATCATGGTATCAGAAGCTCAGGGAGTAGAACGTTTGGTTTTGCCATTTGTCCATTGTAATTGTAGCCATCAGTTATGTGGAGGGAGATGTGACAGGTTTGTGACATCTCTCCTTTCCCCCATGTTGGCTATTACACCTCAATGTTCAATTAATATTTGTTAAACTTTGGTAAATTCCTGTAATAACGTTGAGCTTTAGGTCCAGGGATGAAGAGAAGTGTTAGATGCCCCCAGGTTAGTCTTTATATTACTAATAATTTGGGGTATTTGCTGGTTACTTGTTGTGTGTGATCTCCTCTTGCTTTAGACTGACGTGGCCGTAGGTAGGATGTGACCAGAAAAGGGTCGGAGAAGGTCACAGACCCAACCTGGTGCCCCCAGCTGACCCTGCCTA
>JAQFWZ010000045.1:4014728-4254728 GCA_027789725.1 Dendropsophus ebraccatus
TGGCAGCTGACAGTATATTATCTTCTTCCCCTATAGGAGGAGACATCTCAGCTATACTGCCATGTGACTGTAGAGACTGTGCTCCTTCCTCCTCTGGCAGCTGACAGTATATTTATTCTCCAGCTTAGCTCCTCAGGTGGACATGCACATCGCTTTACCCTGTGACCACCAGATGGCACCATACTATATGTGTTCATTCTACCACTCTTCACTGGATCTTTGTTTAGTTTAAAAACAGGATTTGTTAATAATTTTTGCTTTATTTAGAACATGGGGTTATCCTTTACTTTGCTAATTTATACTTTTAGACTTGATTTACTATGAATACATTCAGAAATACAGAGTCCCCAGCACTCTGCCCATTGTACATGTACTAAATGCTCTGACTCTCTGAATGTCTTAATGTGTCATCTGCTTCAATTAGGAATATCAGAAGTTAGGAGTAATGGCGGCTTTGTAGTTGCCGCACATGCTGCGTCCTGCTGATGGTTTATTCTTTTCATACGCAAGTCACCTTACAATACATCAGACGGCTGAGGACACCTTAGGGCAAAGCAAGATCTAGTCAGTGATTATAAACCGTAGGAGAGGCCGACTGAACGCAAAGCTTCTACCATGGCTGTAACTGAGGGGCCACACAGTAATGGATGTATATCGTCCATTACAGGGGAACATGTGCGGAGAGAATTGGATTTCTTTACATTCAATTTGCTGATGTCATAACTTACTGTTACTGAAACTAAATATGAAAACTGTAATGGAGGAGCTGAGTGTGGACTGTGTGCTGTCCCCTGATGAAGCTTCCACCATAGGCAGTGATACACGTTGGGTACTATATGATGGGATCTGGCTGTATTTTGCTATTATTCTCCGTACTAGTATAATATTTCAGTGATTTTCCTGTCGGATAGTCTCTGTTGGTGTGTGTGTGTGTGTATATATATATATATATATATATATATATATATATATATATAGCCACCATATTACAATATTGTCCGTGTTTGTAGATTATATTGCCATTGTATTACAATATTGTCCGTGTTTGTAGATTATATTGCCATCGTATTACAATATTGTCTGTGTTTGTAGATTATATTGCCACCATATTACACTATTGTCCGTGTTTGTAGATTATATTGCCACCATATTACACTATTGTCCGTGTTTGTAGATTATATTGCCATCGTATTACACTATTGTCCGTGTTTGTAGATTATATTGCCACAGTATTACACTATTGTCCGTGTTAGTAGATTATATTGCCACCATATTACACTATTGTCCGTGTTTGTAGATTATATTGCCATCGTATTACACTATTGTCCGTGTTTGTAGATTATATTGCCACCATATTACACTATTGTCCGTGTTTGTAGATTATATTATCACTATATTACACTATTGTCCGTGTTTGTAGATTATATTGCCACCGTATTACACTATTGTCCGTGTTTGTAGATTATATTGCCATCGTATTACACTATTGTCCGTGTTTGTAGATTATATTGCCACCATATTACACTATTGTCCGTGTTTGTAGATTATATTGCCATCATGTATACTCTTTGGAGGTATTTTTAGGACATATATACCATATGGGTAGCTTGAGCAGTTATGATATAACATATTGGAAGGTGTTATATTATTTTGCTAACACTACTTGTATGTTTTTTTGCTTTTATGTATCTGGTGAGCATATTGCTATGTGTAGTTCTCTCTTGTGTGTTGTTGCCCCTTGACCGCTGCACATATAGCGTCCCTCTCGGAGGATATGTAGTGGTGGCCATTGTCTCTTCTATATTGATTGTGTGATATTAACACTTTTAGTCCGTTGGACGTTCTTTCCATTAACGCTGCAATTGTTTGTGAGCGTAAATGGTTATTAAAAAAAAAAGTGTCACTCCGCTGAAAATAAAACCTCCGGCTTCTATATAAAGAGCAGGAGAGGAGATGTGATTGGATCTGTCAGACATCATAAGTTGCCGCGGTACTTGAAGGTATGTGCGCGGGTTACAGAAATCACACCTGGAAGGTAACAGCCGCTAACAGTCTCTTCAAGGAATTACACCATTATGACTTGGTTTAGCGCAGGGAGAAGACTATAGAGGAGCGATCTGCAGATCCGATTCCTTCTGCCCAGATCTTCTGGCGTCTTATCACAAATAGGTTATATGTAAATCAGCTCCGAGAGAGAGAAAAGCCGCAGAGAGGGATTTGTTGGGACGAACATTGTCAGTGTTACAATCAGCGAGACCTAAACGCCGCGTTCACAATGACTCTGCCTTCGATGGGAA
Source organism: Dendropsophus ebraccatus (assembly GCA_027789725.1). NCBI lineage: Eukaryota > Metazoa > Chordata > Amphibia > Anura > Hylidae > Dendropsophus > Dendropsophus ebraccatus. Next base: position 4,017,026 of record JAQFWZ010000045.1, read on the forward strand.
ATCCAGTAAATGTAGTCATAAATCAAGGGACAGCGCGGCGGCGGCGGCAGCGGCTTTTATCGAGTGGAATGTGTGGCACTGGGGACTCCGGAGCTGTTGAAAGAAAATCTTTATTGCTGAATCGCCTCCTCTGACATGTAAGGAAGCAATAGGAGCGCGTTACCGAGAACGGAAAGAGACACCGATAGATTTTATTCCAAAATACAAAATAAGCCGCAGAATTGTCCTTTAAGTTTCACATTTCACCGATCCATCAAGTTGTTTTAATGTCTCATCGTACGAGTCCAGCAATAAACTGAGGGAGATGCTTCTATAGTTACCGGAAGGGAAGGCTCCTAGGACCGATCCGTATCCGAGACCTTAGACCTTGTGTACCAAGAACTGCAAATGAATGGTGAGAGCGACGGGGCACTGATCCTGAGATACACATAGAGTGTGACCTGACTATAGAGCCAAGTCACGGCCATCACCCTGAGGGTCATACTTGGTCTCATCAAGTAAATGTTATGTTTTCCTTAAAGAAAAAAAAAAAAAGTTCTGGTGGAATCATTTCATGTGTTAAGAGGAAAAATCTGGGAGAAAAGATAACATGACTCCACCTCTCCCCGATCCAGTCCTTACCTAGTCCAGCTGACCTCCACCTCCCTGTCCGGGTCCAGCTGACCTCCACCTCCCTTACAGGGTCCAGCTGACCTCCACCTCCCTGACAGGGTCCAGCTGACCTCCACCTCCCTGACCGGGTCCAGCTGACCTCCACCTCCCTGACCGGGTCCAGCTGACCTCCACCTCCCTGACCGGGTCCAGCTGACCTCCACCTACCTGACTGGGTCCAGCTGACCTCCACCTCCCTGACCGGGTCCAGATGACCTCCACCTCCCTGACCGGGTCCAGCTGACCTCCACCTCCCTGACCGGGTCCAGCTGACCGCCACCTCCCTGACTGGGTCCAGCTGACTGCCACCTCCCTGACCGGCTCCAGATGACCTCCACCTCCCTGACCGGGTCCAGCTGACCTCCACCTCCCTGACCGGGTCCAACTGACTGCCACCTCCCTGACCGGGTCCAGCTGACCGCCACCTCCCTGACCGGGTCCAGATGACCTCCACCTCCCTGACCGGGTCCAGCTGACCTCCACCTCCCTGACCGGGTCCAGCTGACCGCCACCTCCCTGACCGGGTCCAGCTGACCGCCACCTCCCTGACCGGGTCCAGCTGACCGCCACCTCCCTGACCGGGTCCAGCTGACCGCCACCTCCTTGACCGGGTCCAGCTGACCGCCACCTCCCTGACCGGGTCCAGCTGACCGCCACCTCCCTGACCGGGTCCAGCTGACCTCCCCCTCCCTGACCGGGTCCAGCTGACCACCACCTCCCTGACCGGGTCCAGCTGACCTCCCCCTCCCTGACCGGGTCCAGCTGACCGCCACCTCCCTGACCGGGTCCAGCTGACCGCCACCTCCCTGACCGGGTCCAGCTGACCTCCACCTCCCTGACCGGGTCCAGCTGACCTCCACCTCCCTGACCGGGTCCAGCTGACCGCCACCTCCCGGTTCTCTCCAGACGTACAGAAAATGATAACGAAGACAGGACCCAGACATGAAGATCAGCTGATATGTAATGGGTGACACAAGACTGAAAGGGAATGTAACATAAAACATAGAAGATTCTTTCTGTGATGATATACAGATGATATGATAAATACTGAAACTTATTATATATCTATTCCTATTTTCCAGTTATATATTTTTTTCTTTGTGTATATTATTATAGGGGCAGCCATCTTGCTTGAGCTGTTTTAACTACATTTAGTAACATTCTTTACAGAAAGCCTCATGGACACAATAAACATGCCCATATCCTACTCTCTGTATGGGGCATGTTTTGAGGCATGCTCTGTGACCTGTGCAAAGGGAGGGGAAGACTGAGCTGTGAGCTGATCTACTATGTTCCCTAAATGGCATCACCAAGTGCTGTAATTCTGTACAGATCCCTTTTCAGCAGCTTTGTCCTTATCACAGATGAAACTGGAAATCTTAGCTTGGATTTAGGTTAGAATAGAAATCTGGGAGTCTAAGAAGTCACTATGGGGCTCAAAGTAAATGTGAGGTCATGCTCCGTCTGGAAATGAAGGCTTAGGGCTGTGTTACTATCTGTACACTAGCACTGATCTTGTTGGATCATTTTTGTGACCCTTGGGGGTAATCATCTGTTGGCCGCACATTGCTATCCTATTACATGGGCAGATGTGCCTGTGACGGCCAACAATCTGATTAGCTGATGATTGGTTTAACCTAAAGCTGCCGGCTCTCCGCCCCCACCTTCCGGCCGTTGTTTTACACAAAGTATTAAACAATGGCCATTGTTTACTACAGCCGTTGAAATAATCATGTCAATTATTTCCGGCTGTTGTCCATAGACTTCAATGCAATTTAATGTAAAACAATGGCCGTTGTTCATACGTTGTGTGAACATAGCCTCAGTGTGTATGTACGACCCTGAAGGATGTAACATGGGCTGTACACACCACCGCCTATTAGCCAGGATTGAGCCTCGGCTGCCTACCTGCTGCTCAGCCGTCTGCTGCCGTCCGTCCGTTGCATTTAGTCCGTGTTAATGGGATTATTTACTGCCCATTTGCAAACAGGATCTGTGAATCTTTCCATTTTGCTCTTAGCGATTATTATGTTGAAATTTGAGGCTTTGAAAGTTTTAAGAGACGACTTATGGCTTAATTAGATGAGAGGAGGCTTGTTTATCCTTTGACACCGGCGCAGTGACACCGATCAGCGGGAGCACTCCACAACATATGTCGCCATCTGAGCGTTTATTCTACTAACATATGTTTACACCAAGGCGGCGCAGGCGTTTGTCATTATTATCCAAAGTCACCGGGTGAAGACTTGGCACATGGAGCCGTGAGGCTATCGGGTTACTGATGGGCAAAAAGTAAGAAAGTTCTAGAAAGTCAAGTTTTGATTTGGAGAAACAATTAGTTCGGGAATTGGAATTTACGCTGAAAAAGTTACATTTCATTAATTTAAATAAAATTCAAATACAAAAAAATTACTTATATTTAATGTCAAATTATGGAACACGAAGAACTTCAGCGAGGACAAAATACCAGAGATGTGCTCTCTCCTTAATTGGACGACATTAAGCCGATGACCTGTATGACCCTGACGTCTCTGCTCGGGGGTTCTCCACTCCAGTCAAAGGGGACATTCGAAGGGGGGTCTCTAATAAACTATGACTATAGGGAATAGGGATGGCACAGAATCGGATCCCCTACTCCCCTACTCCCTGCCGTCAGGGAGCAGGATTAAATGGAACGTAATACTGCAGGAGGCAGCACAAAATGATACCAATCTCCCCTTCACTGACCTCTGTACAGGTTGCAGAACATGCACACAACACCTTCCTATAGAAATCAGCAAGTGATAATGTGGTGTCCCTCTAGAGGTGTTACTTTTGTTTACACCCTTCACAAACACAAAAGTCTGTACTTTTTGTGGTCTTATTGCAGCCAAAGTAGTATTAAGAGATGACCCCTAGATGTTGCTATATTATGTATTGAAGTGTGGAAGCTGCATGGCTGAAGTGTCTCAAAGGGTTATTGTGTTTGTGTGTACCAGAATCTGTGGACCAGTAGGATCTTCACTTTCTTCTGTCCTATCACCTCTTCTCTCTGTTCTTCTGTTGCACCCTTTTCACCCAACCAAAGGGCCCCTCACACGCTGGATTGGAAGTTAGTCCCTTGGGTGAAGGAGGAGTCTTAGTCGAGATTCTGTGGAAGAAGGATGCAGACTAGATTGCTCTCCACAGTGGTCCTACCTGGGCCCTGGCCCTCTGCCAGGCCCCCCTGTAAAGAAGAGGAGTAGTCTTAGTCAGTGCCCTGCACGGGTAGGATGCAGGACAGTGCTCTGCTACAAACTTCCTATACCCCGTATGATGCATTGTTAAACCCCTCAGGAGAAGACTAGCCAACAGGTCACCTCAACCCATGCTGTGGACTAGGAAAAACAATGCAGGACAGGATCAACTAAAGAGCCAAAGAGCTAGGAACTGATCCCGGTGGAGCAAAGTTACAATAAAAGTCTATTAACTCCATCTCACAGTGCGAGTGTCAGCCAGGGAACCCTCAGCACTCTGCTCATCCCAGGTAACAAGGTCCGGGGCCTGTGTCACCCATTAGTACGGTTCAGCCGACGCTAGTGGGCATAAGGTGGTGTGAAGACTCTAGAAAGGTCAATACTTAGGCACAGGTTTTCTCATTCTTTTCCTTCTACAAGTATTCTTCTCTACACTCACACTCTTTTCTCTACTAGGCTACCTCAATACAACTCTTCTAAATCCTACTCATCACTTATCTCACAGAACTGGTGGTTCTATGTTCTAAGTATTTATTGGAACTTTATCAAGTGTATGTCTGAGCTCATCTGTATTACCTGTTGCACATTTGCCAATAGTAAATGAAGTCAAGGTTATCCACGGAGTCTGTGATTATTCACTACCACCTGCACAGCATATACACTGCAACCTTGGGACATTTCCCCTTTCTGTGGGTGGTGGGTCCTACTATTCAAGAGAATCATTACACCGCTCTGGCCACCTGTGACTATATCATCTGTGACTACACTATCCCAAGGGACCCGGCAGCAACCCGGCAGGACCCCGACCACAGGGGAGAAGGGTACAACTGGCCTCAAACCTTAAAAGCAGGCGTGCCATCACCCCTGTGTGCCCACCAGGCACTAGCGTCACATGACAAAACCCTAAGGTCCGGCTATATCTCAGCCATCCACCATAGAAGTGGTGTCATACTTCCATCTAGCAAGTGACCGGCCGTCCCACCGCTAAAACACCATCCGGGGTCCACCACAATAACTACAGCTCATCCCCCCTGCTACTTATACATAGAATTCTGCACATGTAGACTGTGGTGTATGAGAACCATACAAGTATTATATGTCAAGGCTGGGTTAGGGCTGCCATAGACCCTATGAACTGTATGAAGAGTGGGGCCACAAAACTAAGTTTTTTCATGTTCTACTACACTTGGTTTTGGTTCTGTATTTGTAAACTAAGCTTACTGCATGCATACAAAGCTAGTACCAACCTTGCTGCTCCCATATAATCTTATAACCAAATCTACTACATTTATTCAGTACTAGAACCAATCTTACTGCACAGATACTGTCAAAACCAGGTTTGCTATATGAATACAATACAAAAACCTAGCTTAGTGTAGATATGTTACCAGAACCATGCTTACTATATAGATACGGTACCAGAACAAAGCTTACTATGTTGATACGGAACCAGAACGAAGCTTAATATATAGATACGGTGTCAGAACTAAGCTTACTATATAGCTAGGGAACTAGAACTAGGCTTACTCATAGATATGGTACCAGGACAAAGCTTACTATATAGATACGGTACTAGAACCAAGCCTACTATATAAATACAGTACCAGAACTAAGCTTTCTATATAGATACAGTACCAGAATCAGGCTTACTGCACATATATAGTGTTACAACCTATTCTATAGGTACAGTACAGTGTGGATTAGTAAGTGTCTGAAAGTAACTTCTGTGTTCAATCACCAAATCTTCAGATGAAGGAACCTGTAGCTCATAGAGAAGTGTTCTGGTGATCTCCACATATAAGCCCCATCATCACCTAGTCTCAGTATCAGAACAAAAGCTGCATTAATATTTCTGCTCTTTATCGCTGCTGTCTATTTCCAGCTTACTGACGCACAATCTTTAATAAGATTGACCTCATCTCCATTATGACACTTAAACATCTGCCCGAGAGCGAGTCTCCCCCTGAATGAGAAGTTATTGTCATCCTTGCAGAGAAGCGACAACACTGAGGTTATGGTGCGATGGCGCTGGAGATACGGTCGCAGAAACTTTCATGACAATTCTTGGATGTATGATGTGTAATGAAGAGATAAAAAGATACACAATGTACCTCCCGGCATTACCCCTGCCGCCCTCCGGGCATTACCCCTGCCGCCCTCCGGGCATTACCCCTGCCACCCTCCGGGCATTACCCCTGCCGCCCCTCCCGGCATTACCCCTGCCGCCCTCCGGGCATTACCCCTGCCGCACCTCCCAGCATTACCCCTGCCGCACCTCCCGGCATTACCCCTGCCCCACCTCCCAGCATTACCCCTGCCGCCCTCCGGGCATTACCCCTGCCAACTTCCCAGCATTACCCCTGCCGCACCTCCCGGCATTACCCCTGCCGCCCTCCCGGCATTACCCCTGCCGCCCTCCCGGCATTACCCCTGCCGCCCTCCAGGCATTACCCCTGCCGCACCTCCCGGCATTAACCCTGGCGCACCTCCCGGCATTACCCCTGCCGCACCTCCCGGCATTACCCCTGCCAACCTCCCGGCATTACCCCTGCCGCACCTCCCGGCATTACCCCTGCCGCACCTCCCGGCATTACCCCTGCCGCCCTCCCGGCATTACCCCAGCCGCACCTCCCGGCATTACCCCTGCTGCACCTCCCGGCATTACCCCAGCCGCACCTCCCGGCATTACCCCAGCCGCACCTCCCGGCATTACCCCTGCCAACTTCCCAGCATTACCTCTGCCGCACCTCCCGGCATTTACCCTGCCACACCTCCCGGGTTGGCTTCTGCTTTTCACTAAAGACATGACACATACTATTTGTATGGGCAATGAATGGAGCCTGACCTTTTCTTGTGCTGTTGCTCCTTTCATTTCTTTCACAAACCTGTATGTGACACTTTTCACCAGTTTTCTCAAAGTTCAGCTCCCTGCAATAGAGGACAATGTGTTTTTTTTTTATTTAAAGTGTACCTGTCGTTATAAGTTTTAAAACCTAAATCAACAGTACAAGTTTGCAATTTATATTCAGATATTTTTTTTATAGTTATCATGGAAAACACAGCACTTCCTGGGTTCTGACTCTGGGGGAAAAACGTCAGAAAACAGGAAGTCCAGTATTTCCCAGGTAATATGCGCTTGTGTGATTGATGTATTCATTGAGCTGTGACACTTTGTACTGGCCTGGACAGTTAGTATAGCTGGTACATAGCAGCCTTCAGGAGACTGGACCTGTATACAGTAAGTATAGCTGTTATATAGCCACCTTCAGGAGACTGGACCTGGATACAGTAAGTATAGCTGTTATATAGCCACCTTCAGGAGAATGGACCTGGATACAGTAAGTATAGCTGTTATATAGCTGCCTTCAGGAGACTGGACCTGGATACAGTAAGTATAGCTGTTATATAGCTGCCTTCAGGAGACTGGACCTGGATACAGTAAGTATAGATGTTATATAGCTGCCTTCAGGAGACTGGACCTGGATACAGTAAGTATAGCTGTTATATAGTTCAGGGAAGAAAAAGAGTGCTGCACCTCACACCTATGGCTGATACTAGTACCTCTCGGCTGCATAAAAAACATCAGAATTCTGTATGTGAATTGATCAAGCCACACTGCCCCATGTACCGCGTGCAGGTATCTGATACACATGGGTCCCTACACTAAGTCCACACTGTGCCAGTCAGCGACCACCACCCCCGCAGGCGTGCACAGTCAGAGAAGGGTGGCCATGGAACGGCCCTGCAACCCCCATGCCACAGGACCAGACCCAAAAATGCCACACCAAAACCCTCCTGTTTTTTTCCCATTCTGTTTGCTGCAGCTATGGTGAGTGTAATACCTTATCCAGACTTGTGCTGCTTGGGGGCGACCTTCTCCGCCGGCGGTGCTGGCCGGGTTCTGGTGTGGTGTTTTTGGGTCTGGTCCTGTGGCATGGGGGTCGCAGGGCCGTCCCATGGCCCCCGTTCCCTGGCTGTGCACGCCTGCGGGGTTGGTGGCCACTGACTGGCATGGTGTGGACTTAGTGTAGGGACCCATGTGTATCAGATACCGGCACGAGGTACATGGGGCAGTATGGCTTGATCAATTCATACACAAAATTCTGATGTGTTTTTTATTTAGCCTAGCGGCACTAGTATCAGCCATAGGTGTGATGTGCAGCACTCTGTTTCTTCCCTGAACCGCATAGCTGTTATATAGCTTCCCTCAGGAGACTGGACCTGGATACAGTAAGTATAGCTGTTATATAGCTGCCTTCAGGAGACTGGACCTGTATACAGTAAGTATAGATGTTATAGAGCATGCCCCCAGGAGTCTGGACCTGGATACAGTAAGTATGGATGTTATATAGCTGCCTTCAGGAGACTGGACCTGGATACAGTAAGTATGGATGTTATATAGCTGCCTTCATGAGACTGGACCTAGATACAGTAAGTATAGATGTTATAGAGCATGCCCCCAGGAGTCTGGACCTGGATACAGTAAGTATAGCTGTTATATAGCAGCCTTCAGGAGACTGGACCTGGATACAGTAAGTACAGCTGTTATATAGCTGCCTTCAGGAGACTGGACCAGGATACAGTAAGTATAGCTGTTATATAGCAGCCTTCAGGAGACTGGACCTGGATACAGTAAGTATAGCTGTTATATAGCAGCCTTCAGGAGACTGGACCTGGATACAGTAAGTATAGCTGTTATATAGCAGCCTTCAGGAGACTGGACCAGGATACAGTAAATACAGCTGTTATATAGCTGCCGTCAGGAGACTGGACCTGGATACAGTAAGTACAGCTGTTATATAGCTGCCTTCAGGAGACTGGACCAGGATACAGTAAGTACAGCTGTTATATAGCTGCCTTCAGGAGACTTGACCTGTATACAGTAAGTATAGCTGTTATATAGCTGCCTTCAGGAGACTGGCCCTGGATACAGTAAGTATAGCAGTTATATAGCTGCCTTCAGGAGACTGGACCTGGATACAGTAAGTATAGCTGTTATATAGCTGCCTTCAGGAGACTGGACCTGGATACAATAAGTATAGCTGTTATATAGCTGCCTTCAGGAGACTGGACCTGGATACAGTAAGTATAGCTGTTATATAGCTGCCGTCAGGAGACTGGACCTGGATACAGTAAGTACAGCTGTTATATAGCTGCCTTCAGGAGACTGGACCAGGATACAGTAAGTACAGCTGTTATATAGCTGCCTTCAGGAGACTGGACCAGGATACAGTAAGTACAGCTGTTATATAGCTGCCTTCAGGAGACTTGACCTGGATACAGTAAGTATAGCAGTTATATAGCTGCCTTCAGGAGACTGGACCTGGATACAGTAAGTATAGCAGTTATATAGCTGCCTTCAGGAGACTGGACCTGGATACAGTAAGTATAGCTGTTATATAGCTGCCTTCAGGAGACTGGACCTGGATACAGTAAGTATAGCTGCCTTCAGGAGACTGGACCTAGATACAGTAAGTATAGCTGTTATATAGCTGCCTTCAGGAGACTGGACCTGGATACAGTAAGTACAGCTGTTATATAGCTGCCTTCAGGAGACTGGACCTGGATACAGTAAGTACAGCTGTTATATAGCTGCCTTCAGGAGACTGGACCTGGATACAGTAAGTATAGCTGTTATATAGCAGCCTTCAGGAGACTGGACCTGTATACAGTAAGTATAGCTGTTATATAGCTGCTTCTGGAGCCTGTATGTATATTACAAACTTGCTTTATTTCCCATATACAGTTAATTTACATTTTGAAAGTTATAACAAGATGTACACTGTAATGCGTAAAAGTTGAAATTTCTAGATATAAACTTAAAGGGGTCCCTGGCCAAAAGAAGGGTGGTAGCCTGAAACAGCATGTCAACCCTCCTCCCTACAATGCTTCCCAAGAAATAAGCGGCTTGATCTATGCATCAGTGAATGCGGCATCTTTCTTTGATATGCATTCCCATAGGGAGGCTTCAGAGTTGAAATCCCCCATGATCCCTTGTGTTGGTGATTTGCATTCTGGGTTGTGTAGTCTTTATAGTGAATTGTGTGATATCAGCCGTTCCCTGTACAGGAGCTGCTGCTTGGCGGTGACCTCTGCGGGGGGCCGCGTCTCGCCGGAGCTGATTTATATTCAGGAGTGACCACCTCTAATGTTCCCTTCAACTAAAACTAATGACAAGACTTCAAGCATTTAAGCCAAATGGAAGCTCGTTCCTATGAAGCTTAATGAAAGTTCTGTGAAAGCCGGAGAGAGACATCGAGCGCTCTGCATGGCGGAAGGGAAGCGCCAAACGCAATATAAAAAGTGTCGCTTCTATTATATATAATAAATGGTGATGAGGGCGCTGTATATGCTGTATATACTGTATACCTGAGTCCCTGGACCTGCCGTTGTTGCATCATGTGATAGTTATGGGGTCACTGAATAATAGTGAGATCTTCTATCTCCAGTGTAGGAAGGTTTATTGTCCTCTATAATATTGATGTTCTGTCTCCACATCTGTCGTGTTCCATAAGGACGATGAGGAAGACTGATAGAATGGATTTCACCTTTACATTAGGACTTATTATTAGACTCTTATATGTCTGCACCCTCCGGCTCAGGGAAAAGGGATTAGAGATGGAGCCTGTAGAGAAAAACTGGTGAAAAATGCCACAAACACACACAGGCGTGCCCTAGCTCACCTCAGATGTAATATGTGTAATAGTCTGAAACAGCCACCAGGGGGAGCTAATCGAACATCCCTTCCTGAGGTCACTTCCTGGATAACATGGGTCACTTCCTGGATAACATGGTGATGTCACTTCCTGGATAACATGGGTCACTTCCTGGCAGACAAATGGCAGGCATCGTTGGTGGTCATCAGCTTGGGGGGGCAGACAAGTAGCAGGCATTGTTGGTGGTCATCAGCAGGAGGAGGGGGGTAGACAAGGGGCAGGCATTGTTGGTGGTCATCAGCAGGGGGAGGGGGGCAGACAAGGGGCAGGCATTGTTGGTGGTCATCAGCAGGGGGAGGGGGGCAGAGAAGTGGCAGGCATTGTGTGCGTTCATCAGATTGGGGGGGAAGACAAGTGGCAGGCATTTTTGCTGGACATCAGCTTGGGGGGGCAGACAAGTAGCAGTCATTGTTGGTGGTCATCAGCAGAGGGAGGGGGCAGACAAGGGGCAGGCATTTTTGGTGGTCATCAGCTTGGGGGGGCAGACAAGTAGCAGTCATTGTTGGTGGTCATCAGTTTGGGAGGGGCAGACAAGAGCCAGGCATTGTTGGTGGTCATCAGCTTGGGGGGGGGCAGACAAGTGGCAGGCATTGTTGGTGGTCATCAACAGGGGGAGGGGGCAGACAAGTGGCGGGCTTTGTTGGTGGTCATCAGCTTGGGGGGGGAAGACAAGTGGCAGGCTTTGTTGGTGGTCATCAGCTTGGGGGGTAAGACAAGTGGCAGGCATTGTTAGTGGTCAGAAGGGGGAGGGGGCAGACAAGTGGCAGGCTTTGTTGGTGGTCATCAGCTTGGGGGGTAAGACAAGTGGCAGGCATTGTTAGTGGTCAGAAGGGGGAGGAGGCAGACAAGTGGCAGGCATTGTTGGTGGTCATCAGCTTGGGCGGGGCAGACAAGTGGCAGGCATTGTTGGTGATCATCAGCTTGGGGGGGCAGACAAGTGGCAGGCATTGTTGGTGATTATCAGCTTGGGGGGGCAGACAAGTGGCAGGCATGGTTCGTGGTCATCAGCTTGGGGGGGGGGAGAGAAGTGGCAGGCATTGTTGGTGGTCATCAGCTTGGGGGGGGAAACAAGTGGCAGGCATTTTGGTGGCCATCAGCTTGGGGGGGGCAGACAAGTGGCAGGCATTGTGTGTGGTCATCAGCAGGGGGAGGGGGGCAGAGAAGTGTGCGTTCATCAGCAGGGGGGGAAGACAAGTGTCAGGCGTTGTTGGTGGTCATCAGCTTGGGGGGGGCAGACAAGTAGCAGTCATTGTTGGTGGTCATCAGCAGGGGGAGGGGGTAAGACAAGGGGCAGGCGTTGTTGGTGGTCATCAGCTTGGGGGTGGGGGAAGACAAGTGGCAGGCATTGTTGGTGGTCATCAGCTTGGGGGGCAGACAAGTGGCAGGCATTGTTGGTGATCATCAGCTTGGGGGGGGGCAGACAAGTGGCAGGCATTGTTGGTGATCATCAGCTTGGGGGGGCAGACAAGTGGCAGGCATTGTTGGTGGTCATCAGCTTGGGGGGGGAGAGAAGTGGCAGGCATTGTGTGTGGTCATCAGATTGGGGGGGAAAGACAAATGGCAGGCGTTGTTGGTGGTTATCAGCTTGGGGGGGCAGACAAGTAGCAGTCATTGTTGGTGGTCATCAGCAGGGGGAGGGGGAAACAAGGGGCAGGCATTGTTGGTGATCATCAGCTTGGGGAGGCAGACAAGTGGCAGGCATTGTTGGTGGTCATCAGCTTGGGGGGGGGGGAGAAGTGGCAGGCATTATTGGTGGCCATCAGCTTGGGGGGGGGCAGACAAGTGGCAGGCATTGTGTGTGGTCATCAGATTGGGGGGAAAGACAAATGGCAGGCGTTGTTGGTGGTCATCAGCTTGGGGGGGCAGACAAGTAGCAGTCATTGTTGGTGGTCATCAGCAGGGGGAGGGGGAAACAAGGGGCAAGCATTGTTGGTGATCATCAGCTTGGGGGGGCAGACAAGTGGCAGGCATTGTTGGTGGTCAGTAGGGGGAGGGGGCAGACAAGTGGCAGGCAGTGTTAGTGGTCAGCAGGGGGAGGGGGCAGACAAGTGGCAGGCATTGTTGGTGGTCATTAGCAGAGGGAGGGGGGCAGGCATTGTTGGTGATCATCAGCTTGGGGGGCAGACAAGGGGCAGGCATTGTTGGTGGTTATCAGCTTGGGGGGGGCAGGCAAGTGGCAGGCATTGTTGGTGGTCATCAGCAGGGGGAGGGGGCAGACAAGTGGCAGGCATTGTTGGTGATCATCAGCTTGGGGGGGAAGACAAGTGGCAGGCATTGTTGGTGGTCAACAGGGGGAGGGGGCAGACAAGTGGCAGGCATTGTTAGTGGTCAACAGGGGGAGGGGGCAGACAAGTGGCAGGCATTGTTGGTGGTCATCAGCAGGGGGAGGAGGCAGACAAGTGGCAGGCATTGTTGGTGGCCATCAGCTTGGGGGGGCAGACAAGTGGCAGGCATTGTCTGTGGTCATCAGATTGGGGGGGAAGACAAGTGGCAGGCGTTGTTAGTGGTCATCAGCTTGGGGGGGGCAGACAAGTAGCAGTCATTGTTGGTGGTCATCAGCAGGGGGAGGGGGAAACAAGGGGCAGGCATTGTTGGTGGTCATCAGCTTGGGGGGGGCAGACAAGTAGCAGTCATTGTTGGTGGTCATCAGCAGGGGGAGGGGGGCAGACAAGTGTCAGGCATTGTTGGTGGTCATCAGCTTGGGGGGGGGGGGGACAAATGGCAGGCATTGTTGGTGGTCATCAGCAGGGTGAGGGGGGGGAGAGAAGTAGCAGTCATTGTTGGTGATAATCAGCTTGGGGGGGGGAGACAGGTGGCAGGCATTGTTGGTGATCATCAGCTTGGGGGAGACAAGTGGCAGGCATTGTTGGTGGTCATCAGCTTGGGGGGGTGTGTGTTTTTTTTTTATCTCAGTTTCATCCCACTCTATGAGCTGAACCTATTAGGCCATTTTCTTATGGAATTTTCCTGGATTTCTGTGTGATTTGGCCATGATGAATGGGTGGAATATCTGATCTGCATCTGATCTACAGAACTGGTGCAGATTCTCTTTTATACATGTTTTTAATCTCTTTGGGGGAAAATCCACAGAATCCCTATTAATCCTTGTGTTTTTTTTATTTTTATTAAAGCTGAGACATAATAGTTAACAACCATTGTAGCGTCACAGCGCCCATTTTACATTTTATCGTCATGAAAACATTGTGAGGTATTCAAAACAGCGTCATAGAGAACATAAGTACAGTAATACACAAGACTATGTATCCTGAAGTAATCAGCAACTCAATCAAGAAGCCTCAATAAAGACGGAAGAGAAAGAGGAAAGAGAGAGAAGAGGGAGGAGAGCAAGGGGAAGAGAAGAAGAGGTAAAAAGAGAAAGGGAAAAAAAAAACAGTAGGAGGGGGAACGATGGGGAGGGACTGGGGGGGAAGAAAGGAGGTCCGTGAACCTAATCATCCGAAGTCAGTGCCCTACCTGCTTGCCGTGGTTCTCGAGCAGGGAGCCTCCAACCTCCCAGTTGTCCCATTATGTCTCCTTTGGGATACCAGTTGGCATGTGTATACGGTCTCACGAAAGCGCGTACCTGCTCAGTTGTGAAATGTGTCAGTAGAAAGGTTTTCCATTTATTGAAAAACCATTTGGCGTGTTTTTCTGTATTTTGGTCTGCCTCTGGCCTGTCAGATCCTCAATGACCCCTGGCACAGTAGGCACCACAGAGCAGATCCACTCACGTAGAAGAACTCTTTTGGCTATCAATAGAATTGCATGAACAAGAGCCGACACCGCTTTCAGGCCAGAGGCATCAACCACCACCGTGTCAATGCATTGGAAGACCAAAGGCAAAAGGTTCCACCGGCAATTTAAAGCGTCCGTCATTAAACAGAAATCAATAGTCCAGGCGATTTTTAAGAAACTTTGTAATTGGGTTTATTAGCCAAATCTGCCATTATCTGCATGTAAAAAGCCTTTTCCCTGGTCCTCCTCCTCCTCTCCTTTCTGTCATCCACTCCTCAGAATCAGAAAATCTCGACTGTTTTTTCATCAGTCGGATCTGTCTGGTCTATGAAGAGGGGAGGGGGGAGGGGGAAGGAGCGAGATTAGTGGGCAGCCGAGAACAAAGGATAGCTCAGCGGGGGAGCTATTCAGAGCCCTAATTAGAGGTCAAAGAGGTCAGTGGTGACTGTCAGAGGAGAGAGCCCGGGATGTGAATGTAAATTAACTCTTTTTTGTCCTGTTTTGCTGCTCATGGAAAACCATGAAGACAGGGGGGAGAGCTTCAAACTGCTTTTTCATTATAAAAATTCATTATTCGGCTTAAAAACCCAATTACAAAGTTTCTTAAAATCGCCTGGACTATTGATTTCTGCAATAAAAATTTTAACGACAGTGACACTTTAAGCTTCCAATGTCTACCAACATAATCCACGACTGCCTGCCAGAAGGTTTGGGAGTGAGGACAGGACCACGTGCCATGCCAAAAGTCTGTTGCCTGCGTCTTGCATTTAGGACATTGTAGTATCCTATCCGGGAACAAAGGCGCGGCTGGCTAATCAAACCCGAAGTATTCAAGGTGCATCACCTTAAAAAGGTCTCAGGCCACACTTCAGAGACGATATGTTTCCTGACCTTGTCCCAACCTTCTAAGATCTGTTCTCGGGGTCTTCCACCCCCAACCTTTCCGCCCATCTAGAGAAGATCTGTTTTTTTGTCTGTAGTCAGGAAATTATCGTTAAGGGCTCTATAGGTGTCAGATAATGTTACTCTGGGGGGGGGGGGGGGTCAGATTCTACAAAGCTATCAAAACCATTGGAAGAGAGTTCCTTAGAGAGATTAGATAGTCGCTTCTTACAGAAAGATGTTTTATTGCTAAGAAATGGCGATGATCCAGATTGTACTTCATCTGAACCTCAGTCTCATGCATAAGGTCTTTGGCCGACAGTACACCCAGTTCTTTCCATTCATGAAAGATGCTATTACACCTTGTCAAAGCCATGTGTGAGTCTGTCCCTAATGTCCCTAATGCCCCTAATGTCCCTAACACCCCTATATTTGTCCTGTAGAGAGAAAATCTGGGTTGGAATCCCACCAAGGGAACCATCTGCAAGCTGTTTGTACATTCTCTCAGTGTTTGGGTGGGTTTGCTCCGGTTCTCCTGTTTCCTCTCATACATAAAACCTACAGATCGGTGACTATAGATTATGGGCCCTGATGGGGACCGAAACCAGAATGTAAAGACTACGTGAAGTTCTGCGGGATTGGTTGGTGTATGCAGATAATAAAGCCTTCTATAAAGCCTCTGCGATGGATGAGAGGGGCCGCCTCTATCGCTGGAGATTCTCCTTTCTTCCGCTGGGATTTCGGCCTCAGGATAGCGGAAGGTCACCTTTTCTCTTTTAGCCTGGAACGTAATTACCATCGCCTTTTTACTGCAGAAAACGGTTAAAATAAAATCACCTTTCAGATTTGTCTCCTTGAGGAACCTCCTTGACATTCTGAAAAAGCCGACAACAGGTGTTTCCTCATTGTGGAGCTAATTCGCACAATGGCGAGCCGCGTCTTACGGAAAATAACTTCTGCTGCCGAAGAAGCACAAATGATTCTGGAGAGAAGTCAAAAAATCTCCAGCACTACGGGGAGAATATTCCAGGTGAAAGAAGATTATTGTGTGCTGGGAAAGCTGTAATAAAGAACGTCAGCTCTGTCACCCGCTCTCCCCAAGGTCTATAAAGGATCAAAAGGAGATTGAACATAATGTAACAGCTGTCTCCTATGCCGAGAGGACCGGAGCAGGTGAGTCGGGAACAAAGCCGGGACAGATGGAAGCCATTGCTTCTGCTGGAAATTACTGCCTAACAAAAAGGAGATTATGGGGAGGTGAAAGGTGTGGCGACCTGAGGAATACAGTGACCTGTAAAATACAGTGACCTGCGATTCACAGTGACTAATGATATACAGTGACCAATGATATACAGTGACCTTTCATATACAGTGACCCACGGTATACAGTGACCTTTCATATACAGTGACCCGCGGTATACAGTGACCTTTCATATACAGTGACCCGCAGTATACGGTGACCTTTCATATACAGTGACCCGCAGTATACAGTAACCTTTCATATACAGTGACCCGCAGTATACAGTGACCTTTCATATACAGTGACCCGCAGTATACAGTGACCTTTCATATACAGTGACCCGCAGTATACAGTGACCTTTCATATACAGTGACCCGCAGTATACGGTGACCTGTAAAATACAGTGACCTGGGATTTGTGGTGACCTGTGATATACAGTGAACTGAGGTATACGGGTACCTGTAAAATATACGGTGACCTGCGGTATACAGTTACCTGTGATATACGGCGACCTGCGATATACAGTTTCCTTCCATATACAGAGACAAATTCATCACGTGTGTGGTACAGCGGCTCTATTCTCAGAGTGTCAGGGTCATTGTTTTTGGGGGGCGGAGATGTATTGTGTCTGACATTTATACTGAAGGTCATTGGAAGAAAAGACGTTGATTTTTTGTTTTGTATTTACTCCCCACTCATTGTTATTGTTAATCGAATACCAATTCTCCTTAAAACAGACACATTCGCTTTAAGCACTGAAGGCGAACCGGCCCGCCCCTAGTGGGAGGAACCCCCCGCCCCTCTATGACGCAGCTCCATTAGAATCAATAGCGCATAAGTTATATATCGCCTGAAAGAGAAGTCATGTGACAGGTCATAGGACGCACTGCTGAATCGGGCCATGACCACATTCTCAAAGGAGTAAGAAACTAACCAACAGGGATATAATAGCTTGAAGAAATTAAACAAACACTAGAAAAGTAACAAATCAATAAATTTAGAATCTGCAAAAGGTCCTGTGTGTGTGTGTGTGTGTGTGTGCGTGTGTGTGCGTGTGTGTGTGCGTGTGTGTGTGCGTGTGTGTGTGCGTGTGTGTGTGTGTGTGTGTGTGTGCGTGCGTGCGTGTGTGTGTGTGCGTGTGTGTGTGTGTGTGTGTGTGTGTGTGTGTGTGCAGTACTGTGCACTGTGATTTCTTCTCCAGCCACTAGGTGTCTCACTCCCCCTGTGCACAGCTGCCGTCTATGGGAATCAGCTATGTTTTCTCTTTATGTCTAACTGTGTCTACACTCTGTACACCACACACTCTCTCATCTACACTTCCTGTCACACGGCCCTATATAACATAGGGGGCTTCCTGTGCAGTTCAGTTGGGTGTTCAGAGCTCCAGTCTTTGCTCGAGTCAGGAGAGCTGCAGTCCTTCACTAGAGAGAGACTAACAGCAGCTATGTGCCGCTAAAATTTAGCAGTGAGGTAACTGGAAAATAGGACCAACCCTTGGCTACACCGAGGATCTCCAAGTCAGGACAGTCACCTCCAAAGGAAGGAAGAGGGACTGAAACCCAGTAAAGCAAAAGTGCACTAAGCTGAAGTACATTACTGACACTGTGCTTGACTACGTGGGGAAACCTTTACCAGTTAGCTCCACCTAGAGACAAAGGCCTAGGACTTGTACTACCTCACAGGGTGGTCACCAATACCGTGTAGGCAGAAGGCTGTCGGATATATCTAAACGTGAGTACGAGGATTCTTTCACCCTGTATACTATCTTTAACACACATCCCGGCAGAGTACTGGTACTATTTAGACAAGAGCTCCTACCCGGCCCCTACACCGCCCTCACACACATCCCGACCCCTACACTGCCCTCACACCGCCCTCACACACATCCCGACCCCTACACCGCCCTCACACCTCCCGGCCCCTACACCGCCCTCACACAGATCCCGGCCCCTACACTATCCTCACACACATCCCGACCCCTACACCGCCCTCACACACATCCCGACCCCTACACCGCCCTCACACCTCCCGACCCTACACCGCCCTCACACACATCCCGGCCCCTACACTATCCTCACACACATCCCGACCCCTACACCGCCCTCACACCTCCCGGCCCCTACACCGCCCTCACACACATCCCGACCCCTACACCGCCCTCACACCTCCCGGCCCCTACACCGCCCTCACACACATCCCGGCCCCTACACGGCCCTCACACACATCCCGGCCCCTACACCGCCCTCACACACATCCCGGCCCCTACACTATCCTCACACACATCCCGGCCCCTACACCGCCCTCACACACATCCCGGCCCCTACACCGCCCTCACACACATCCCGTCCCCTACACCGCCCTCACACACATCCCGTCCCCTACACTATCCTCACACACATCCCGTCCCCTACACTATCCTCACACACATCCCGGCCCCTACACCGCCCTCACACACATCCCGTCCCCTACACTATCCTCACACACATCCCGTCCCCTACACTATCCTCACACACATCCCGTCCCCTACACTATCCTCACACACATCCCGTCCCCTACACTATCCTCACACACATCCCGGCCCCTACACCGCCCTCACACACATCCCGTCCCCTACACTATCCTCACACACATCCCGTCCCCTACACTATCCTCACACACATCCCGTCCCCTACACTATCCTCACACACATCCCGGCCCCTACACCGCCCTCACACACATCCCGTCCCCTACACTATCCTCACACACATCCCGTCCCCTACACCGCCCTCACACACATCCCGGCCCCTACACCGCCCTCACACACATCCCGGCCCCTACACCGCCCTCACACACATCCCGGCCCCTACACCGCCCTCACACACATCCCGGCCCCTACACCGCCCTCACACACATCCCGGCCCCTACACTGCCCTCACACACATCCCGGCCCCTACACCGCCCTCACACACATCCCGGCCCCTACACCGCCCTCACACACATCCCGGCCCCTACACCGCCCTCACACACATCCCGTCCCCTACACTATCCTCACACACATCCCGTCCCCTACACCGCCCTCACACACATCCCGGCCCCTACACCGCCCTCACACACATCCCGGCCCCTACACCGCCCTCACACACATCCCGCCCCTACACCGCCCTCACACACATCCCGGCCCCTACACCGCCCTCACACACATCCCGGCCCCTACACTATCCTCACACACATCCCGTCCCCTACACTATCCTCACACACATCCCGGCCCCTACACTATCCTCACACACATCCCGGCCCCTACACCGCCCTCACACACATCCCGTCCCCTACACTATCCTCACACACATCCCGGCCCCTACACCGCCCTCACACACATCCCGGCCCCTACACCGCCCTCACACACATCCCGGCCCCTACACTATCCTCACACACATCCCGTCCCCTACACTATCCTCACACACATCCCGGCCCCTACACTATCCTCACACACATCCCGGCCCCTACACCGCCCTCACACACATCCCGTCCCCTACACTATCCTCACACACATCCCGGCCCCTACACCGCCCTCACACACATCCCGACCCCTACACTGCCCTCACACCGCCCTCACACACATCCCGACCCCTACACCGCCCTCACACCTCCCGGCCCCTACACCGCCCTCACACACATCCCGGCCCCTACACCGCCCTCACACACATCCCGGCCCCTACACCGCCCTCACACACATCCTGGCCCCTACACCGCCCTCACACACATCCTGGCCCCTATACTATCCTCACACACATCCCAGCCCCTACACCGCCCTCACACACATCCCGGCCCCTATACTATCCTCACACACATCCCGGCCCCTACACCGCCCTCACACACATCCCGGCCCCTATACTATCCTCACACACATCCCGGCCCCTACACCGCCCTCACACACATCCCGGCCCCTACACCGCCCTCACACACATCCCGGCCCCTACACCGCCCTCACACACATCCCGGCCCCTACACCTCCCTCACATAAATCCCGCCCCCTACACCGCCCTCACACACATCCCGGCCCCTATACTATCCTCACACACATCCCGGCCCCTACACCGCCCTCACACACATCCCGGCCCCTACACCGCCCTCACACACATCCCGGCCCCTACACCGCCCTCACACACATCCCGGCCCCTACACCGCCCTCACACACATCCCGGCCCCTATACTATCCTCACACACATCCCGGCCCCTATACTATCCTCACACACATCCCGGCCCCTACACTATCCTCACACACATCCCGGCCCCTATACTATCCTCACACACATCCCGGCCCCTATACTATCCTCACACACATCCCGGCCCCTACACTATCCTCACACACATCCCGGCCCCTATACTATCCTCACACACATCCCGGCCCCTACACTGCCCTCACACACATCCCGTCCCCTACACTATCCTCACACACATCCCGGCCCCTACACCGCCCTCACACACATCCCAGCCCCTACACTGCCCTCACACACATCCCGGCCCCTACACTGCCCTCACACACATCCCGGCCCCTACACCTCCCTCACACACATCCCGGCCCCTACACTATCCTCACACACATCCCGGCCCCTACACTATCCTCACACATATCCCAACCCCTACACTGCCCTCACACCGCCCTCACACCGCCCTCACACACATCCCGGCCCCTACACCGCCCTCACACACATCCCGGCCCCTACACCGCCCTCACACACATCCCGACCCCTATACTATCCTCACACACATCCCGGCCCCTATACTATCCTCACACACATCCCGGCCCCTACACTATCCTCACACACATCCCGGCCCCTACACCGCCCTCACACACATCCCGGCCCCTATACTATCCTCACACACATCCCGGCCCCTATACTATCCTCACACACATCCCGGCCCCTACACTATCCTCACACACATCCCGACCCCTATACTATCCTCACACACATCCTGGCCCCTACACCGCCCTCACACACATCCCGGCCCCTACACTATCCTCACACACATCCCGGCCCCTACACCGCCCTCACACACATCCCGGCCCCCACACCGCCCTCACACACATCCCGGCACCTACACTATCCTCACACACATCCCGGCCCCTACACCGCCCTCACACACATCCCGGCCCCCACACCCCCCTCACACACATCCCGGCCCCCACACCGCCCTCACACACATCCCGGCCCCTACACCGCCCTCACACACATCCCGGGCCCCTACACCGCCCTTACATACATCCCGGCCCCTACACCGCCCTCACACACATCCTGGCCCCTACACCGCCCTCACACACATCCCGGCTCCTACACTATCCTCACACATATCCCAGCCCCTACACCGCCCTCACACACATCCCGGCCCCCACACCGCCCTCACACACATCCCGGCCCCTACACCGCCCTCACACACATCCCGGCCCCTACACTATCCTCACACACATCCCGGCCCCTACACCCCCCTCACACACATCCCGGCCCCTACACCCCCCTCACACACATCCCGGCCCCTACACCGCCCTCACACACATCCCGGCCCCTACACTATCCTCACACACATCCCGGCCACTATACTATCCCTCACACACATCCCGGCCCCTACACCGCCCTCACACACATCCCGGCCCCTACACTATCCTCACACACATCCCGGCCCCTACACTATCCTCACACACATCCCAGCCCCTACACCGCCCTCACACACATCCTGGCCCCTACACCGCCCTCACACACATCCCGGCCCCCACACTGCCCTCACACACATCCCGGCCCCTACACCGCCCTCACACACATCCCGTCCCCTACACCGCCCTCACACACATCCCGGCCCCTACACCGCCCTCACACACATCCCGGCCCCCACACCGCCCTCACACACATCCCGGCCCCTACACCACCCTCACACACATCCCGGCCCCCACACCTCCCCCACACACATCCCGGCCCCCACACACATCCCGGCCCCTATACTATCCCTCACACAGATCCCGGCCCCTACACCGCCCTCACACACATCCCGGCCCCCACACCGCCCTCACACACATCCCGGCCCCTATACTATCTTCACACACATCCTGGCTCATACACTGCCCTCACACACACACCCACTAGCTGGTGCAAAACCAATATCCAGCGCCCCGGGGCACAGTGTGTGAATATTATACCCTTACCCTGAATATGAGCAGTTCGAATATTCCCCCCTACTTAACCTCCCCTTCAGGTTTAGATGGCAGCACTATGTAATACAGTGGTAATAACACATGGGACGGATCCCCAGAACTATATGGGTAGTGCACCTAGCTCTAGGTAAGCCCCGCCCACACTCTGTGTTCTGTCTTGGTTTGTCCGATACTAATAACGGAATTGCCAGGACATCAGGAAGTGGAGAGCAGATTGCAGAGAAGTGAGACACCTAGTGGTCAAGACTTTAGGATTACTCTGTGGTACTTACATACAGATATGATAGAAATCAGGTGATGAGATGGAGGCAAGTGGCGCACAGTCTCACACAAGCCACGCCTGCACTTTTCCAACAAAAATGCAAAAAGAAAAAGCTAAATCTGAAACACATTATAGATGATAAGTCACAGAAACCTGGTTTCCGACTGAAATTGTATAAAAAAAATCTTTGCAGTGTAAATTATTACAATAATAGATTAGTCAGGTTTCTAATAAACTCTTCCATCACCTACTGTATGTTACCTCGCCACAGTAATAATGTGCTCAAACTTTTTTGGCTTTTGGACCGCCCCAGACACTGTCCTTCCAGAGGTAGGTGGGGCTTATTGGGAGGGTGTGTCCTCCAGCGCGCTCTGAGGGATGATTGACAGGCAGAGAGGCCAGGACCTCTCGACCATCCCATCAGAGCGCACTGACAGGCAGAGAGTGGTGACTAGATAAGGGCTGGGAGCCGCCCAGATGACTACTTCTGTGCTGCTGCCTGTCTCGCGCCCGGGGGATTAAAGTCCTTTTTTTCGAGTATACAGCTCCTACTGCGTCCGGTATGTGCTGCGGCTGCTGCAGGCGCTGTATACAGCAGTTCAGAGAACCATATCAGCCCCATTGAGCTGATTGGTTCCCTTTAAACAAAATAATTTTGCATCTCAAACTCCTTGACGGCATCCCCTGTTTATTACATAACGGTTCAGTAATACCCTCCATGGGTGACGTGTTACTAGGCACAGATCACATGACAGACGCCTCCTGAGATGACGGGAGATTAATGGCGTCATCGGGTCGGAGTGTCTGAGGCCCCTATAGAAAACCAATGAGTGACCGGAACCCGAGACGTCTCTCATCCACAAACTTACTGTAAAGTTTTCCGTCTCAGAATATAAAGAAGGAGGAATGTTTCCAGAAGTCGTCGTTATTTCATCAAATCGTTTTAAATCTCTAAAAAAAAATAAAATAAAATAAACAAAAAGCCCATCAAGCGTTTAGCGTGAAAGTGTAATTTTCGGTTGTGTGATTATCCCCCCAGAATTGGCCACTTATCTTTACTTATCCGCTCTCCCCGTTCCCTCGCAGACTCTTCCCTCTCTCTCTGAACACGACGGCTCCCGTCTTTGCATTTTAATTCCTCCTTTTGCAAAACAATCTCGCCTGTGAAATCTCCTAATAATAGCTGAAGCGCAATATCAAAAGACAAATTTATCAAGCGGATTTCAGCTTTATTTAAATGCCGCTTGATGGAAAAATTATGGAGAAGTCCCGGTTATTGCAATTTGCTTTACTGTCCCTTAAAGAGTGCGGCCGGGATTTCTGGGGTTATCAATCATTTAGAACAATTTAGGTAATCAGGTTTTGGCGCCTCTCCTGCTCCGCTCTTTCTGCCGTTTGCTTAGCTGGTGGAATTGCGCTCCGGTTTTTCCATTTGGTAAATGCACTTTGTAATATCTATTATGGCGCGGTCAAAGTATAATTTATTGTCAAATAGAAAAATAGGTCAAGAGTAATGTCACTTGATGATCAACCCCCCAAGTTTAATAAAACATCTCG
Organism: Dendropsophus ebraccatus; assembly: GCA_027789725.1. Lineage (NCBI taxonomy): Eukaryota > Metazoa > Chordata > Amphibia > Anura > Hylidae > Dendropsophus > Dendropsophus ebraccatus. The sequence continues at coordinate 4,041,465 of JAQFWZ010000045.1, forward strand.
GCGGCAGCGTGTAGTGTAAGTCAGCAGTTGATATTTTATTAGGCCTACCTGGCTGGAGCAGCGGTGTAATTACCCAGCTGTCAGAATGATAAGTGGGATTAATGGCGGTGGGATGCACTTTAGTCTGTACACTGCTTACAGATTGCAAGATGGTATTATTACAGGAAGCCGTCTGGTGGCAGATTCACTGGAAGGAAAGAAGTGGCCAAACCCTACTCATTCCGCTCCTGCCCCCCCCCATTCCGCTCCTGCCCCCCCCATTCCGCTCCTGCCCCCCCCCATTCCGCTTCTGCCCCCCCCCCCATTCCGCTTCATTTGCATGTGACATTCGCAGCAGCTGTTTATATGCAAACTGCAGCCGCTCAATAATTAAGAGGAAGGATTTGGTGCGGATCTTCTTTTTCTTCGCCATAGGCGGCCGTCGTTCTGTTCTGTCACCCGGTTTTATGAGAAGGACGAGAATCTCGGGTTAATTCCGTATTTCTGCGGTTTTGGTGTCGGTCGGCTTTGCACTGCCAGCTTGTTAGTTGGTGGAGCGGAGAAGTGATGAGTAAAATGTTTATCTGTGATTTATTGAGGAGGAATCATCACGGTGAATTAATCTGATTGAGTTTGCGGTGCGGTTTTTGTTATTGCTGGGGGGGGGGGGGCGCTGTAGAAATACGTTCAATGTAAGAGGGGACCATACATACATCATCCATAGACTGCACCGTACATACACCATCCATAGACCATCCATACATACATACATCATCCATAGACTGCACCGTACATACATCATCCATAGACCATCCATACATACATACATCATCCATATACCATACATACATACATCATCCATAGACTGCACCGTACATACATACATCATCCATAGACTGCACCGTACATACATCATCCATAGACCATCCATACATACATACATCATCCATATACCATACATACATACATCATCCATAGACTGCACCGTACATACATACATCATCCATAGACCATACATACATACATCATCCATAGACCATACATAAATACATCATCCATAGACCATACATACATACATACATCATCCATAGACCATACATACATACATACATCATCCATAGACCATACATACAGTACATCCATAGACCATACATACATACATCCATAGACAATACATACATACATACATCATCCATAGACAATGCATACATCCATACACCATCCATACATCATCCATAGACCATACATAAATCATCCATAGACCATACATACATACATACACCATCCATACATACATCCATAGACCATACATACATACATCCATAGACAATACATACATACATACATCATCCATAGACAATGCATACATCCATACACCATCCATACATCATCCATAGACCATACATACACCATCCATAGACCATACATACACCATCCATAGACCATACATACATCATCCATCCGGAGCCCCGATAGAACCCTAGAACACAATGTGAGCAGCTTCTTATTTGTTCCGCTTTCTTTGTGTCTTGGTGTTCTTTGTTTTTAGTTGATTATTTTTGTCTGATCTGAATAAATACGGAGAGAAATAGACGACGCGGGGTTAACAAACTGTGCAATTAATATGATTGCTGTAAACTGTGGAGAGTGCGGAATAGTCTTCAAACATGAGTCATTTTCTCTGTCTGTTCACTTCAAAGTCAACATTCAGCTCATTTGGATTGAGTTGTCGAAGCGTTTCATGTTTCAAGTGGCGTAAATATAAATTTCTCCTCGGTGACAATTAGCATCAGGCGCCATGTAACCGCAAAACGTTTCCATTTAAGTAAATTGTATCGGCGGCTCTAAGGCAGAATATAGATATATATATACACACAGTATATACTGTATATCTTCCTGTATCCACCTAATGGCCGCTCAGCGCTGCACGTAACGCGAGGTAGGTAGGAGGAGATTCTCACTATTCGGGGAAGAAGGGACGAATGTCCAGAGCAGGAGAGGTTTTCTATGGGGATTTGCTGCTGCTCTGGACAGTCCCTGATAGGGACAGAGATGGCAGTAGAGAGCACTGTGTCAGACTTGAGAGAATACACCACTTCCTGCAGGACATACAGCAGCTGATAAGTACCGGAAGACTGGAGATTTTTATAAGCTCCGTACAGTCATAGATCAGGTTCCGGAGAGACAGAGGAGAACTCTGCACTGTGAGAAGTGCCATGCTCTCACCTCCCCGCTCCAGCACTGGTGCCGGTATCCCGCAGCTCTGCTCCCAGACGCTTCTGGGTCTGAACGTGACGTGTCAGGCCCGCTCAGCCAGTCAGTGGCTAAGCAGGCCAAACACATCGCGCCCAGGTCCCGGCTCAGACCCAGAAGTGTCCGGGATTGGAGCTGTGGGATACCGGCACCAGTGCTGGAGCGGGGAGGAGAGAGCATGGCACTAATTTAATTCTCCCTAGCCCGGAGTTCTCCTTTATGGTGCGTTCACACCTACAGGATCTGCAGCTGATTTTCTGCAGCAGATTTCATTTAAATAACTGAACACAGCATCAAATCTGCTGCAGATCCTGTAGGTGTGAACGCACCCTTAATAGGGTTTTTAGAATTTTGTTAGAGACCAACAAATTTCCATCCTGTTACTATTACTATCTTCTTGTGGTGTCTCCTGGCCGTTATCCTGAATCCGCACCTACTGTACATATTCTGGTGGTGTCTCCTGGCCGTTATCCTGAATCCGCACCTACTGTACATATACTGGGGGTGTTTCCTGGCCGTTATCCTGAATCCGCACCTACTGTACATATACTGGGGGTGTTTCCTGGCCATTATCCTGAATCCGCACATACTGTACATATACTGGGGGTGTTTCCTGGCCGTTATCCTGAATCCGCACCTACTGTACATATTCCCTGGTGTCTCCTGGCCATTATCCTGAATCCGCACATACTGTACATATACTGGGGGTGTTTCCTGGCCGTTATCCTGAATCCGCACCTACTGTACATATTCCCCGGTGTCTCCTGGCCGTTATCCTGAATCCGCACATACTGTACATATACTGGGGGTGTTTCCTGGCCGTTATCCTGAATCCGCACCTACTGTACATATTCCCCGGTGTCTCCTGGCCGTTATCCTGAATCCGCACCTACTGTACATATTCTGGGGGTGTTTCCTGGCCGTTATCCTGAATCCGCACATACTGTACATATACTGGGGGTGTTTCCTGGCCGTTATCCTGAATCCGCACCTACTGTACATATTCCCTGGTGTCTCCTGTCCGTTATCCTGAATCCGCACCTACTGTACATATTCCCCGGTGTCTCCTGGCCATTATCCTGAATCCGCACCTACTGTACATATACTGGGGGTGTCTCCTGGCCGTTATCCTGAATCCGCACCTACTGTACATATACTGGGGGTGTTTCCTGGCCGTTATCCTGAATCCGCACCTACTGTACATATTCTGGTGGTGTCTCCTGGCCGTTATCCTGAATTCGCACCTACTGTACATATTCCCCGATGTCTCCTGGCCGTTATCCTGAATCCGCACCTACTGTACATATTCCCCGATGTCTCCTGGCCGTTATCAGGAATCCACACCTACTGTACATATTCCCCGATGTCTCCTGGCCGTGACTGGGTACCGCAGAGTCCCTCCCGGTTCCCAAATAAATGGAAACCACACTGGTCTGGTATATAAGCGGCCACAGCAGCCGTATTTATTAATAACATCAAAAATATTAAAACATGACCACAACATTCCATGTCCCATTTTAACAATCCCCCAACCATGAATTAACAGGAGGCGGTCCTCGAAGCCCCAGATCAATGGCGGTCCCCCATCATATTATTCCACAAACACACAGGTGGCGCCTCCAGCCGGTGACCATAGGCTCGGAAGGCACCGCCCATAACACCTGTGTGCCCAGCTAATCCTGCCTCTAACCGCCATTACCACCACCATTAAGTACCATTTCGGGAGTCCAGAACCCAGATGGGTTCCCTCCCTTTTAAAACCTCCAGTCCCTTTTTGTGCCTACTTCCGACTCCGAGGACCCCCTCCCCCTCCCCCCTGCTGCTGCGACAAGCCACAACCACTGGGCCGCTGTGGATCCAGACCCATACCACCAACCCAACAACAGGTCCCCCACCCCGGCAACCCCCCGCATACTCCAAACCCCCAAAAGGCAACCAATGAAAACAAGAGGGCGGGCGGGAGATGTGGTTCCTGGCTCTGTCAGACCTAAAAGGCTACCCCGGCCCCCCAGTAGCCCCTTAATATACTGCCCTTTCCCCCCTCCCCCTAACCCCCTGGCCACCAATCCTGTACCCCCTACTGCCCCAGACCCCCAGCACTTTACCCCTCCTCCCCCTTCACCTAGCAACCACCATCTCCTCATGTGAACCCCAGCCCATAATGTAACCTTCTGCTCCCTGTAGACCCAGTCATGCTGGCCTCCTCCTGGAGATTATACGGAATCCGCACCTACTGTACATATTCTGGTGGTGTCTCCTGGAGATTATACGGAATCCGCACCTACTGTACATATTCTGGTGGTGTCTCCTGGAGATTATACGGAATCCGCACCTACTCTACATATTCTGGTGGTGTCTCCTGGAGATTATACGGAATCCGCACCTACTCTACATATTCTGGTGGTGCCTCCTGGAGATTATACGGAATCCGCACCTACTGTACATATTCTGGTGGTGTCTCCTGGAGATTATACGGAATCCGCACCTACTCTACATATTCTGGTGGTGTCTCCTGGAGATTATACGGAATCCGCACCTACTCTACATATTCTGGTGGTGTCTCCTGGAGATTATACGGAATCCGCACCTACTCTACATATTCTGGTGGTGCCTCCTGGAGATTATACGGAATCCGCACCTACTGTACATATTCTGGTGGTGTCTCCTGGAGATTATACGGAATCCGCACCTACTGTACATATTCTGGTGGTGTCTCCTGGAGATTATACGGAATCCGCACCTACTGTACATATTCTGGTGGTGTCTCTGGAGATTATACGGAATCCGCACCTACTGTACATATTCTGGTGGTGTCTCCTGGAGATTATACGGAATCCGCACCTACTGTACATATTCTGGTGGTGTCTCCTGGAGATTATCCGGAATCCGCACCTACTGTACATATTCTTGCGGCGTCTCCTGGCCGTCATCCAGGTGGTGTGTGTTTTCTGTCCGTTATCCGGAATCCGCACCTACTGTACATATTTTTCTGGCCGTTACCTGGAATCCCCGCCTACTGTACATATTGTGGTGGTGTCTCCTAGAGATTATACGGAATCCGCACCTACTGTACATATTCTGGTGGTGTCTCCTGGAGATTATACGGAATCCGCACCTACTGTACATATTCTGGTGGTGTCTCCTGGAGATTATACGGAATCCGCACCTACTGTACATATTCTGGTGGTGTTTTCTGTCCGTTATCCGGAATCCGCACCTACTGTACATATTTTTCTGGCCGTTACCTGGAATCCCCGCCTACTGTACACATTCTGGTGGTGTTTCCTGGCCGCTATACACGTCTGTACTCTGGAGAACGTTCTGTGCGGTTCTGGTTATTTTTCCAGGATAGGGTTAAATATGTGAGCAGTGAGATGGTTCCTCCAGTCGGCAGCGATAAAAGGTCCAAAGTGCTTTATAATTGTCAGGAGCGAAATGACTCAGTAAGCGAATGAAATGTATGTAAATGCAGCGGTGTCGGATTGCATGAACGGCCGCGGGTGATGCTGCTTCCAGCTGCAATCACTAATCTATTGTCTGCTCACAACCTAGGGATGAATGCAGAATTGACCGAGACACTTCAGAGAATGAGATTTATTTATGCCGCCGCGTCCGTCTTGCATATTTTCGGCCCTATATTTGCACGTTTACCTTTGCAGCCATTAGAATAAGTGTCTGTGTTTTTATGAAAAGTCGAATGATCCAAAACTGTGAGAGAATTCACCATCATCGCCAGCGTCTCTCCGGCCCAGCCGTAAATCTAATCTAGGGGCTTGGCGTAAAGTGAACAGACCGCGGTCTCAGCAATCGCTCAGTGAGATTTCTGCCGAGTTTCCCGGCATCTCAGTATTAACCTCCCCAGAGCGAGATTGACAGAAAAGAATAAAGATTGATCCACAACATTAATATTTACTACATTTAGTCCCGTAAGATTCTCTTTAGATTCACAATAAATGTTCTCTTTATGGGCTTTGGCGCGGTCTCCGGGAGATAACTGTGGATGTCTATATCACGCCTCGCAAAATAACTTGAGATTGTAGATGGGCGATAGAGGGATATAAAAATATAACGTGGCTAAAGCCTAATGCACATGGTACAATGGCTATACACTGCTATGGGCCCGGATACAATGGCTATACACTGCTATGGGCCCGGATACAATGGATATACACTGCTATGGGTCTGGATACAATGGCTATACACTGCTATGGGTCCGGATACAAGGGCTATACACTGCTATGGGCCCGGATACAAGGGCTATACACTGCTATGGGCCCGGATACAATGGCTATTCACTGCTATGGGCCCATAACTAATGCACATGGCCAGATCTGAGGTCTATCGATACAATGGCTATACACTACAATGAACACATACCTAATGCACGTGGATGGTTGTGAGCATGCTCTGTTCTGTAGCTATAAGATATAGTTGCAGCAGGTGATGGTTGTGGGCGTGCTCTGCTCTAGCTATAGGATGAAGTTGCAGCAGATGATGGTTGTGGGCGTGCTCTACTCTTCTGGCTATAACATGTAGTTTCAGCAGGTGATATGACAGGGACTGTATTGATCTTCGTCCATAGTGTCATTTATGTGAGTCCACATCTCCTCCCGTCTGGTTTCGTTCCTTGTAGCGGAGGAGAAAACACTTTGTCCTATAAAATATTTATCGCTGTCACTTGTTTTCCAGATGCCTGAAATGTGCGGACGCCCCTTGTCAGAAGAGCTGCCCGACCAACCTGGATATTAAGTCATTCATCACCAGTATCGCCAACAAGGTAAAAACCTTCCCCTAATATATGGAGCAGAGTGTAAGACGGGGAGATAGACAGGAGCGGATGACGGAGGGAACGGCCGCGAGAAGTGATGGAGCGGAGTGTAAGACTCGTCCGCTGGGATAGACAGGAGCGAATGACGGAGGGAACGGCCGGGAGAAGTGATGGAGCGGAGTATAACGGGAGACTGACGGCTCCCGGATCTATAGATCATCCCCATAGTCCCTGTGCGGACTGTGATACAACGGCCATAGACTGATGGGGGGGTCATACTATATATCCTGAATTTTAGAGCTGTGCTGCCCTGGAGCCCTCCATCCTGGGAGACAATTACTCCATAACATGGTGCCATGGGGAGCAGTACGCTTACAGCTCTGGAGTACAGAGACCTAAGGCAATGTTACACGAACTGGACTCCCTTCACTTGGTCTCTGTCCCAGCCGGGTCTGCTATCCAGGCCCAACAAGCTCGGCCTCCGCGGCATGGCCTCCCCTGCTCCGCGGCTTGGCCTCCCTCACTCCACGGCATGGCCTCCCCCGCTCTACAGCTGACCCATAGGGGCTGACTTTATGCCTCAGCCATTGCTGCCTAAGCCCAGGCACTTCTTCTCCCCCCCCCCCCCAGTTGTTTTCACAGCCAACTGCAGCTTTATCCTTACAGACTTCTATACATGTCTCCGGCCTAGATCTCGGCTCCGTAAAAAGAGAACCACTGCAACCATCTGGCCCCAGTCCCCCTGCCCAAACCACCCGGCCACAGTCCCCTTTCCCCAGCCCCAGTCCTCCTTCCACAGTCTTTTTGCCTCAACCACCCAGCCACAGTCCCCTTTCCCTAGCCCCAGTCCTCCTGCCACAGTCCCCTTGCCCCAACCACCCGGCCCCAGTTCCCTTTCCCCAGCCCCAGTCCTCCTGCCACAGTCCCCCTGCCCCAACCACCCGGCCCCAGTTCCCCTTCCACAGCCCTCCTGCCACAGTCCCCCTGCCCCAACCACCCGGCCACAGTCCCCTTTGCCTAGCCCCAGTCCCCCCGCCACAGTCACAACCTCCCGGGCCCCAGTCACTCAGACCCAATCACAGTCACTCGGCCTCACTTCCTTCCTTGAAAACAGTCTCTCTCTCTCTCTCTCTCTCTCTCTCTCCACTGTATATAATTACTATGGTAGCATTAGTGCCCCCAGTATTTACAGGAACTCCCCCAGTCTATTACATAAGGTTATAACGTTAGACTCATCAGCTTTCCCATCTGTGTATCATCCTTGTGCACTGATATATAAGCAGCTATAGTGCGGTATGAGGATTCTGCACCAGGTCGGCTTCAGCTGATGGATTATTGCTCGGTGCCCCATCCCAGCACCATCATAACAGTAAAGCACCAGGTGGCGGCACTCGCAGGGGACAGCAGAGTTTATAATACAGAGCGTGTTATAACTCCCCTGCATGTGCTGTCTCCTGGTGCTTACTGGATTGGTGACCAGCCTGGGTTGGGTGATGGGTGCAGCCACTTCCTTATCATCCTGTACTTCTGGAACTTGTTGTACTCCAAACCATCATGTCTATACTTATCCCATTAAACTATACTTCTTGCTACAAGTGAATCACTTTCCCAGGATGGAAGATGATTACTGTAGGCTGGAGTACTGCTTTAAAGGGCGTCTGTCACCGAAAGAAGAGACCTGTCAGCTGCTATGTGTCAAAGAGGCGTCCCCAAACTCCTGAACTGCAATCAGTTACAAGGAATACCTTCTAACTGCCCCCCTGCCCCTGGTTAATGGTCAGTCAGCTGGAGGCTGGGCACCTAGCAGTGATAGGGATGGGAGGGGGAGCGAGCTGCTTAAAAACGCCTCTGATATTATACACATGAGAATAATAGTGCGGTGAAGCAGGGGGGGGGGGGGGGGGGGGGGGGGGGGGGGGGCGGTGCCGTTGGCCGGGTAGCTCTGGCAGTGTTGTGTCTGCTAGGTGGGTGTAGAGTCACTTGGGCACTGGTTTCGGTTGCCTGGAGTGGCGTTGGTACCCTCCCCCAGTAAGACAGATGTTGCTTCCGCAGGTTTGGATAACCCAAGTGTAACCTGGTGTGTAGGTGCAGAATGACTGACAGTCCAGCAGCCTAATGAGAATAACGTCCGTTTACTTCAGTTCTGCTTCAGTAACTGCAGGTGAGAGGTAGAAGGAGTAGCTCTAGGAGTGAGAGTAGAGGAGCGTCTTTAGGGCCCTGTCCAATGTAGCTGTGTACTCTGCCGGGATAGTGTAGTTGAGAGGAAAAGAAGAAGATGATACTCATGTATAGATAACTTTTATCTGACCACCTTATGCCCTACAGTGTCGGGATACCTGTCCTGTGAGGGCAATACAAGGCCCCAAGTCCCTGTGCGGGGGTTGAGCAGACTTCCCAAACCAGAGCCATGTGTTACAGGAGGGTACATAGGCAAGTTGCATCTTTGTCCTCCTGGGGTCAGTACCATACTTGGGTATGCTGCCCTGTATCTTGTAGAGAATATCACTGACGTGGATAAGGTGGTCCTCAGAGAACGTCCTTTCCTCCTCAGGGGTCTAGCACTGCAAGCTAGTGGTTGTGACTTGCCCAAGAAAAACTTTCTCTCTACACTAACCTAACTAGAAGCCCCCCCCCCCCCCCCCAGCAACTAATCTCTTTTTATAGGGGCAAAACTAAACCTCCCTGTGATTGGTGGGGATATGTGTGCAAAAGAGAAACCAAAGGAGTTAGGACAGAAAACAGGCCGGCACCTGTGATAAGGGGACAACAACCATGTGACCAATACAGTTAACCCAATGCTTCCTATATCAGACATATAGAAAACACTTTAGTGACACTTAGTGGGGAAAACACCCATATGGAAGGTACCATGTGTCTACTTGACCTAACAGCAGTTTGGACTCGGAATCACAGCTGACATTTCCCGTTCCTTACAGTTCCCCCATATTAATCCCTGTATAAGTCATTGCTGGTGCAGAGAGGCTGAAGTATACAGTATACAGGGTAATGTGGCCGCCCAGGCAGCTTGTAGTTCCCAGCCGCCGCCGCCATCCAGCTCTGTAGTAGTTATGCAGAATAAGTTGGATTTTTTGAGTACAATTGAATCGCTATTAGAGAACACTTCAGACTCGGCTGAATAGGAAGGAGCCGGAGAACTCCCTTTAAATAACATGATTTTTTCTGGAGACATTACTTGTAATGAACTGTTAAATAAAACCCGACTCGCAGTACTTGATGGTAAATGTTCTATCTTATCCCGCTCGTCTCTGATGTGTTCAATCCCCTGAAAGACGGACATCTACGAAATCCAGAGAGCCTGCCAGTATAAGCCAGAACCAGGGAACATGTTGTGCATGTGGTGAGGGACGACCTGGTGGAAACCTGTCCAGGATGCGCGGCACTCTGCTAGGGGGATTCTGACAATCTTGGCTACAGTAGTGATAACTTGGAATATAAAGTAATAATCCATACTCATGGCCATGAATGATAATTCAGGCTGGGTACACAGAGTGCCAAGTCCAGTAATACAGGTCCCAGCTTTGCATGACTGGGAAGAGGTAGACCCCCAACGAGAAGCTGAACAGGAAAACAGCGGGGCACATCGGCAAATAGCAACTTCTCCAACTGCTTAAGAGAAGTCTTTGTACACAGTGCTAGACCTTGAGACAGACAATCCTTCTCAACGTGGACAGGTCTAGTTCCCTCGCCGGTGGTACTTAACCCTTTGGTTCTTTAGCAGGACATAGCCAGGCTTTCAGAACAATAGGAACAGCTTAGCTTTAGTTGTCACTGTCGGCATTTTTTTCCTGACACCGGGGAGTAGGTGGCTGAAGGAAAAGACGTCCACTCACCTCACCGATTCCAGCGGCGGGTCCCGCATTGCGGCGCTCCGATCCTCGGTTCCCAGCCACTTCCTGGTGTCTGAGGCGGGCCCGAGACGTGACGTCCTAGGTCTGCTCAGCCAGTCAGTGACAGAGGCGGGATCTGAGCGGACTTGAAACGGATCCCGCCTCTGTTACTAACTGGCTGAGCACACCTGAGACGTCACGTCTCGGGCCCGCCTCAGACACCAGGAAGCGGCCGGGAACCGGGGACCGGAACACTGCAATGCAGGACCCGCCGCTGTTACCGGGGAGGTTAGTGGACGTCGTTTCCGTCAGCCACCTCCTCCCCGGTGTCAGGAAAAAAAATGCCCCCCGCCCTACTACCCCTTTAAACAGGGGCGTAGCTAGGATTCACGGGGCCCCATAGCAAAAATTTTTAGGGGCCCCCCTCCCCTACGCACAACACAAAGCACTGCATGTGTGTGTATATATATATATATATATATATATATATATATATAATGCATATGTCTGCTTTAGTGCTCGTGCACTGATAACCCCTGACCTCTGCACGCACATTTTTCTTTCCTACTTGATTGCGCAGCTGGAGAACAGAGGTCAGATGTTATCAGTGCAGTGAAGCAGAGATCTCTGTCTTCTGCTTGTTAACCCTTTTTTTGTGTTGCAGCATGTAAGTAAACATTGGGTCACTTACACACTGCAGTACATAAGGGTTAAGCAGAAGGACACACTCTCTTACCTTCTCCCCCGGGCCCCCCTCCTGCATGGGCCCCATAGCAACTGCCTACCCTGCCTCTATGGTAGCTACGCCACTGCCTTTAAACCCCTTAGACCTGTACTTAGTGAGTGTGTGGCGGCCTTTATATAAACACTAGCAGCAGTGGATTCTGGGACACTGCGAACACACTGGCACCTACTCCATAGGTAGTGATAGAGGTTCCACCATTCCTCACCACCTTGGAGGATTAAAGGGGTTCTCCAGTGCTACAAAACATGGCCACTTTCAGAAACAACACGACTCTTGTTTCCAGTTCAGGTGCGGTTTGCAATTAAGCTCCATTCACTTCGATGGAACTGAGCAGCAAAACCCCGCCCAAGCTGGAGACAAGAGTGGTGCTGTCTCTGGAAGAAAGTGGCCATGTTTTTGTAGCGATGGAAAATCCCTTTAAGTCTGTCAGCTGTAACTCCTATCCCAGACTGCTGACACTGTTAGATCAGGGAGACACATGGTACCTGTCAGATATCTGTCTGTCTGTGCTTCCAGAACATACATACAGTAACTATACAGTAACGAGTCAGAGGCTTTCCTGAGCTCCTGAAGAGCAGAGACGTTCCACTGTGCAGCAGATCAGCGGCTCAGGAAAGCATCTTTGACTCTTTGTACTAGAGAATAAGGGTGTGATTACACAGAGAGCAGGGGCGTAGCTAGGACTCATGGGGCCCCATAGCAAAAAACTGTATGGGGCCCCATAAATCCTGTACGCCCCTCCCCCCCCCCCCCCCCCCCGCCAAACACAGACAATGACGCACATATACACACACACAGAGGCACCATTAACATATATACAGATACGCCACTGACATACACACATATATACGCTGTAATGTGATGACACTAGTGCTGATGTATACACCATGAATAGACTGTACACAGGGAAATCATCTCAGTGTAATAAGAAATACTCAACCAGAAATAATATCTGCTGTATTTTCTTTTAATGGTGGGTTCTTTTATTAGAGCCCATCATTAATAGAAGCTGCTGCAGAACATCTTTGGGAGCAAACCTGTCAATCACTTGAGACACAACTGACATACACAAACACATATATATACACCAGTGTTACAGACATTACTTACATGTACACACATATATACACCCCTGTTACAGACACTACTGACATATACACACACATACACACCTGTCACAGACACTACTGACATATACACACACAAATATACATAGCTACAGTAGATACACTCACTAAAATACATATTTAGCCACAGATACATGCATACACACACTCACGGATACACATACATACACAGACTCAGCACTTACAGCTCCCAGGCTTCCTCCTCCTCCTGTAGTCGGCTGATCTTCACACAGAAGTATTGAGGACCTTTGGGTCATGTGATAAGGTCCTTTGTCCTCTCCTGTGCGGTGCAGGACCTGGCAGGTCCTGCTCCTCTCTTCCTCTCCTGATGTGTAGCCCGCTCACCCTGAACTACAGTGAGCGGGCTGAAGAGTACAATGCCCAGGGCCGTCTTACCCATTGGGCATGGTAGGCGGCTGCCCGGGGGCCCTTGCGTCCTAGGGGGCCCCTGTCCTCTGTGACATACCTGTATTTTTCGCTTTATAAGACGCACTTATAAAACTAAGTGCGTCCTATAAAGCGAAGACGGCTCCCAAGCAGGGCTGAGCACCGCAAGGAAGCTGCCCCGCCCGCCCCTGTATTGCCACTCACTATGCATATGCATAGTGAGTGGCCCTGAGCGATCTCCTCCGGCCACCCAGCCCGCCCCTTCTATCGCCGCTTAGCTGAGCCGCTCAGAAGCCCAGGAAAGTGCAATGAGCAGCACTTTCCTGGGCTTCTGATCGGCTCAGCTAAGCGGCGATAGAAGGGGCGGGCTGGGCGGTCCAGCAACTCACCCGTCCGGCGGCCCCAGCAGCTCCTCTCCTGTCAGCGCGCCACTCCCGACATCCTCCGACGTACAGAGACGCTGCCTGTGTCCTGGATGTGTCGTGCAGCCGGTCACTTCCCGCACAGGCAGTCTCTCTGTACCCCGCTGCCTGTGCTGGAGGATGTCGGGAGTGCGTGCTGACGGGAGAGCAGCTGCTGGGGCTGCTGGACAGGTGAGTAACTGGTTTGTTGTTTTGGGGGGCACTGGCTACTATGGGGGTCACTGGCTTCTATGGGGGCACAGGCTACTATGGGGGCACAGGCTACTATGGGGGCACTGGCTACTATGGGGGGCACTGGCTTCTATGGGGGTCACTGGCTTCTATGGGGGCACTGGCTACTATGGGGGGCACTGGCTACTATGGGGGCACTGGCTACTATGGGGGCACTGGCTACTGTGGGGGGCACTGGCTACTATGGGGGGCACTTGCTACTATATGGGGCACTTGCTACTATGGGGGCACAGGCTACTATGGGGGGCACTGGCTACTATGGGGGGCACTGGCTACTATGGGGGCACTGGCTACTATGAGGGCACTGGCTACTATGGGGGGCACTGGCTACTATGGGGGCACTGGCTACTATGGGGGGGCACTGGCTACTATGGGGGATTGGTTATTGTGGGGGGCACTATATGGAGGGATTGGCTACTATGGGGGGCACTATATGCAAAGATGTGGGGGATTTGATGGTGGCGGTTGGGGGGGGCAATTCGCACCTCTGCCCAGGGGCCCATAATGCTGTTAAGACGGCCCTGACAATGCCGGATCCCTCTTCCTCTCCGGGCCCCTGGGGGATGCGGTAGGCGGCTGTCTGTGGCATATCTACCATGAAGACAGAGCAGGCTTTCTGGGGCCCCTTTCCTCCAAGGGCCCCATAGCAGTCGCCTTCCCTGCCTTCATGGTAGCTACACTGACAGAGAGATTTATCTGACAGATCATTGAAGCCAAAGCCAGGAGCAGACTATAACCAGGGAAAGGTCAGAAAGGAAAGAGATTTTTCCTCTCCTCGCATCCATCCATTCCTGGCTTTGGCTTCAAAGATCTGTCAGATAAATCTGTCTGTAAGAGCATTTCTCTACATTCTGGAAGTACAGCTGGACATATGAAAGGTCCCATGTGTCTCCATGTCCTAACAGCATCTAACAGTATAGCAGTCTGGAGCATGGATCACAGCTGAAATGTTGTACCCTTTGAAGGGTTATGCAGAATTACAGAAAGCAGCTACATAGAAAGTGGCCATGTTTTTCTTATACTGGAGAATCCCTTTAAGAGCGGAGAACTCCTAATCCCTTCTCCTCTCTAGGGGCGCGTACATACATGGCAGATGGTGGGAGCCTTTGTTTGACCCCTGGATGTTGACCTGGTGGCTCCCAGTCATTGAGGAGGACACAGAGACCCTCCATCTGTCTAACCCCCTAGATGCCACTCTAGTTCAGATTGCAGCATCCAGGGGGTTAAGTAGTCAGGATCAGTGATCCCTTCTGATCGTTCATCTTGCGCTTTATCTTGACGCCGTATGCTGCACATTGTTACTGTATCAGCTATTAGAAACCTGGATTACAGCAATTAAATGGATGAGAAGATGGCAGCGAGAACTTCACTAGTGTCAGTGTGACGGCGGTAATAGAAGGGATGACAGATGGCCGCGCTCCCCATCCACTTAATTATACAGCCAGAGAGTAAGAGGACGAGCGCAGGTAGTGTCACCCGGGGACCTGACGGAGGCTTCTTATACATACAGCTAATAGAATAGTAACAAAGGGTGGAACTGTGATGTTCTATTCACTTAGAAAAGTGCTGATAATACAACAAACTATAGAATCCAACACCGACCACAGAGATCGACCTCAGCTTAAAGGGGAGACTCTAACCTGCTGATATGTCCCATAGTGCAGCGGGGGATGGAGGGAAGGTCCTTACCTTGGTCCTCCGCACTGGTTCTGTGATATCAAGTGTTTATCTCTGATGCTTATGAGGCGGTGGGGTGCACAGCAGATGGGACTATCACCCTCAGTGCACCGAGCCCCCCCCCCTCTCTCTCTCTCCCTCCCCCCTCTCTCTCCCTCCCCCTCTCTTCCCCTCCCCCTCTTTCTCTCTGGCTCTCCCTCCCCCCTCTCTCTCCTAATCTCTTTCTCTCCCCCTCTCTCTTTCCCTCCCTCCCCCCTCTCTCTCTCCCCCCTTCTCTCTCCCTCCCTCCCCCCTCTCTCTTTCCCTCCCCCCCTCTCTCTCTCTCTCTCTCTCTCTTTCCCTCCCTCACCCTCTCCCTCCCCCTTCTCTCTCCCTCCCTCTCTCCCCCCTTCTCTCTCCCTCCCTCCCCCTCTTTCTCTCTCTGCCCCCTCTCTCTCTCCCCTTCTCTCTCCCTCTCTCTTCCCTTTTCCCCCCCCGCTCTCTTTCCCCCCCCCCCCCCCCCTCGCTCTTTCCCCTCCCCCCCTCTCTCTTTCCCTCCCTCCCCCCCCTCTCTCTTTCCCTCCCTCCCCCCCCCTCTCTCTTTCCCTCCCCCCCTTTCTCTTTCCCTCCCTCCCTCCCCCCTCTCTCTTTCCCTCCCTCCCCCCTCTCTCTTTCCCTCCCTCCCCCCCTCTCTCTTTCCCTCCCTCCCCCCCTCTCTCTTTCCCTCCTTCACCTTCTCTCTCTTTCCCTCCCTCCCTCCCCCCTCTCTCTTTCCCTCCCTCCCCCCTCTCTCTTTCCCTCCCTCCCCCCCTCTCTCTTTCCCTCCCTCCCCCCCTCTCTCTTTCCCTCCTTCACCTTCTCTCTCTTTCCCTCCCTCCCCCCCCTCTCTTTCCCTCCTTCCCCCCTCTCTCTTTCCCTCCCTTCCCCCTCTCTCTTTCCCTCCCTTCCCCCTCTCTCTTTCCCTCCCTTCCCCCTCTCTCTTTCCCTCCCTTCCCCCTCTCTCTTTCCCTCCCCCCACCTCTCTCTTTCCCTCCCTCCCCCCCTCTCTTTCCCTCCCTCCCCCCCTCTCTCTTTCCCTCCCTCCCCCCTCTCTCTTTCCCTCCCTCCCCCTCTTTCTCTCTCCCCCTCTCTCTGACTCTCTTCCTTTCTCTCTCCCTCCCTCTCTCCCCCCCTCTCTCCCTCCCTCTCTCCCCTTCTCTCTCCCCTTCTCTCTTCTTTTCTCTTGCCTTTTCTCCCCCCTCTCTCTTTCCCTCCCCCCTCTCTCTTTCCCTCCCTCCCCCCTCTCTCTTTCCCTCCCTTCCCCCTCTCTCTTTCCCTCCCTTCCCCCTCTCTCTTTCCCTCCCTTCCCCCTCTCTCTTTCCCTCCCCCCACCTCTCTCTTTCCCTCCCTCCCCCCTCTCTCTTTCCCTCCCCCCACCTCTCTCTTTCCCTCCCTCCCCCCCTCTCTCTTTCCCTCCCTCCCCCCCTCTCTCTTTCCCTCCCTCCCCCTCTTTCTCTCTTCCTTTCTTTCTCTCCCCCTCTCTCTTTCTCTCCCCCTCTCTCCCCCCCCTCTCTCTGACTCTCTCTCCTGTCCTGTATCACACCGCCAACCCATTGCTATGCATAGTTACAAAGTAATACTTCATGTCAACAGTGGTGGCGGCGGCGGCGCTGCAGGGAAAGTGATCACTTACTGCCAGGATGATCCACAGATCACTACTGATCACTCAGGATTCCAGCTGGGGAAACACTATGGGAGAGATCTATTAAACTGATGTAAAGTGAGACTGGCTCAGTCGCCCCCGGCAACCAATCAGCTTCCACTTTTCATTTTCCAAAGAGTCTGTGAGGATTGAGAGGTGGAATCTGATTGGTTGCCGGGGACGACTAAGACGATTCTACTTTAGGCTCTGTCTACACGGAGCAAAACTGGTGGAATAGACATGTCCGTTCTTCAGCGCGGAGAGAGGAGGCGCATGAGCCTCCCATAGACTCTCATTATGACAGGGAGGCTGGCGGGATTCTCCGCCGCGGAATTCCGTCAGATTTGCTCCGTGTGAACAGCGCCTTACAGCAGTCTCCCCCTTACAGAAATCTCCCCCTATGTGATCGGCTGAATGCCCAGAGTTCCTGGTGGTCATTGAGGACTCCAGGGTGAAGAGACCTTTACCTCATGCACATCTATGTATCGGGGTGTATAGAAGTACACACACGTCCATGCTCGGCCTTTAGTAGCGTTGTATGATCTGCGTGATGTGGGAACACGTGATGGCGGATCTCCAGGTAATATCGGGAGGAGGACGATTAACGTGAATCTGACAATAAGTCAGGGACGGGGTTAATATATTTTCAGAAACGCTTATGATCTGTAAATCCCGACTTCTGGAAAGATTAGCTGATTATAAATAAGCGCTGGCTTCTGACCTCGTGTGCATTAAGGGATTTCAGGGGTTTATACCTGTAGTACCTGTAAGAGCGGCGCAATCCTTTAATAATCGCCTTTGCTCATATTAAACGCCGCCCAAAATCTGCCGGAATCGGGAACTCTTTTGCGTCGTGAAGATGTGAGACTTTTTCTTAAGCTTTTTATCTCTTAATGCCGACCTCTTGGGTGAGACCCCGGGGCACAGAACACTTCAGGATTTCATTAGGGCAATATAAAGCTGGCTTACCTGTGGCGGGCAGCTCCATTATCGAGAAAAAAAACGATGACTACCACTTCCCAAATGGCTTGAGCGCAGCGGTGGCTCCGGACGCATCTGAATGGCGACAGATGAGAATAATCCTCAGAAAGAAAAAAAATCCCACCACGAGAGCCTGACGTCACAGCGGCCTCTAAGCCCCCTCCCCCCCCCCCCCCCCCCCCCGCTATAATGCGTCACATTACATTCAAAGCTATAGAGTATGCCTCTCCCACGAGGTGGAGAGAGACCGGGACATGGCGGCTACTTACAGGTAACTGAAGGCGAGTAGGTGCGGAGGGGCAGGGACATGGCGGCTGCTTACAGGTAACTGAAGGGGAGTAGTAGGTGCGGAGGGGCAGGGACATGGCGGCTACTTACAGGTTACTGAAGGCGAGTAGGTGCGGAGGGGCAGGGACATGGCGGCTGCTTACAGGTAACTGAAGGGGAGTAGTAGGTGCGGAGGGGCAGGGACATGGCGGCTGCTTACAGGTAACTGAAGGGGAGTAGTAGGTGCGGAGGGGCAGGGACATGGCGGCTACTTACAGGTTACTGAAGGCGAGTAGGTGCGGAGGGGCAGGGACATGGCGGCTGCTTACAGGTAACTGAAGGGGAGTAGTAGGTGCGGAGGGGCAGGGACATGGCGGCTGCTTACAGGTAACTGAAGGGGAGTAGTTGGTGTGGAGGGGCAGGGACATGGCGGCTGCTTACAGGTAACTGAAGGGGAGTAGCTGTGGAGGGGCAGGGACATGGCGGCTGCTTACAGGTAACTGAAGGGGAGTAGTTGGTGTGTCCTTTTCAGGTGTGGAGGGGCAGAGTCACACATCTCTGCTCTTCTCTTTGCTCAGTATCTGCCCACTACACTTCTCCTATATAAAGTGTAATTGATCTGTGTCTCAGCCATGGATCCTCTCCATAGTAATGATGGCGGCCGGAGGGCAGTCGCCCTCACTGTAACTGCGATGCATCTCGTGCTGTGCGGCCACTAGATGTCAGCACCTGCGAAACACCAGGATAGGATCCCATCGCCCGTTTTTCTCAATTTTTTTTGTTTTTTTGTTGATGAATCAACTGAGACGTTGTGTAGAACAAGCTGTACTAGACGTCCTATACGTAATAATGTGTTTGCAAACAAAAAAATTATTATTTTTGCAGGAGCAGTTTTAATATTTGTATCACTTGGAATAGATTCCGTATGACTTTTTTCTTTTTTTTTTTATCCTTTTCATGTGATAAATAGAAAATGTCAGGGTGGTGGTTAATCTCTAGTATTTTTGCCATTGAGTTCCCTGGAGAATCCTGCATTAGCAGTTAGACTGAAAAAAGACAATACATATGAAAGAAATGCTATCGGCACTCACCTTCCTGAGGCCTTCACGGACTTTATTATTTTGTGTATAATAGACAAGTTGTGGATAAATGAGGGCAGATGCCAACAAGGCGCCGCATCTATGAAGGTCCTAGAGGGAGGGTGCTGCTACTATTTCTTTTATTTTTACTTGTGATTAAGCGAGTACCACCTGGCCACCCAAGTAATTCAGGTTCACACCTGACTCTGGTGCTATAGAGCTGACCACCTATTCAATAAAAAATAGACAATCCTTGAGGTTTCTGGCAGTGTCTGGGAGTTTTAGTGAGAAGACTTGTGCTTGTGTTGAGGGGACTACCTGTAGGGGATCTCTCCTTTTTTCACAACTCTCTACTTGGGGATTCTGACAACCTTGGCTTCAGCTGCAATAACTTTGAATATAGAAGAAAACTGGTGCTGACAGCCATGAACGATCATCAATGCTGGCCAGGTACACAGAGTGGCAATGCCGTAGCACGGGCCCCAGGTTTGCACAGCCGGGCACAGCTAGCCTCTCAACTTTCGCCAAGAAAATCAAGCAGGAAACAGCGGGGCATGTTGGTGTACAGCAGTTCTCTGACCGCTTTTAAATAACTCCCTCTATATAGACTGGTGGATGGTGAGGACAAATCGGTTTCCCTCACCTGTGGTGGTTAACACCCTGGAACATTAGCAGCCCATAGCCTGGCTTTCAAGAGCTTTAAGAGATAAGAATTGTCTTTGGTTACTTCAGATGCTGGCCACTGGGCCAGGCCCTAGAAAGAACACCCTAAAAACTCTCTGTTCTGTTGTGCTCTTCTTACACTGGACAAAATTGAAATGAGTAGATGGCCCTATCAGTGCTGACCTACATACATGCATATTCAGCAGTGGAACACTGGTTCTGAGGCTTCACATAGAGATGAGTGAACGTGCCTCTCCAGTAACACACGCTGGATGTGATCTCCTGTGGACGTGTCTCTGCAATAATACACGCTGGATGTGATCTCCTGTGGACGTGTCTCTCCAGTAATACACACTGGATGGGATCTCCTGTGGACATGTCCCCCAGTAACACGCTGGATGTGATCTCCTGTGGACGTGTCTCTCTAGTAACACACGCTGGATGTGATCTCCTGTGGATATGTCACCAAGTAACAGACGCTGGATGGGATCTCCTGTGGATATGTCATCAAGGAACACACGCTGGATTGGATCTCCTGTGGATATGTCATCAAGGAACACACGCTGGATGGGATCTCCTTTGGACGTGTTTCCCAGTAACAAATGCTGGATGGGATCTCCTGTGGACGTGTCCCCCAGTATCACTGGATGGGATCTCCTGTGGATGTGTCTCTCCAGTATTACACGCTAGATTGGATCTCCTGTGGACGTGTCTCTCCAGTAACACACTGGATGTGATCTCTTGTGGATATGTCACCAAGTAACACACACTGGATGGGATCTCCTGTGGATATGTCACCAAGTAACAAATGCTGGATGGGATCTCCTGTGGACGTGTCCCCCAGTAACACACACTGGATGGGATCTCCTGTGGATATGTCACCAAGTAACACACGCTGGATGGGATCTCCTGTGGACGTGTCCCCCAGTAACACATGCTGGATGGGATCTCCTGTGGACATGTCCCCCAGTATCACTGGATGGGATCTCCTGTGGATGTGTCTCTCCAGTATTACACGCTGGATGTGATCTCTTGTGGATGTGTCTGTGTGATCTGCCCCCCCCCCGCCCCCCCCGATAACTTGGATGCTCCCCCCGCCACTTCCTGATCTGCCATGCATTGCCTTCATCCTCTCCCCATCTCTAACACTAACAGAAGGGAGGGCTCTGATAGATTTGTGTGACATTTAGCAGGACAACCATCTACGGGAAGGTCTTGTACAGACTCGACAGGAACAAAATGGTGGAAGATTTTTAATGAAGATAATTAACAAAGTTTCTTCATTTTACATTTAAAAAACAAATAAAAAATAATTGCAGACGTGTCCCTAACCTTTACCAGCAGTGACTTTTACTTCCTTCATATCTGACATTTCACTTGTCTTTCTGTCGGCCAGAGAATGATGTTCTTCACATTCCGACATATGGTGGTAACGTCCCTGCGATGATGAGGATCCAGCCTTCACCCCATGTCCCGGTCATTATAAAGTATAATTGACAGCAGGTTAATATCGTAACGTGGGGCATTGAGCAGTGGGGCGGTGGTGTCGGAGCCTTCTTCTTCTTCTTCTTCTTCTTCCGTGCCGGGATATGGATTCTGCATAGTTAATGGTGTCTCCTAACGTGGTGATTTGCATTCCGGTGAGGCCGCGCTTGTAAATGATGCGTGTGGAGGGGCGCTCTGCTCGCCTCTGATTATAGATGTCTTCTTAAACCTCGGCTTCTGTTGTCTCGGTTACCTGAGCGTCTTTATTGACATTTTGATGAAGGGAAGCGCAGAAGTGGCGATGTGGTTATTTTAAGGATGAGACTAATGCAAGGAAAAGATTATAGGAACTAAGTGGCAGAATCCATCCCTGGTTATTGTCTCTGCGGGGGTAAATGTGTGTGTGGCCGTAATACATAGGATTATTATCATCATTATACTATAATACTGTATACAGAAGATAGACATGGGCCCAGGATGGAGGAGAATCCTTCTCACCCTACCGGTACATGGGGGGTCGGTGAACCTGCCGGCGATTTCCTCCATAATACTGTATACAGAAGATAGACATGGGCCCAGGATGGAGGAGAATCCTTCTCACCCTACACCGGGCCGGTACATGAGGGGTCGGTGAACCTGCTGGTGGTTTCCTCCATAATACTGTATACAGAAGATAGACATGGGCCCAGGATGGAGGAGAATCCTTCACACCCTATACCGGGCCGGTACATGGGGGGTCGGTGAACCTGCTGGCGGTCTCCTCCATAATACTGTATACAGAAGATAGACATGGGCCCAGGATGGAGGAGAATCCTTCACACCCTACACCGGGCCGGTACATGAGGGGTCGGTGAACCTGCCGGCGATTTCCTCCATAATACTGTATACAGAAGATAGACATGGGCCCACGATGGAGGAGAATCCTTCACACCCTATACCGGGCCGGTACATGGGGGGTCGGTGAACCTGCTGGTGGTTTCCTCCATAATACTGTATACAGAAGATAGACATGGGCCCAGGATGTAAGAGAATCCTTCTCACTCTACACCGGGCCGGTACATGGGGGGTCGGTGAACCTGCCGGTGGTTTCCTCCATAATACTGTATACAGAAGATAGACATGGGCCCAGGATGGAGGAAAGTCCTTCTCACCATACACCGCTAAGGACCACGGGGGGTCGGTGAACCTGCCGGCGATTTCCTCCATAATACTGTATACAGAAGATAGACATGGGTCCAGGATGGAGGAGAATCCTTCACACCCTACACCGGGCTGGAGCACAGGGGGTCGGTGAACCTGCTGGCGGTCTCCTCCATGCTGGATGTCCAATATTTGACCTCATAGAGAATCTCTTGCTGCTGTTGTCGTCAGGCATCAACATCATGAATCAACAGATAAAACTGCAGCTTCAGCTTTTGATTAAGGTCCTCATACAAAGAAGATACCCAGGGGGCTATCCTGTGTGTACGGGGGCTTCCTGGCTCTAATGGGGAACGTCCACAGCCAGGTCTTGGGTTCTTTCTGGAGATGCTGTAGATAAGCCGTCAGGAGAGGACAGAGGAGTCTGAAAAAGACAAAGGATCCCTGAGGAAGAGAAGAGTCTGAAGAGGGAAGAGATGTACAGAGGAAGACTAGAGAAAGTCTAGGGGGGGGGGGGGTAGATGAGTCCTGAGAGGACAGAAGAGTCTAGAACAGGGTAGAAGAGTCTAGAGAGAACGGAAGAGTGCAAATAAGGCAGAGCTTCTCAGAGGACGAGAACAGTCGGAAAGGGGGACTAGAAAGAGAGAGAAGTCTAAAGGAAAGTATATGAGTCTGGAGAGGAGTCCAGAAAGGACAGAAGAGTCTAGAGGAGGGTAGAAGAGTCCAGAGAATCTAGAGTAGAGGTGTCTGGAGGAGGGGCAGGGATGTCCGGTGAGGGCACGGTGGTCTTAAGGAGATATAGGTTGGTGGATAAGACAGCAGGGGGTGCAGGGGTCGGATGGTTTTGGAGGAAGCTGCTCTGCTATGTTACAATATTGTATGTCCACATCATCTTCATCCTCATCATCATCATCATCATCAGAGCCTGTGCACAATTTACAGAATTCATGAGCCAAATGTTATGAATTAAAATGCTTTATTAAAAAAATTACAAGAAAACCACCAATTGTGTCAGGAGATGTGGAGAGACTCCATAGAGCAGCCGGGGTATCACCTAACCCTCATGTATGGGTCACATACAGTATGACAATAAGGTCAGGAATGGATTTGAAAAGAGGAGAAATCTTAGTCTTTCTGAGCCGTCCTTCATTCTAATCTGTTCCTGGCTTTGGCTTCGATAATTACAAATTAAAAATCTGTGAACAGATCCTGATCCTCACACTAAGTGCAGCAGCATTTTATTCCACACCTGCCCAATCTGACAGATCACTGAAGCCAAAGCCAGGAAGAGATTAGAAACAAGGAACACTTCATAAAGGAAAGACTGAGATTTCTCCTCTTCTCATATCCCTTCATTGGCTGTCACATAAATCTGTCTGTGTAAAAGGACTGTAACACAATAAATGACTAAATGCTGCATTCACATTGTGTTACTGAAGGTGTGAACACAGCCCAACAGTAACAGAGGTGTATGAGGCTTCACTTATATGAGGCTTCACTTACTGCAGCTTACATTTTATTCCACACCTGCCTAATGGCCACGGCCCAGTATTCTGCTAGATCGCTGCTCGCTTACGGAGTCTGTTCTATGGCTCCATTATCCTGCAGCAATGGCTACACACACAAATATATGTGTGTATATATGAATTAGCGATGTCCGTGCAGCACTTGCTGTGTGTATGTTTATAGGGGATAGGTTTTTGCTACTCTGTAACCTCCGGGAGTGTTGAGGGTCACTTAGGTACTTGTCACGGTAACCTGGAGTGGTAGCAGGTGGGTAATACAAGCCCCAGTCATCGGTTATCTGGGTGTAGCAGGTTGCAGAGACTCCTCAGTCGTCCTGCACTGCGCGAATTAGGATACCTAGACCTTTTCCCTGGTAGCTTTGTCCTACTGGGTCAGTTCCTCTTGTTTCAGGAGACTGCCCTGCACTTTCTAGAAAGGTTCCTGGGGTGGGCAAAGGTTATCCTAGGTGGCTTTTCTCTCCTGAGGTAAACTTAGCACTGCATACCGAACATAGTGTATAGCAGGATAACTTTGTAATGAGCTAGTGTCTCACACGTCTGTCCACTTAGACCTCGAACTACTAACTCCCCCTACAGGGTGTTTGTGTATTCTTCTGTGAGTGGAGGGGCTGGGTATATGTGTGAGAGGATAAAAGAGATAGGTCAGAAGAAAGAGCACCTCTTACTGGTCCGCACACAAATTCATAGTACAAACAGGTAACCCTTGACTTCAGCTGTGCATAGAAGACACTAAAAACAGTGGTGGCACCTAGTGGTATAAACAAAGTACTACATCTCCCACTTGTTAACCTGAAAGAGTGACTTACTCATGTGCTCTAGCACCTGTGGTAGGACACCACATAGATATCATTAGTGATGTCTGTGCAGCCCTTGCTTTGGTGTAAAATGATAAAGCTATTTCTTACCTGATCACGTTCCCGGTTTCCTCCAGCCTTGTCTATGAGATTCCCCGGTCCCCGAAGCTGCAGCTCTCACTACTGGTCCCGTCTCTGAAGTGACAGACTGCTAAGCCAATCACTGACTGAGATGGGACCAAAAGTGAAAGTTGCAGCTGTGGAGACGGGGGAATCTGATAGACAAGGCTGGAGGACACCGGGGAACGTGATCAGGTAAGTAATAGCTTTATCATTTCATACACACAATCCTCCACCATCAGCCGCACTACCCATTACATACAGCGATGCACGGTCGGCAGTCGATGATTGTTAAACTTGCCAAAAAGCAACAGTCAGGTGATGATCGCCGCTTTGTCTGATCATTGTCTTTATTAGACAGATTAATATCGTCCTGATTCAGCACCTAATCTAATGGGGCCCTAACACTTGTAAACAGGATGGTATTGTTATCTTCTGTATTGTTCTTTCCATTGGGGCAGTAATAATGTAATGTAATATGTAGTAATAATAATAATCTATATCATAAAAATCAAAGTCTGTCTGTCTGTCCGTCTGTCTGTCTGTCTGTCTGTCTGTCCTCTATAGACTTCCAAACGCCTGAACCGTTTGACCCCAAATTTGGCCCACAGATACATTGGGTGCCCGGGAAGGTTATTGCAAAGGTCCCGTCCCCGCCAGATGTACAGGAGGGGAGGGGGAGGGGAAAGAGAGGCGCCCCATAGAGATGAATGGGAAAATCTCCTCACTGCAAACACAGGTGATATAATTAGCTGCAGCAGACACGGCAGTTGGAGCCTTAGCAACCAACCTCCTGTTTTTTTTCCCATTCTGTCTGCAGCAGCTATGGTGAGTGTAATACCTTATCCAGACTTGTGCTGTTTGGGGGCAACCTTCTCCGCCGGCGGTGCTGGCCGGGTTCTGGTGTGGTGTTTTTGGGTCTGGTCCTGTGGCATGGGGGTCGCAGGGCCGTCCCATGGCCCCCGTTCCCTGACTGTGCGTGCCTGCGGGGTTGGTGGCCACTGACTAGCACGGTGTGGACTTAGTGTAGGGACCCATGTGTATCAGATACCGGCACGAGGTACATGGGGCAGTATGGCTTGATCAATTCATACACAAAATTCTGATGTGTTTTTTATTTAGCCTAGTGGCACTAGTATCAGCCATAGGTGTGAGGTGCAGCGCTCTGTTTCTTCCCTGAACCGCAATAGGATTACTGCTTTCATTTTCACAGGGAGAAATGGTTGCTAGGGAAGCTGCCTCACAACATCCACAGTAATAACTGGTAGATCCCCTACTCCATCTATACAGTACAGGTATACAGGACCCCCTACTCCATCTATACAGTACATGTATACAGGACCCCCTACTCCATCTATACAGTACATGTATATACAGGACCCCCTACTCCATCTATACAGTACATATATATACAGGACCCCCTACTCCATCTATACAGTACATGTATATACAGGACCCCCTACTCCATCTATACAGTACATGTATATACAGGACCCCCTACTCCATCTACACAGTACATGTATACAGGACCCCCTACTCCATCTATACAGTACATGTATATACAGGGCCCCCTACTCCATCTATACAGTACATGTATATACAGGACCCCCTACTCCATCTATACAGTACATGTATACAGGACCCCCTACTCCATCTATACAGTACATGTATACAGGACCCCCTACTCCATCTATACAGTACATGTATATACAGGACCCCCTACTCCATCTATACAGTACATGTATATACAGGACCCCCTACTCCATCTATACAGTACATGTATACAGGACCCCCTACTCCATCTATACAGTACATGTATACAGGACCCCCTACTCCATCTATACAGTACATGTATACAGGGCCCCCTACTCCATCTATACAGTACATGTATACAGGACCCCCTACTCCATCTATACAGTACATGTATACAGGACCCCCTACTCCATCTATACAGTACATGTATATACAGGACCCCCTACTCCATCTATACAGTACATGTATATATAGGACCCCCTACTCAATCTATACAGTACATGTATATACAGGACCCCTACTCATCTATACAGTACATGTATATACAGGACCCCCTACTCCATCTACACAGTACATGTATACAGGACCCCCTACTCCATCTATACAGTACATGTATATACAGGGCCCCCTACTCCATCTATACAGTACATGTATATACAGGGCCCCCTACTCCAACTATACAGTACATGTATATACAGGACCCCCTACTCCATCTATACAGTACATGTATATACAGGGCCCCCTACTCCAACTATACAGTACATGTATATACAGGACCCCCTACTCCATCTATACAGTACATGTATACAGGACCCCCTACTCCATCTATACAGTACATGTATACAGGACCCCCTACTCCATCTATACAGTACATGTATATACAGGACCCCCTACTCCATCTATACAGTACATGTATATACAGGACCCCCTACTCCATCTATACAGTACATGTATACAGGACCCCCTACTCCATCTATACAGTACATGTATACAGGACCCACTACTCCATCTATACAGTACATGTATACAGGACCCCCTACTCCATCTATACAGTACATGTATACAGGGCCCCCTACTCCATCTATACAGTACATGTATACAGGACCCCCTACTCCATCTATACAGTACATGTATATACAGGACCCCCTACTCCATCTATACAGTACATGTATATATAGGACCCCCTACTCCATCTATACAGTACATGTATATACAGGACCCCTACTCCATCTATACAGTACATGTATACAGGGCCCCCTACTCCATCTATACAGTACATGTATACAGGACCCCCTACTCCATCTATACAGTACATGTATACAGGACCCCCTACTCCATCTATACAGTACATGTATACAGGACCCTTTACTCCATCTATACAGTACATGTATACAGGACCCCCTACTTCATCTATACAGTACATGTATATACAGGACCCCCTACTCCATCTATACAGTACATGTATATACAGGGCCCCCTACTCCAACTATACAGTACATGTATACAGGACCCCCTACTCCATCTATACAGTACATGTATATACAGGACCCCCTACTCCATCTATACAGTACATGTATACAGGACCCCCTACTCCATCTATACAGTACATGTATATACAGGACCCCCTACTCCATCTATATAGTACATGTATATACAGGACCCCCTACTCCATCTATACAGTACATGTATACAGGACCCCCTACTCCATCTATACAGTACATGTATACAGGGCCCCCTACTCCATCTATACAGTACATGTATACAGGACCCCCTACTCCATCTATACAGTACATGTATATACAGGACCCCCTACTCCATCCATACAGTACATGTATATACAGGGCACAACAGTTATACCAAACTGTGACTGGGTAACACTGCCACACCAGACCTGACCAATACCGCCATACTGTGACTGGATAACACTGCCACACCAGACCTGACCAATACCGCCATACTGTGACTGGTTAACACTGCCACACCAGACCTGACCAATACCGCCATACTGTGACTGGATAACACCTCCATACCAGACCTGACCAATACCGCCATACTGTGACTGGATAACACCTCCATACCAGACCTGACCAATACCGCCATACTGTGACTGGATAACACTGCCACACCAGACCTGACCAATACCGCCATACTGTGACTGGATAACACTGCCACACCAGACCTGACCAATACCGCCATACTGTGACTGGATAACACTGTCATACCAGACCTGACCAATACCGCCATACTGTGAATGGATAACACTGTCATACCAGACCTGACCAATACCGCCATACTGTGCTGGATAACACTGTCATACCAGACCTGACCAATACCGCCATACTGTGACTGGATAACACTGCCATACCAGACCTGACCAATACGGCAAACTGTGACTGGGTAACACCGCCACACCAGACCTGACCAATACCGCCATACTGTGACTGGATAACACCGTCATATCAGACCTGACCAATACCGCCATACTGTGACTGGATAACACTGCCATACCAGACCTGACCAATACCGGCAAACTGTGACTGGGTAACACCGCCACACCAGACCTGACCAATACCGCCATACTGTGACTGGATAACACCATCATATCAGACCTGACCAATACCGCCATACTGTGACTGGATAACACCGCTATACCAGACCTGACCAATACCACCATACCGTGACTGGATAACACCGCCACACCAGACCTGACCAATATCGCCATACTGTGACTGGATAACACTGCCATACCAGACATGACCAATACCAACACACTGTGACTGAATAACACTGCCATACGGGTAAATACAACCCTGCAGGTATACAGGACACTACAGGTATACAGGACCCCAAAACTATACACTACAGGTGCACAGGACCTCCACAAAACTATATACTACAGGTATACAGGACCCCAAACTTTACACTACAGGTATACTGGACCCCAAAACTATATACTACAGGTATACAGGACCTCCACCAACTATATACTTCAGGTATACAGGACCTCCACCAACTATATACTTCAGGTACACAGGACCCCAAACTATACACTACAGGTATACAGGACCCCAAAACTATACACTACAGGTGCACAGGACCTCCACAAAACTATATACTACAGGTATACAGGACCCCAAACTTTACACTACAGGTATACTGGACCCCAAAACTATATACTACAGGTATACAGGACCTCCACCAACTATATACTTCAGGTATACAGGACCTCCACCAACTATATACTTCAGGTACACAGGACCCCAAACTATACACTACAGGTATATAGGACCCCAAACTATACACTACAGGTATACAGGACCTCAAAACTATACACTACAGTTATACAGGACCTACACCAACTCTATAATACAGGTATACAGCACCTTCACCAACTCTATACTACAAGTATACAGGACCCCAAATATACTACAGGTATACAGGAACTCCACCAGCTATATACTACAGGTATATAGGACCCCAAACTATACACTACAGGTATACAGGAACTCCACCAACTCTGTACTATAGTTATACAGGACCCTCAAACTATTTACTACAGGTATACAGGACCCCCGAACTATATACTACAGGTATACAAGACCTCCACCAATTATACACTACAGGTATCCAGGACCCTCAAAGTATAAACTACAGGTATACAAGACCTCCACCAACTATACATTACAGGTATACATCACCAACCATTTACTACAGGTATACAGGACCCCCAAACTATACAGTACAGGTATACAGGACCTTCACCAACTGTACACTGCAGGTATACAGGACCTCCCTCAACTACACACTACAGGTATACAGGACCCCCCCAACTATACACTATAGGTATACAGCCCCCCCAACTATGCACTACAGATATGCGAGACCCCTAAAAACTATACATTGTGGGTATACAGAACCCCTCCAACTATGCACTACAGGTATACACTAATTCCACTGATTAACTCAGATGAAACAATACCTTTAGCTTGGCCTCCTGGGCACCTTAGAAGAAATCTAATTAACACACTGACACTTTATACCCGGGCAGCGCCGGGTACATTTTCTAGTAATAGTGATGGCAGAATTGCTCAGAGACGTCCGGCTTCCCCTCAGGATCTGCGGTGTGCTCGGCCGCCATCTCCAGCTCTTGGCCTTGCTGTGACTCTTATCTAGAAGCGGGGTGTGATGTATCAGGGCCGGATGTTACAGAACCCCTATGGTCCGGCCGCTATCTGCCACCAAACATAAAGGAAATCCCCTTCCTTTGATTCTGCAGAAGCCGCTGATCTAAACTCCAAGGTTTTCTGTTACTGATCATTATAAGGCTGGGTTCACACACAGTATATTTCAGGCAGTATTTGGTCCTCATAGCAACCAAAACCAGGAGTGGATTGAAAACACAGAAAGGATCTGTTCACATAATGTTGTAATTGAGTGGATGGCCGCCATATAATGGCAAATATTTGCTGTTATCTTAGAACAAAGGCCGTTATATTGAGATAATGGCCGTTATTTACCGTTATATGGTGGCCATCCACTCAATTTCATCATTGTGTGAACAGATCCTTTCTGTGTTTTCAATCCACTCCTGGTTTTGGTTGCTATGGGGACCTGAAATGAGGACCAAATACTGCCTGAAATATACTGTGTGTGAACCCAGCCTGAAGATGGCGACCAGTCTCTCAGCACTTGTAGGGGGGCTCCCACACCTGTCACCAAGTATATCCCCCATATCTCACGGGGGCTGGGTTCACACTATGTATATTTGAGGCTGTATTTGGTCCTCATGTCAGGTCCTCATAGCAACCAAAACCAGGAGTGGATTGAAAACACAGAAAGGATCTGTTCACACAATGTTGAAATTGAGTGGATGGCCGTCATATAACAGTAAATAACGGCCATTATTTCAATACCACAGCCGTTGTTTTAAAATAACAGCAAATATTTGCCATTAAATGGCGGCCATCCACTCAATTACAACATTATGTGAACAGAGCCTTTCTGTGTTTTCAATCCACTCCTGGTTTTGGTTGCTATACAGCCTCACAAATACAGCCTCAAATATACATAGTGTGAACCCAGCCTGGGCCATACTGTATAAGGATCTGACACAACACTCTGTATATGTATCTGTATGTGATCGCTCTGTATATGATCGCTGTGTATGTGATCGCTCTGTATGTGATCACTCTGTATACAGTATGTGGCTAGGTTCACACTATGTAACTGTGCGGCTGTATTTTTTTATGCGGCTGTAAATGTGCGGATGAAACTCCGGCCGTGGGAAAAAATAGACATGCGGCTGAAAACATACGGTCATTTACTTGGAAATCTGGTTCAACTAAAAATAACAAATAAAATCTTAAGAAAGTGATGGAAACACCTCTGGATGCATCTGGGAAAGCAGGGAACACAGTTTACATGAATCGCTATTACCGGGGTTTGCGATCCTCTGCACTAATGCCGATGCCTCTAATAGTTAATATATTGAATTAATAAAACACATTTTCTTTGTAATAAAGTCCCTTTCGTTGGTCAATAATTTAATTCTAACGAATCCATCATTTTGCAATTAAATATACTGTTAAAATAAATAGATATATAAATAAATGTATATTTATATATATATTTATTTTTTGACAGTATATTTAATTGCACAATGATGGATTCGTTAGAATTAAATTATTGACCAACGAAACTGAATTTTTTTCATCGAAAATGTGTTTTATTAATTAAATATTAATTAGTACAGGAAGCTCCATAAGCCGTTAATTCATATTGCCGGTAATAGAGCTTTCTGTCCTAATCATCACTTTACTTTAATGAAAACATCAAATGTTTCTTCTAATTATGTTATGACAATAGTATTATTAGAAGAAACATTTAGAATTATATGTGCGCTCAGCTGATTGGCTGTTCGGCTGAGCGCACATATAATGAGCGGGTCCGCAGTACAGTCACTTCATTGTGCTGCGGACCAGCGAAGAGGACACATCGGGGTGAGTATAGAGCTCTCCCCACCCCCTCCCCAGCACTGCACCCCTCCCAGAAAGGAAGGGGGGGTCAGTTAACCCCTTTCTTGCTGGGATGGGTGCAGTCTGACATCAGTCTGGCCCCCAAGGGGTCAAGGGGGATGCAATACATCCTCCCTTAACCCCTTGGGGGCCAGACTGTAAGCAGCGATCTGTAAAGATGCTGCATACTGTAAGGAGCACAACACCGCTCACAATGATGGGTGTTGTGCTCCTGTTTGTGTGTTTTTCCCTTTTTGTTTTTCAGATATCGGTATCCTGTGGATTACGTCGGATTCCGTGGACTACGTCGATGACCAGCGTTTTTTTAATGTTTTTTTGTTATTTGAATAAAAAAAATTTTTAACTTGTGTCTTGTCTTTATTTCTTTACTTTATAGACTTAGTAGTGGAAGCCGTCTAATAGACGGAATCCATTACTAAGTTGGGGCCTAGTGTTAGTCGGTATAAAATGGCTAACACTAACCCCCTATTATTACCCCAGTACCCAATGCCACCAGGGGTACTGGGAAGAGCCGGGTGCCAGTGGTCCCGGAGCGTCAAAATTGGCGCTCCTGGACCGGGCGGCAGCAGGCTGGTAAGATTTAGGCTGGGGAGGGCCTAAACCAATGGCTCTTCCCACCCTGGTGTTACCAGGCTGCTGTCGTTTGGTTTTTAACCCGGCTGGTTATAAAAATAGGGGGGACCCTGTATGTGATCGCTCTGTATATGATCGCTCTGTATATGATCGCTCTGTATATGTATCTGTATGTGATCGCTCTGTATGTGATCGCTCTGTATGTGATCGCTCTGTATGTGATCGCTCTGTATGTGATCGCTCTCTGTGATCGCTCTCTGTGATCGCTCTCTATGTGATCGCTCTCTATGTGATCGCTCGCCGCTCCTTCTTAAGGCCATGTTATCGGTAATTGGTTTTTAATAAGGACATTTTAATTTTTTCTTCTGCAGAACTACTATGGGGCGGCCCGCACTATACTGTCGGATAACCCGCTGGGCCTGACGTGTGGCATGGTGTGCCCGACCTCTGACCTCTGTGTAGGTGGATGCAATTTATACGCCACCGAGGATGGCGCCATTAATATTGGAGGACTGCAGCAATTTACCACGGAGGTAGGTGTGTAATATAGTGGGGCTGATCATGGAGATCTGTCTATAGAGAGAAGTCGGCCTCTCTTCCCATTACTCTATTCATGTTATGCACAATATTCACCATAACAGGGAGGATGAGGCTTTATACAGTCACTTCCATCCTTACCTTTCCTCCAGGTTCAACGTCACCCAACATGGGAGTCACCAGGTGACTGGTAGAAAAGACAAGCCTAATGGGTGTACTGTGTCGGGAGATGTGTATACTGTGTCGGGAGATGTGTATACTGTGTCGGGAGATGTGTATTATGTGTCGGGAGATGTGTATACTGTGTCGGGAGATGGGTATACTGTGTCGGGAGATGGGTATACTGTGTCAGGAGATGTGTATACTGTGTCAGGAGATGTGTATACTGTGTCAGGAGATGTGTATACTGTGTCGGGAGATGTGTATACTGTGTCGGGAGATGGGTATACTGTGTCGGGAGATGGGTATACTGTGTCGAGAGATGGGTATACCGTGTCGGGAGATGGGTATGCTCTGTCGGGAGATGGGTATGCTCTGTCGGGAGATGGGTATGCTCTGTCGGGAGATGGGTATCCCGTGTCGGGAGATGGGTATCCCGTGTCGGGAGATGGGTATACCGTGTGGGGAGATGTGTATACTCTGCCCACAGGTTCTGGACTCTTTCCGGAGGTGCGTCGCGGTCCATACATGCACATGCTCCATCTACTGGTCATCCAGTGGTCGTGAACTGCAACTTGTGGAGCATTTGCCTAGTATCTAACAATGTTGAACTGAATTTATATCCGAAGGACAAGAACCCTTAACCGTCCATCTACATATGATGGGGGGGGGGGGGGCTCTACATTGGAGGGATTCTGATTTGACTGATAAACCTTAGTCATGTTTAATTAGCCGTGCACTGACTGTTTCCAATAGGTGTCACTAGAGAGCAAGCACTTCTCTTCTGGAGGAGGGCTACATTGCACTGCATGGTCTCTTACACCAGCCTGGTGGTCTCCTAAAGGAGTCACATTACCTCAATGGAACTAATACAGTATAATGAGAGTTCCATGTATCACACAAAGTTGTGATTATTAACCCCACATGTGCTGCAGATGTCTTCGTAGGTCCGGACATTACCCGGAGCACTGAAGCAGTTAATAAGGGGTTAATGTGCGGGGACGTGTGATGCTCGGTGTATAATCCCTGCACAGAATTAAAGGCTAATGATTTCACGTGGAAATAGACGACACGTTTTTAGCATAGAAGTCGTCGTGATCCACGTCCGCTGACATTTCCAAAGATGTTTTGAATGCAGAAAAAATGTTTCTCCAATTAAAAATATAATGATTTGCGGAGAAGGCGGCAGTGATTTATAACTGCTGTAAAAAGCTGTAAGTGAAGGCAGGGAGAACACACTAGCAGTAAACCAGGTCTGTAATACTTACCATACACAGAGTAGTAGATGTGGAGGAGCGGCAGGATCTAGCGAGGGGCCGCTCCGCCTACGTGGAGTACAGCTCTTGTTTGATGGATAATCCCCCAGTGGTCCATGTAATCTTACACGTAGAGGAGTGAGGCGATGGCACTCACCATCCGGGCTAAATGTCATCATTCCATCAATCAGACATGACAGCAGCCGTTCATAGATCAAAGCTCGGGAGGATCCGCGGCGTGTGGTCCGGAGAAAGCGGAAGTTACTGCAACGTCAGTGGAGCCTCCCGAGCTTGGTTCTATGTACGGCTGCTGTCACGTCTCACTGATGGAACAATTTTACCATGTTCCACTAGCCGGTACACACAAGGGTCACCCAGGCCTTTGTAGTGTCCTAAAGGGGTTGTGCAGCCGAGCCCGCTCCCCCACCCCTTCCCGTTTCCTGGTCTTTGCCTTCGTCCTCTTCCTAATTACTTCGATTGTCGTGTTGTGCAGAGAGGAAATGCGCACTCAGCGGCTGATCACTATGCTGTGAGCACATGACAACTGAATAACCTGAAGCAGTCGGGTGCTGTTGGCCGGGGTAGCTCTGGTGGTGTTGTGTCTGCTAGCTGAGTGTAGGGTCACTTGGACACTGGTCACGGTAGCCTAGTGAGGTGTTGGTACCCTCCCCCAGTCAGACAGATGTTGCTTCCGCAGGTTTGGATAACCCAAGTGTAACCTGGTGTATAGATGCAGAATGATAGACAGTCCAGCAGCTTAACCAAAATAACGTCCGATTACTTAAATTTTTATTATAATTCATTAATAAGGCCCCGTTCACACAGAGCAAGAAGGGCCGAATTCCGTGTGGAATTCCGCCAGCCCACGTGTCATAATGACAGTCTATGGGAGGCACGTGCTGCATCTCTCAGCGCTGAAGAATACACATGTTCATTCTTCAGCGCGGGGAGAGGAGCCGCGCACTTCCCATAAGGTGTCATTATGACACGGAGGCTGGCGGCATTCCACGGCGGACAATTCCGCTGCGGAGTTCCGCCGTTCTTGCTCTGTGTGAACGGGCCTAAGGCTTCAGTAACTGCAGGTGAGAAGAAGAAGAGGTAGTAACTGTAGAAGTGAGAGTAGAGGAGCATCTTGAGGGCCCTGTCCAATGAAGCCATGTACTCTGACAGGATAGTGTAGTGGAGGGAGAAGAAACTCGTACTCACCTATTTGACCGCCTAATGCTCTACAGTGTCAGGATACCTGTCCTACTAGGGTAGTACAAGGTCGCATGTTCCAGCGCTGGGTGAGGCAAACTTCCTGAAATCTTTCAGAACAGCTGTGCATTAGAATACGTAGGCAAGTGTCAGCTTTGTCCTGCTGGGGTCAGTGCCATACTGCCTTGTATCTTGGACAAGTTGATTCTCAGAGAATGTCCTTTCCTCCTCAGGGGTCTAGCACTGTATGCTAGTGATGGTTACTTGCTAACTTAGAACACTCTCTCCTTGTGTCTCTTTCTCTCTAGTGACTAGGGAACTCCCAAACTCCTCCCACCAGGAACTAACCTCCCTTTATAGGGGCACCTACACCTCCCAGTGGGTGGTAGGGTAGTTCGAGCCCCAGCCGTGATTATCTGGGTGTAGCTGCTGTAGGTGTCTGTGGTGTCCCAGTTTCCTGCACTGCGTGATAGGATACGTAGGCCCTCAGTACTGGCTGCTTTGTCCTATCAAGGCTACTTCCTGTTTGTAGGGATACTGCCCTGCTCCTTATAGACGTGTTTTTGGCATGGGTCAGGGTGTTCCTTGGTTACCTCTCCCTTCTGTTTGATTAGCACTGCATACTGAACGTAGTACTTCAGTTCTTTTGAACATAGAAAACAGTACTTCCTCCCACACAGAGCTAACCAACTCCTCCTACAGGGGTTAGTGTGTGTAGAGAGCAGGGATAGGTAGAAAAAGAGAACACACCTTCTGTTTCTCAGCAACAAACGCATGGTATAACAACAACATGAACCCATAACTGACACTGACACCTAGTGGTGAAGATTCAGAATACCTCATCACCACTCAACCTGAAGTGAGAACTTTGTGACAGGTGCACGAGACACTAATAGTGGGACATCACAATAACATTTTCTTTAAGCCTTGGCCTCCATACCGAGACTCATCCCTTAGAGCGGTCTTTTAATTCTTTTCAGGACAGGACAAAGCTGAGCTGGTTATGAGAGATGACGGGCAGACGAGTAGACCATTGTGGCTGCCGGAGCGCCAGCAGACAGGCCATAGTAACTAGAGGTGTAACCCTCCTGTCAGGATCCGGCGCTCGCCCCTCACTGATCATAAGACCTCTGACCTCGGTCAAACAAAGAACAGAGAAGATAGAAGACATGTCACCTTCTCCTCTCCCCGTCATCCCTGCAGAGCCAGGAGAAACCTTGTGTTTTCTTTTCTGGAGTAAAAATGGTTTAATAAAAAACGAGTAATGTTTGAGGGTCCATGTGTAGGGTTCAGGACCCTCAGCTGATGGGCGAGCCGCATCCACCGACATCAATGGCTGCAGCCAGACATCCCGCCACCGATTAGAGCGGCCTCTATACCTACAACCCC
Organism: Dendropsophus ebraccatus; assembly: GCA_027789725.1. Classification (NCBI taxonomy): domain Eukaryota; kingdom Metazoa; phylum Chordata; class Amphibia; order Anura; family Hylidae; genus Dendropsophus; species Dendropsophus ebraccatus. The sequence goes on from JAQFWZ010000045.1 coordinate 4,079,296, forward strand.
CCCCCCCCCCCCCCCCCCCCCGGCTGCGGATGGAGGATGCCATTATAATGCAGGTAAGTATGTGACAAGACATTGGCCATGTAGGTAAATAAGAGGGACCATACAGTCCCGACCATAGTCAGACGGGTTTCTTACTCTTCGTGCCGCCCCGGCTCCATGTAACGCAATAAGGTTTTACAGTTTGATGCTTCATGAGCAGCTGACGAAAAATCAATGTTCATGAAATCCCTTCACGAGTCTGGTTAAAAATGAGAAGTGAGACGGATTGTGTACAAGCTGCAGCATCTCCCGCCATCCGCACAACCAAATCAGAGCTGTAAATATAATGGAGAAAAATCAATGAGCCTGAGTATTAGGAGCTGAACATTGTGATGATAAGAGGGACAGCGAGAGGGGCTTCATATTACATCAGACCCTAAATTACTGCCATCCCTGACGTCTATACAGCCACAAAGAGTGTCTCCCACCCTGGAGGACTCGACCTGTCCATACACTACACACATGCAATGGATTTAAAGGACACTCGTGTAATGCATAACTTCCCCTGGGAAAACCATCATTTCTTTCTGAAGACATCAGATCATAAATATATATATATACTGTATATACAGGTGTTATTATCAGGGCAGGTGTTATCAGGACGGATGTTATTATTGGGATGGGTATCATTTAATATTGGGGCAGGTGTTATTATCAGGGCGGGTGTTGTTATTGGGGGAAGTGTTATTTATTATCAGGGCAGGTGTTATTATCGGGGCGGGTGTTATTATCAGGGTGGGTGTTATTATTGGGATGGGTATTATTTATTATCATAGCAGGTGTTATTTATTATCAGGGCAGGTGTTATTATCAGGGTGAGTGTTATTATTGGGATGGGTATTATTTATTATCGGGGTGGGTGTTATTTATTATCAGGGCAGGTGTTATTATCAGGGCAGGTGTTATTATCGGGGCAGGGTGTTATTATCAGGGCGGGTGTTATTATTGGGATGGGTATTATTTATTATCGGGGTGGGTGTTCTTATCGGGGCAGGTGTTATTTATTATCAGGGCAGGTGTTATTATCTGGGCGGGTTTTATTATAGGGGGGGTGTTATTATCAGGGCGGGTGTTATTATTGGGATGGGTATTATTTATTATCGGGGCGGGTGTTATTTATTATCAGGGCAGGTGTTATTATAGGGGTGGGTGTTATTATTGGGATGGGTATTATTTATTATTGGGGTTGGTGTTCTTATCGGGGCAGGGGTTATTTATTATAAGGGCGGGTGTTATTATCAGGGTGGGTGTTATTATCAGGGCGGGTGTTATTATCTGGGCAGGTGTTATTATTGGGATGGGTATTATTTATTATCGGGGCGGGTGTTATTTATCATCAGGCCGGGTGTAATTATCAGGGCAGGTGTTATTATGGGGGTGGCTGTTATTATTAGAATGGGTAATATTTATTATTGGGGTGGGTGTTATTTTCGGGGTGGGTGTTATTTTAAGGGTGAGTATTATTATTGGGATGGGTATTATTTATTATCGGAGCAGGTTTTATTATCGGGATGGGTGTTATTATCAGGGGAAGTGTTATTTATTATTGGGGTGTGTGTTATTTATTATCAGGGCACGTGGTATAGGAGTGGGTGTTATTATAGGGGCGGGTGTTATTATCAGGGGAAGTGTGTTATTTATTATTGGGGTGGGTGTTATTTATTATCGGGGTGGGTGTTGTTATCGGGGTGGTTGTTATTATCGGGGCAGGTGTTATTTTCGGGGTTGGTGTTATTATTGGGAAGGGTATTATTTATTATCGGGGCAGGTGTTATTATAGGGAAGGGTATTAGTTATTATACTGGCGGGTGTTATTATAGGGGCGGGTGTTATTATCAGGGGAAGTGTTATTTATTATTGGGGTGGGTGTTATTTATTATCGGGGCGGGTGTTGTTATCGGGGTGGGTGTTATTATTGGGATGGGTATTATTATCGGGGCAGGTGTTATTATCGGGATGGGTATTACTTAATATTGAGACGGGTGTTATTATCAGGATTGGTATTATTTATTATCGGGGAAGGTGTTATTTATTATCAAGGCAGGTGTTATTATTAGGATGGGTATTACTTATTATTGAGGCAAGTGTTGTTATCAGGGGGGGTGTTCTTATCGGGGCAGGTGTTATTGGGGCGGGTGTTATTATCAGGGCGGGTTTTATTATTGGGATGGGTATTATTTATTATCGGGTTGGATGTTCTTATCGGGGCAGGTGTTATTTATTATCAGGGCAGGTGTTATTATCGGGGCGGGTGTTATTATTGGGGTGGGTATTATTTATTATCGGGGCGGGTGTTATTATTGGGGTGGGTATTATTTATTATCGGGGCGGGTGTTATTTATTATCAGGGCAGGTGTTATTATTGGGATGGGTATTATTTATTATCGGGGCGGGTGTTATTTATTATTAGGGCAGGTGTTATTATCGGGGCGGGTGTTATTATCAGGGTGGGTGTTATTATTGGGATGGGTATTATTTATTATTGGGGTGGGTGTTCTTATCGGGGCGGGTGTTATAGGGGGGGTGTTATTATCAGGGCGGGTGTTATTATTGGGGTGGGTGTTATCTGGGCAGGTGTTATTATTGGGATGGGTGTTATTTATTATCAGGGCAGGTGTTATTATTGGGGTGGGTGTTATTATTGGGATGGGTATTATTTATTATTGGGGTTGGTGTTCTTATCGGGGCAGGGGTTATTTATTATAAGGGCGGGTGTTATTATCAGGGTGGGTGTTATTATCAGGGCGGGTGTTATTATCTGGGCAGGTGTTATTATTAGGATGGGTATTATTTATTATCGGGGCGGGTGTTATTTATCATCGGGCCGGGTGTAATTATCAGGGCAGGTGTTATTATGGGGGTGGCTGTTATTATTAGGATGGGTAATATTTATTATTGGGGTGGGTGTTATTTTCGGGGTGGGTGTTATTTTAGGGGTGAGTATTATTATTGGGATGGGTATTATTTATTATCAGGGCAGGTGTTATTATCGGGGCAGGTGTTATTATTGGGGCAGGTGTTATTATCGGGGCGGGTGTTATTATCAGGGCAGGACGTGGGACTTGGGCAGTGGGCATGGGAGTCGAGCACTGGGCTTGTGACATGAGGATTGGACGTGGGACTCGAGCATTGGGCGTTTGACTTCAGCATTGGGCATTGGACTCGAGGATAAGGAACAGCATTGTTCTTCTTCCTCCTGGACGTCTTTCTTGCAGTAGGCGGATATGTGGTGGGTGTTTATTGTAACTACATGAAGATGGATCGGCCGGCAGACGTGACTTCAGCTTTTTCTCCCGCTCTCTTTCCTTCCTCGGATACAATGATAGATTCTCCAGCTGGATGTTACATTCTAGAGAGTAAATGCGGCAATGGCCATTAAAGCGTGCGGCGTGTTTCCTTATAGTCGTGTCACCGTGATTAATAGACAGAAATTAGACCCTGATATATTGTGCTAAATATCTGACATTTTTCTACAATCATTAGAAATCTCTTAGAAAGCTTTGTGCTGACACCATGATGAATAGTGACTGCACCACCGGGGATAAATATTACACAACCCTCACACTCTGAGATTTGGCGCGTACGCTTAGATTAAAATGTAAAGATTTCGCCATCAGCACGTGATCAATCTCCCCTGATGATTATCCGTGTGCAGATGTGTCTCACATGTACGGGGGACGTGTTGTGTAATGTTCAGGAGGAACCGTAAACTCTGCTGTGCTTCACTCAACTGCTAAACTGGGAAACGTAAAAATAACGGGAAAAGCGTCCAACACACTAACCCGCCCTGGTTACCAGTGCACTGAACCGCCCGTATATTTTTGTCACTGCACTGACCCACCCGTGTATGTGTATGGTTATCAGTGCACTGACTGCCTGTGGTATGGTTATCAGTGCACTGACTGCCTGTGGTATGGTTATCAGTGCACTGACTGCCTGTGTTATGGTTATCAGTGCACTGACTGCCTGTGGTATGGTTATCAGTGCACTGACTGCCTGTGGTATGGTCAGGGCTGGATTAAAGTGAGGGCACCCGAGGCATGTGCCCTGGGGCCTCCACCACGTAGGGGCCCCCACCAGCCCGAACTCTAGCAGAACGGTGCTGCTTACCTAGGATATCAGGCCATGTAATAGCCCCCCTTCCCCCCCCGCTGCTGTCTCTAGGGCCTGGCATCTTCCCCTGTACTGCAGCCTCTAGTGACCATGTGCATAACAGAGAAGGATGCTGAGCCATACAGCCGGGAGCGAGAAGGGGTCTGTTCTAAGTCACCTACAGTAAGCAGCCATCTGTATGGATCGTGGTATATATATATATATATATATATATATATATATATATATATATATATATATATTTTTTTTTTTTTTTTTTTTTTTTTTTTTGCTGGGGGGGGGGGGCGGTTTGGGTTGTCGCCCGGGGCCTCCACCAACCTTAATCCGGCCCTGTGTATGGTTATCAGTGCACTGACTTCCTTAGGCTCAGTGGCTAGCATTGTACAGGAGCTCAGTGGTTAGCATTGTATGGGGTCTCAGTGGTTAGCATTGTATGGGGGCTCAGTGGTTAGCATTGTATGGGGGCTCAGTGGTTAGTATTGTATGGGGGCTCAGTGGTTAGTATTGTACAGGAGCTCAGTGGTTAGTATTGTACGGTGGCTCAGTGGTAAGCATTGTATGGGGGCTCAGTGGTTAGCATTGTATGGGGGCTCAGTGATTAGTATTGTACAGGGGCTCAGTGGTTAGCATTGTACGGTGGCTCAGTGGTTAGTATTGTACGGTGGCTCAGTGGTTAGCATTGTACAGGGGCTCAGTGGTTAGTATTGTACGGGGGCTCAGTGGTTAGCATTGTATGGGGCTCAGTGGTTAGTATTGTACAGGGGCTCAGTGGTTAGCATTGTACAGTGGCTCAGTGGTTAGCATTGTACAGGGGCTCAGTCATTAGTATTGTACGGGGGCTCAGTGGTTAGTATTGTACAGGGGCTCAGTCATTAGTATTGTACGGGGGCTCAGTGGTTAGTATTGTACAGGGGCTCAGTGGTTAGCATTGTACAGGGGCTCAGTGATTAGTATTGTATTAGGGCTCAGTGGTTAGTATTGTACAGGGGCTCAGTGGTTAGCATTGTACGGGGGCTCAGTGGTTAGTATTGTACAGGAGCTCAGTGGTTAGCATTGTACGGGGGCTCAGTGGTTAGTATTGGACAGGGGCTCAGTAGTTGGTATTGTACAGGAGCTCAGTGGTTAGTATTGTACGGTGGCTCAGTGGTTAGTACTGTCTGGGGGCTTAGTGGTTAGTACTGTCTGGGGGCTCAGTGGTTAGCATTGTACAGGAACTCAGTGGTTAGTATTGTACGGGGGCTCAGTGGTTAGTACTGTCTGGGGGCTTAGTGGTTAGTACTGTCTGGGGGCTCAGTGGTTAGCATTGTACGGGGGCTCAGTGGTTAGTATTGTACAGGGGCTCAGTGGTTAGCATTATACGGTGGCTCAGTGGTTAGCATTATACGGTGGCTCAGTGGTTAGCATTGTACAGGGGCTCAGTGGTTAGTATTGTACAGGGGCTCAGTGGTTAGTATTGTACAGGGGCTCAGTGGTTAGTATTGTACAGGGGCTCAGTGGTTAGTATTGTATTAGTGCTCAGTGGTTTGTATTGTACAGGGGCTCAGTGGTTAGCATAGTATGGTGGCTCAGTGGTTTGTATTGGACAGGGGCTCAGTGGTTAGCATTGTATGGTGGCTCAGTGGTTAGTATTGTACAGGGGCTCAGTGGTTAGTATTGTACAAGGGCTCAGTGGTTAGTATTGTACAAGGGCTCAGTGGTTTGTATTGTACAGGGGCTCAGTGGTTAGCATTGTACGGGGGCTCAGTGGTTAGTATTGTACGGGGGCTCAGTGGTTAGTATTGTACGGTGGCTCAGTGGTTAGTATTGTACAGGGGCTCAGTGGTTAGTATTGTACAGGGGCTCAGTGGTTAGTATTGTACAGGGGCTCAGTGGTTAGTATTGTACGGGGGCTCAGTGGTTAGCATTATACGGTGGCTCAGTGGTTAGCATTATACGGTGGCTCAGTGGTTAGCATTGTACAGGGGCTCATTGGTTAGTATTGTACAGGGGCTCAGTGGTAAGTATTGTATTAGTGCTCAGTGGTTTGTATTGTACAGGGGCTCAGTGGTTAGCATAGTATGGTGGCTCAGTGGTTAGTATTGGACAGGGGCTCAGTGGTTAGCATTGTATGGTGGCTCAGTGGTTAGTATTGTACAGGGGCTCAGTGGTTAGTATTGGACAGGGGCTCAGTGGTAAGTATTGAACAGGGGCTCAGTGGTTAGTATTGGACAGGGGCTCAGTAGTTGGTATTGTACAGGAGCTCAGTGGTTAGTATTGTACGGTGGCTCAGTGGTTAGTACTGTCTGGGGGCTTAGTGGTTAGTACTGTCTGGGGGCTCAGTGGTTAGCATTGTACAGGAACTCAGTGGTTAGTATTGTACGGGGGCTCAGTGGTAAGTATTGAACAGGGGCTCAGTGGTTAGCATAGTACAGGGGCTCAGTGGTTAGCATTGTATGGTGGCTCAGTGGTTAGTATTGTACAGGGGCTCAGTGGTTAGTATTGTACAGGGGCTCAGTGGTTAGTATTGTACAGGGGCTCAGTGGTTATCATTGTATGGGGGCTCAGTGGTTAGTATTGTACAGGGGCTCAGTGGTTAGTATAGTATGGTGGCTCAGTGGTTAGCATTGTTTGGTGGCTCAGTGATTTCTTTTCTGCGTAGCCTGCGTATGTACAATGGTCATGGCTGCCTGGACATTATTTTTAATTTCTCTGCAGATTTTTAAGGCAATGAATATCCCTCAGATAAGGAACCCGCTGCTGCCCCCTGTGGAGGAGATGCCGCCATCATTCAGCACAAAGATCGCCCTGATCGGCGCCGGCCCGTCCAGCATCAGCTGCGCCTCCTTCCTGGCCAGGCTCGGCTATTCAGATATCACCGTGTTTGAGAAGCAGAATTATTCTGGAGGTTTAAGGTGAGCGACTCCATAACGTACACCAGTCTGTGAGTGTGAACAACGTCCAAATCCAGGACAGAGCGGACGGCCGGGGACATAGAATACATCATCCTGTCATGAGCGCCGTTCTGCTCTCCTTAAAGGGAATGTTTCACCTGCAGTTTAGACATGTAATGCGGTGCAGTCAGTCAGACAGACGTGATGTGGTGCAGTCAGTCAGACAGATGTGATGTGGTGCAGTCAGTCAGACAGATGTGATGTGGTGCAGTCAGTCAGACAGACGTGATGTGGTGCAGTCAGTCAGACAGATGTGATGTGGTGCAGTCAGTCAGACAGATGTGATGTGGTGCAGTCAGTCAGACAGACGTGATGTGGTGCAGTCAGTCAGACAGATGTGATGCGTTGCAGTCAGTAAGACAGACGTGATGCGGTGCAGTCAGTTAGACATGTGATGTGGTGCAGTCAGTTAGACATGTAATGTGGTGCAGTCAGTCAGACAGACGTGATGCGGTGCAGTCAGTAAGACAGACCTGATGCTGTGCAGTCAGTTAGACATGTGATGCAGTGCAGTCAGTTAGACGTGATGCGGTGCAGTCAGTCAGACAGACGTGATGTGGTGCAGTCAGTCAGACAGACGTGATGCGGTGCAGTCAGTAAGACAGACGTGATGCGGTGCAGTCACTTAGACATGTGATGCAGTGCAGTCAGTTAGACGTGATGTGGTGCAGTCAGTTAGACATGTGATGTGGTGCAGTCAGTCAGACAGACGTGATGGGGTGCAGTCAGTTAGATGTGATGCGGTGCAGTCAGTTAGATATGTGATACGGTGCAGTCAGTTAGACATGTGATGCAGTGCAGTCAGTTAGACATGTGATGCAGTGCAGTCAGTTAGACATGTGATGCAGTGCAGTCAGTTAGACATGTGATGTGGTGCAGTCAGTTAGACGTGATGTGGTGCAGTCAGTCAGACAGATGTGATGCGGTGCAGTCAGTTAGATATGTGATACGGTGCAGTCAGTTAGATATGTGATACGGTGCAGTCAGTTAGATATGTGATGTGGTGCAGTCAGTTAGATATGTGATGTGGTGCAGTCAGTTAGATATGTGATACGGTGCAGTCAGTTAGGTATGTGATGTGGTGCAGTCAGTTAGATATGTGATGTGGTGCAGTCAGTTAGATATGTGATACGGTGCAGTCAGTTAGATATGTGATACGGTGCAGTCAGTTAGACATGTGATGTGGTGCAGTCAGTCAGACAGACGTGATGTGGTGCAGTCAGTTAGACGTGATGTGGTGCAGTCAGATATGTGATACGGTGCAGTCAGTTAGATATGTGATGTGGTGCAGTCAGTTAGATATGTGATGTGGTGCAGTCAGTTAGACGTGATGTGGTGCAGTCAGTCAGACAGATGTGATGCGGTGCAGTCAGTTAGATATGTGATGTGGTGCAGTCAGTTAGATATGTGATGTGGTGCAGTCAGTTAGATATGTGATGTGGTGCAGTCAGTTAGATATGTGATACGGTGCAGTCAGTTAGATATGTGATACGGTGCAGTCAGTTAGATATGTGATACGGTGCAGTCAGTTAGACATGTGATGTGGTGCAGTCAGTCAGATATGTGATACGGTGCAGTTAAATAGATATGTGATGTGGTGCAGTCAGTTAGATATGTGATACGGTGCAGTCAGTCAGACAGATGTGATGTGGTGCAGTCAGTTAGACATGTGATGTGGTGCAGTCAGTCAGACAGACGTGATGTGGTGCAGTCAGTTAGACATGATGTGGTGCAGTCAGTCAGACAGATGTGATACGGTGCAGTCAGTTAGATTTGTGATGTGGTGCAGTCAGTTAGATATGTGATGTGCAGTCAGTTAGATATGTGATACGGTGCAGTCAGTTAGATATGTGATACGGTGCAGTCAGTTAGATATGTGATGTGGTGCAGTCAGTCAGATATGTGATACGGTGCAGTTAAATAGATATGTGATGTGGTGCAGTCAGTTAGATATGTGATGTGGTGCAGTCAGTTAGATATGTGATGTGGTGCAGTCAGTTAGATATGTGATGTGGTGCAGTCAGTTAGGTATGTGATAGGGTGCAGTCAGTTAGATATGTGATGTGGTGCAGTCAGTTAGATATGTGATGTGGTGCAGTCAGTTAGATATGTGATACGGTGCAGTCAGTCAGACAGATTTGATGTGGTACAGTCAGTTAGATATGTGATGTGGTGCAGTCAGTTAGATATGTGATGTGGTGCAGTCAGTTAGATATGTGATGCGGTGCAGTCAGTTAGATATGTGATACGGTGCAGTCAGTTAGATATGTGATGTGGTACAGTCAGTTAGATATGTGATGTGGTGCAGTCAGTTAGATATGTGATACGGTGCAGTCAGTTAGATATGTGATGCGGTGCAGTCAGTTAGATATGTGATACGGTGCAGTCAGTTAGATATGTGATGTGGTGCAGTCAGTCAGACAGATGTGATGTGGTGCAGTCAGTTAGATATGGGATACGGTGCAGTCAGTTACACATGTATTGCGTGTATTTTGTTGGGTTGTCACCTCCTTCGCTCTGTACAATCATCCAGCAGGTAATGGCGGATGTAACATGCCGGTCGTTTTCTTGCAGTGCCTCAGAGATCCCTCAGTTCCGTCTGCCATACGATGTTGTCAGTTTTGAGCTGGAGCTGATGAAGGACCTCGGAGTGAAGGTAATGATAATGATGGCGGAGACCGCCAGCCGTACACCGCTAAATACCATGTCCATTAGTAGCAAACAATTAAAAGCTACAGTCGGCCGTGCAAGGAGATGCTTCCTCCGGCTGGGGGCATTTGTCTGTCTGCTGTCTGAATGCCAGGAGTCTGGAAAAGGGCAATCGATAGTTCTCATTTGGCTACATGTGATTAATCGTCCGCTGGAAAACAGAAGCAAAACAAAGTTTAGTTGCTTCAGGGGATCCAGGTGGTGAGTGCAGATCTCTTATATATGAGATGCTAATGGTGATGGCAGCAGCGTACGTTATATCACATTAACAGGATCTGCATCACTCACTGGCAGCCAAATACCCGAGGAAGCCGAAAGAGACACTCCTGCCCGAAAGAGACACTCCTGCCCGAAAGAGACACTCCTGCCCGAAAGAGACACTCCTGCCCGAAAGAGAGAGAAATTATTACTGGTCCTAGAGCCCAAAAAACATGGATCCCCCTCCACCCCACCAACCCTCCTAGTGACCATCCCACCAAACGTCCATCCTACTAGCCATCCCACCAACCATCCCACCACCCATCCTACCAGCCATCCCACCAACCATCCCACCACCCATCCTACCAGCCATCCTACCAGTTATCCCACCAACCATCCCACCACCCATCCTACCAGCCATCCCACCAACCATCCCAACAACCATCCATCCTACTAGCCATCCCACCAACCATCCCACCACCCATCCTACCACCCATCCCACCAACCATCCCACCACCCATCCTACCAGCCATCCCACCAACCATCCCACCACCCATCCTACCAGCCATCCCACCAACCATCCCACCAACCTTTCTCTCTTTCTGACTGCCTGGGGAGCTCTGTACTCTCTTGGTTGTGGCGCTGTCTCTGACTGCCTCAGGAGCTCTGTACTCTCTTGGCTGTGTAGCTGTCTCTTTCTGAAGGCCTCAGGAGCTCTGTACTCTCTAGGCTGTGTAGCTGTCTCTTTCTGAAGGCCTCAGGAGCTCTGTACTCTCTAGGCTGTGTAGCTGTCTCTTTCTGAAGGCCTCAGGAGCTCTGTACTCTTGGCTGTGTAGCTGTCTCTTTCTGAAGGCCTCAGGAGCTCTGTACTCTTGGCTGTGTAGCTGTCTCTTTCTGAAGGCCTCAGGAGCTCTGTACTCTTGGCTGTGTAGCTGTCTCTTTCTGACTGACTCAGGAGCTCTGTACTCTCTTGGCTGTGTAGCTGTCTCTTTCTGAAGGCCTCAGGAGCTCTGTACTCTCTTGGCTGTGTAGCTGTCTCTTTCTGAAGGCCTCAGGAGCTCTGTACTCTCTTGGCTGTGTAGCTGTCTCTTTCTGAAGGCCTCAGGAGCTCTGTACTCTCTTGGCTGTGTAGCTGTCTCTTTCTGAAGGCCTCAGGAGCTCTGTACTCTCTAGGCTGTGTAGCTGTCTCTTTCTGAAGGCCTCAGGAGCTCTGTACTCTCTTGGCTGTGTAGCTGTCTCTTTCTGAAGGCCTCAGGAGCTCTGTACTCTCTTGGCTGTGTAGCTGTCTCTTTCTGAAGGCCTCAGGAGCTCTGTACTCTCTTGGCTGTGTAGCTGTCTCTTTCTGAAGGCCTCAGGAGCTCTGTACTCTCTTAGGAGGGGTCCTCACCCAATACTAAGCGGCTCTTATAAAGCTGAACGTTCTGATATCTTGCTTATATCCCCGAGTTCTCGGATGAAATCTTACACCCGCTTTCCTCGCTTTCCCGTTTTCTCCACGTCCAGCTGTGCTGAATTTTGAGCATTTATTCAGTGCTTCTTCCAGGGCCGTGAATCATCCCGTAAGGGCGGCCTGGTGCGATCTCGTCTGATCCCAGGATCTATGGATCAGTTATTTCTGCAGTCTGGAGATCTGGAGATTGAAGAGACCTCCGCTCCACGCTGTCACATTGTTTCTGCTATTTTGAACAGCTGCTTTACTTTTTGGCAAATTTAGTCATTTATATGCAAAATACCGTTTTCTGCACCGCGGAGCCCGTTTGGGGCAGGAGCCGGAGCGTCCACTGGCTCTATATGGCGTATAGCTACGTGCATACCTCTCAATGATTCCAACTTCTCAAAAACATTTCCCATTTGTTCCATGAAAGAGACCCAGTAAAGAGCGAGGAGGCGGAGCCATCTCTATAGGGGCAGACAGGTTATTCTTTCTCTTTCTTTTTTCTTTATAAATCCCTGACCCTCTATAATGGAGCTCTCTGTATCTCTGTTCTTCTATAATAGAGCTCTCTGTATCTCTGCTCTTCTATAATAGAGCTCTCTGTGTCCCTGTTCTATAATGGAGCTCTCTGTATCTCTGTTCTTCTATAATAGAGCTCTCTGTATCTCTGCTCTTATATAATGGAGCTCTCTGTATCCCTGTTCTTCTATAATAGAGCTCTCTGTATCTCTGCTCTTCTATAATAGAGCTCTCTGTATCTCTGCTCTTATATAATGGAGCTCTCTGTATCCATGTTCTTCTATAATAGAGCTCTCTGTATCTCTGCTCTTATATAATGGAGCTCTCTGTATCTCTGCTCTTATATAATGGAGCTCTCTGTATCTCTGCTCTTCTATAATGGAGCTCTCTGTATCCCTGTTCTTCTATAATGGAGCTCTCTGTATCCCTGTTCTTCTATAATAGAGCTCTCTGTATCCCTGTTCTTCTATAATGGAGCTCTCTGTATCCCTGTTCTTCTATAATAGAGCTCTCTGTATCCCTGTTCTTCTATAATGGAGCTCTCTGTATCCCTGCTCTTCTATAATGGAGCCCTCTGTATCTCTGCTCTTCTATAATAGAGCTCTCTGTATCTCTGCTCTTATATAATAGAGCTCTCTGTATCCCTGTTCTTCTATAATAGAGCTCTTTGTGTCCCTGTTCTTCTATAATGGAGCTCTCTGTATCTCTGTTCTTCTATAATAGAGCTCTCTGTGTCCCTGTTCTTCTATAATGGAGCTCTCTGTATCTCTGTTCTTCTATAATAGAGCTCTCTGTATCTCTGTTCTTCTATAATGGAGCTCTCTGTATCTCTGCTCTTCTATAATATAGCTCTCTGTATCTCTGCTCTATAATAGAGCTCTCTGTATCTCTGTTCTTCTATAATAGAGCTCTCTGTATCTCTGCTCTTATATAATAAAGCTCTCTGTATCTCTGCTCTTATATAATAGAGCTCTCTGTATCTCTGCTCTTCTATAATAGAGCTCTCTGTATCCCTGCTCTTCTATAATAGAGCTCTCTGTGTCCCTGTTCTATAATAGAGCTCTCTGTATCTCTGTTCTATAATGGAGCTCTCTGTATCTCTGTTCTTCTATAATGGAGCTCTCTGTATCTCTGTTCTATAATGGAGCTCTCTGTATCTCTGTTCTTCTATAATGGAGCTCTCTGTATCTCTGCTCTATAATGGAGCTCTCTGTATCTCTGTTCTTCTATAATAGAGCTCTCTGTATCTCTGCTCTTCTATAATAGAGCTCTCTGTATCTCTGCTCTTCTATAATAGAGCTCTCTGTATCTCTGCTCTTATATAATAGAGCTCTCTGTATCTCTGTTCTATAATGGAGCTCTCTGTATCCCTGCTCTTCTATAATGGAGCTCTCTGTATCTCTGTTCTATAATGGAGCTCTCTGTATCTCTGTTCTTCTATAATAGAGCTCTCTGTATCCCTGTTCTTCTATAATAGAGCTCTCTGTATCTCTGTTCTATAATGGAGCTCTCTGTATCTCTGTTCTATAATGGAGCTCTCTGTATCTCTGTTCTATAATGGAGCTCTCTGTATCTCTGTTCTTCTATAATAGAGCTCTCTGTATCTCTGCTCTTATATAATGGAGCTCTCTGTATCTCTGTTCTTCTATAATGGAGCTCTCTGTATCTCTGCTCTTATATAATGGAGCTCTCTGTATCCCCTGATTACTCTCTATACTATGTTTTTATACTATATTACGTGCAGGACCCTACAGAATATCTCCCTGTAATGCCTTCAGCCTAGATGCTATATACCTCATGTACAATGTATCTTCCTTCTCTGCACACTCTTCTGTATAGTCCATCAGTGCTGGAGGCTTCACCGTATACGTTATTCTCCGTACAATGTAAATGTATGCAGCTTCTCCATTAGCGCCGGTTCATGGCCACGTCTCTGTCTCCCTCGCTGTATACTCTTCCAGGATCTTTTATAGTCTCACAGATAGAAGCGATGCACTTGTGATGCTGTTAGTGCCTCCTGCATGCTGCAGACATACAGTAATGAGATGTTTGCTTTTTGCAGTAAATTTCCACATATTTCCATTATTGCGCCCTGACCCCGGCTCCCGCGCTCTCCAGGATTTCACCGCTGTACAAACATTTCACGTAACCGCTGGAGATAGACAATAGCGAGAGGAGAACGGTAGCGGCGCCTCACAGAATAATGCAGCCGACTGAATGTTCTTCTATAAAGCAAATCACGGCAGAGAACATTACTGGATAACAACGCCGCCGCCGCCGCCGATCTAGGGATTCGTTATTTTCTCTTCTAGCTTTAAAAACTTCCTGAAGAAAAACTTCTACAATGTGCCGTGAATAATGATCGCTGGGTAGGGATCATGTGCAAAGGGCGAAGATAGTGAGGGTGTAAGCCGACCGGATCCAGTGCTGTAAGGATGGAAGCCGAGCGGATCCAGTGCTGTAAGGATGGAAGCCGAGCGGATCCAGTGCTGTTAGGATGGAAGCCGAGCGGATCCAGTGCTGTAAGGATGGAAGCCGAGCGGATCCAGTGCTGTAAGGATGGAAGCCGAGCGGATCCAGTGCTGTAAGGATGGAAGCCGAGCGGATCCAGTGCTGTAAGGATGGAAGCCGAGCGGATCCAGTGCTGTTAGGATGGAAGCCGACCGGATCCAGTGCTGTAAGGATGGAAGCCGACCGGATCCAGTGCTGTAAGGATGGAAGCCGAGCAGATCCAGTGCTGTTAGGATGGAAGCCGACCGGATTCAGTGCTGTAAGGATGGAAGCCGAGCGGATCCAGTGCTGTAAGGATGGAAGCCGAGCGGATCCAGTGCTGTAAGGATGGAAGCCGACCGGATCCAGTGATGTAAGGATGGAAGCCGACCGGATCCAGTGCTGTAAGGATGGAAGCCGACCGGATCCAGTGCTGTTAGGATGGAAGCCGAGCGGATCCAGTGCTGTAAGGATGGAAGCCGAGCGGATCCAGTGCTGTTAGGATGGAAGCCGACCGGATCCAGTGCTGTAAGGATGGAAGCCGAGCGGATCCAGTGCTGTTAGGATGGAAGCCGAGCGGATCCAGTGCTGTTAGGATGGAAGCCGACCGGATCCAGTGCTGTTAGGATGGAAGCCGAGCGGATCCAGTGCTGTTAGGATGGAAGCCGAGCGGATCCAGTGCTGTTAGGATGGAAGCCGACCGGATCCAGTGCTGTAAGGATGGAAGCCGACCAGGTCCAGTGCTGTTAGGATGGAAGCCGAGCGGATCCAGTGCTGTTAGGATGGAAGCCGAGCGGATCCAGTGCTGTTAGGATGGAAGCCGAGCAGATCCAGTGCTGTTAGGATGGAAGCCGAGCGGATCCAGTGCTGTTAGGATGGAAGCCGACCGGATCCAGTGCTGTAAGGATGGAAGCCGAGCGGATCCAGTGCTGTTAGGATGGAAGCCGAGCGGATCCAGTGCTGTTAGGATGGAAGCCGACCGGATCCAGTGCTGTAAGGATGGAAGCCGAGCGGATCCAGTGCTGTTAGGATGGAAGCCGAGCGGATCCAGTGTTGCTAGGATGGAAGCCGAGCGGATCCAGTGCTGTTAGGATGGAAGCCGAGCGGATCCAGTGCTGTTAGGATGGAAGCCGACCAGATCCAACACTGTTAGTGAGAATGGAAGCCGACCGGATCCCACACTGTCAGGATGGAAGCCGGCCAGGTCCAGTGCTGTTAGGATGGAAGCCGACCGGATCCAACACTGTCAGGATGGAAGCCGGCCAGGTCCAGTGCTGTCAGGATGGAAGCCGAGCGGATCCAACACTGTCAGGATGGAAGCCGAGCGGATCCAGTGCTGTTAGGATGGAAGCCGACCGGATCCAACACTGTTAGTGAGAATGGAAGCCGACCGGATCCAACGCTGTCAGGATGGAAGCTGACCGGATCCAACGCTGTCAGGATGGAAGCCGACCGGATCCAACATTGTCAGGATGAAAGCCGACCGGATCCAACACTGTCAGGATGGAAGCCGAGCGGATCCAGTGCTGTTAGGATGGAAGCCGACCGGATCCAACACTGTTAGTGAGAATGGAAGCCGACCGGATCCAACGCTGTCAGGATGGAAGCCGACCGGATCCAACACTGTCAGGATGGAAGCCGAGCGGATCCAGTGCTGTTAGGATGGAAGCCGACCGGATCCAACACTGTTAGTGAGAATGGAAGCCGACCGGATCCAACGCTGTCAGGATGGAAGCCGACCGGATCCAACGCTGTCAGGATGGAAGCCGACCGGATCCAACGCTGTCAGGATGGAAGCCGACCGGATCCAACGCTGTCAGGATGGAAGCCGACCGGATCCAACGCTGTCAGGATGGAAGCCGACCGGATCCAGTGCTGTTAGAATGAAAGCCGAGCGGATCCAACATTGTCAGGATGAAAGCCGACCGGATCCAACACTGTTAGGATGGAAGCCGACCGGATCCAACGCTGTCAGGATGGAAGCCGAGCAGATCCAACGATGTTAGGATGGAAGCCGACTGGATACAACACTGTAAGTGAGGGTGGAAGCCGACCGGATCCAACAATGTTAGGATGGAAGCCAACCGGATCCAACGCTGTTAGGACGGAAGCCGACTGGATCCAACTCTGTCAGGATGGAAGCCGATCAGATCCAGCACTGTTACGATGGAAGCCGACCAGATCCAACGCTGTCAGGACGGAAGCCAACCGGATCCAACGCTGTTAGGACGGAAGCCGACTGGATCCAACTCTGTCAGGATGGAAGCCGATCAGATCCAGCACTGTTACGATGGAAGCCGACCGGATCCAACACTGTCAGGATGGAATTTGACTGGATCCAACGCTGTCAGGATGGAAGCCGACCGGATCCAACATTGTCATGATGGAAGTCGACTGGATCCAACGCTGTCAGGATGGAAGCCGACCGGATCCAACACTGTTAGTATGGAGGCCAACCAGATCCAAAGCTGTTAGTGAGGATGGAAGCCGACCAGATCTAACGCTGTCAGGATGGAAGCCGACCAGATCCAATGCTGTCAGGATGGAAGCTTACCGGATCCAACACTGTCAGGATAGAAGCCGAACGGATCCAACGCTGTTACTGAGGATGGAAACTGGATTCAACACTGTTAGTATATATAAATATATAACCTGCAGCTTTACTGCTCTTGAGCTCCCACATACATTCACAATGTCAGTACCTGTAACCACCACAGGTGTCACTGATGAGCTCAGTCGTGGGATTCATCAGACTTTGAGATTGGTTCTCCTGCCATTTTGATCACATAATGCTCCATCACCTAAGAGGCTCCTCAGGATACAGAGCTGTAAGCTGCAGCCATGATGGAGCCTGTACTGTACTTCTCTATACGCTACCAGGACACAGAGCTCTATATATAAGGTATCAGCACCTCGCCGCTCTGGATGGAGATATATCTGTATCCCTGTATATTACATACTTACACCCTATGGCTGGGTTCACACTACGTATATTTCAGTCAGTAATGTGGTCCTCATATTGCAACCAAAACCAGGAGTGGATTAAAAACACAGAAAGGATCTGTTCACACAATGGTGAAATTGAGTGGATGGCCGCCATATAACAGTAAATAACGGCCATTATTTCAATATAACAGCTGTTGTTTTAAAATAACAGCAAATATTTGCCATTATATGGCGGCCCTCCACTCAATTACACCATTGTGTGAACAGAGCCTTTCTGTGTTTTTAATCCACTCCTGGTTTTGGTTGCAATATGAGGACCACAATACTGACTGAAATATACTTTGTGTGAACCCAGCCTGAAGCTGTATATAAGGTATCAGCACCTCGCTCTGGATGGAGATGTGTCTGTATCCCTGTATATTACTTATACCCTATCTCTGTATATAAGGACCCGCCCTGCACGTTGCTCTGGATGGAGATGTGTCTGTATCCCTGTATATTACACTTATACCCTATCTCTGTATATAAGGACCCGCCCTGCACGTTGCTCTGGATGGAGATGTGTCTGTATCCCTGTATATTACACACTTATACCCTATCTCTGTATATAAGGACCCGCCCTGCACGTTGCTCTGGATGGAGATGTGTCTGTATCCCTGTATATTACACTTATACCCTATCTCTGTATATAAGGACCCGCCCTGCACGTTGCTCTGGATGGAGATGTGTCTGTATCCCTGTATATTACACTTATACCCTATCTCTGTATATAAGGACCCGCCCTGCACGTTGCTCTGGATGGAGATGTGTCTGTATCCCTGTATATTACACACTTATACCCTATCTCTGTATATAAGGACCCGCCCTGCACGTTGCTCTGGATGGAGATGTGTCTGTATCCCTGTATATTACACTTATACCCTATCTCTGTATATAAGGACCCACCCTGCACGTTGCTCTGGATGGAGATGTGTCTGTATCCCTGTATATTACACTTATACCGTATCTCTGTATATAAGGACCCGCCCTGCACATTGCTTTGGATGGAGATGTGTCTGTATCCCTGTATATTACACTTATACCGTATCTCTGTATATAAGGACCCGCCCTGCACGTTGCTCTGGATGGAGATGTGTCTGTATCCCTGTATATTACACACTTATACCGTATCTCTGTATATAAGGACCCGCCCTGCACGTTGCTCTGGATGGAGATGTGTCTGTATCCCTGTATATTGCTTATACCCTATCTCTGTATATAAGGACCCGCCCTGCACCTCGCTCTGGATGGAGATGTGTCTGTATCCCTGTATATTACACTTATACCGTATCTCTGTATATAAGGACCCGCCCTGCACGTTGCTCTGGATGGAGATGTGTCTGTATCCCTGTATATTGCTTATACCCTATCTCTGTATATAAGGACCCGCCCTGCACGTTGCTCTGGATGGAGATGTGTCTGTATCCCTGTATATTGCTTATACCCTATCTCTGTATATAAGGACCCGCCCTGCACCTCGCTCTGGATGGAGATGTGTCTGTATTCCTGTATATTACACACTTATACCCTATCTCTGTATATAAGGACCCGCCCTGCACCTCGCTCTGGATGGAGATGTGTCTGTATCCCTGTATATTACACTTATACCCTATCTCTGTATATAAGGACCCGCCCTGCACGTTGCTCTGGATGGAGATGTGTCTGTATCCCTGTATATTGCTTATACCCTATCTCTGTATATAAGGACCCGCCCTGCACCTCGCTCTGGATGGAGATGTGTCTGTATTCCTGTATATTACACACTTATACCCTATCTCTGTATATAAGGACCCGCCCTGCACCTCGCTCTGGATGGAGATGTGTCTGTATCCCTGTATATTGCTTATACCCTATCTCTGTATATAAGGACTCGCCCTGCACGTTGCGCTCCCGCGTTCACTCTGCGTTGTCTGTAACAGGAAAAGAAGCCTCTTTCTAATGACATTTTAATGAGCAGTTTGTAAATCGCATTAGGTCTCGTCTTTGTCTTCTCTCTCGGCTCTTCTTCTCCTCCAGGCTTTCTAAGTTCTGACTCGGTTTCCAGCCCCCCCCCCCCCCTTATTAGGTTACATTCCATTAGTTTTCCTAATTGTCGATGTGTTTCTCTTATAAGGTAATTGTGGGCCGGGGCCTGGGAACGCCTGGGATGAATATCACCGCTCTCAAGGAGGACGGATTCGCTGCAATATTCCTCGGGATCGGTGAGTTTTTCCTCATCGCTCTTTCTTTCCGGCTTATATTAATCTGCAGATCGTCCCCTGAGGTCGGACTATAAAGAAGGTTGTACGATTAGTTTAGTGTCTACCGCGACGTCACAGAAATAATAACCGGTACAATAACTATCCATGTATACGCTATACGCCTGGGGGGGGGGAGTGATGCAGGAAGAGGATTATGTGGCGACAAGAGGCGAGGGGTGTCCTGCCAGCCCAGTGCTCACCCGTCCCCAGGAGAGGGGGTGAGAGCAGACGGCGGTGCACCGGGAGGGAGGGGGGATCACACTGGCCACACCGGACAATGCAACACAGGACGGAGCCGGGAAGCAGCGAAACGAGGAGAGGTCTGCACCCAGCCCTGCTATACATGACACCTGCCAGGGATAACGCCCCCTACTGTCTAATAAGTTACATTAAAGGGACAGTGTCATCAGAATACGACTTATTGTATAAATAATGTTTTATGTTAAATAGATTTTAGGAATTTTTGGGGACATTTTACTAAATTTTCCATTTTTCTCTCTATATTATAAAATAATCCTGACATCTTGCAGTTCTCATTCTCACCACTGGGGCTAAAACTAAGCTGAGACTTCCTGTTGTGTCTGTGGTGATAAGAGGAGGCTGCAGTAAAGTAATCTGTACAGGATTGCAGCGTCATGTGACACCAGTATATAGAGGAGACAATAGCAGCTCCCTGTGGAATTACCTCTTCACAGGTCACAGAGCACGCTCAGTAATGTCTCACATTTATCACAAGGGGACAGAGTCTGTCTATTGTCCTCTATGTCCATGAGGCTTGCTGTAAAGCATGTCACTAACAGCCCAGGCAATATGGCCGCCCCCAATGTACAAAAATTGACATAAAATATTACAGACAGAAAATAGAAACAGTTTAGAAAAATGAAGTTTTAGTATCTGACTCTAATTAGTAACAGTAAATCCAGGTGACACCGTCCCTTTAAAGAGTCATTCCTGGAAGAGGCACTCTGTGAATTTTATATATAAAGTATCACTCCTCTAAGCAGAGCTGCAGCACAGTTAGCTGTACGGCTGGAGCCGGAGTCCGGCCCAGTGAATGGGTTGGTGTGTGTTCACATTATGTGCAGCTTTGATGCTTTTGTTACCAATATTTGACCTATATTCACAATGGGGAGTTTCATGAACATCTTTAGGCTATGTTTACACATTATGTTTACACATTTTGATTGTGTTTTACTGTTATTTTACAATTGGGGGTGAAAATTTTGTTTAGATTTTTGGGGAAAAACAGATAAAAATGTTAAAACCTGAAAAAAAATGCAGAAACATTGCCTTAGGGCTGTTAAATTTGATCCCATGGCAGCATACACGTATGGGATCTGATAGGTGATTATGTCATCCTGACCCAAGTCAGATGGGTCTTCTGTCACATTAAAGGGGTATTCCGGAAAAAACTAACTCACTATCCTGGGGATAGGGGAAAAGTAGGAGATTGTGGGGAGTCCGACCCCTGAACCCCCCAGCGATCTTTGTAACGGACCCCGCTGGCTCTGGTATGAATAGAGCCCTATATTCAATGATAGAAGCTGAAACTTCCCCACAGCTTTGTCCTTCTTTATAATGGAGCATTTACACAGACAGATTATCTGACAGAATTTTTAGGCCAAAACCAGGAATGGATTTGAAAAGAGTCTCCAGTGGTTATTATGTGAATTGTATCCTGTTTAGTATTTTGCTATTGTGTCTTGATATTGTGTTACATTTATATCATGAGAAATTGAAATCCTTAAGTGAATTCAAAGAAAAGTAAGGATGGACACATCAGTACATTACAGGCCTGATATTTGGGTTATCCTCTACAGTAAAGGAAAGGTAAGAGTGGACACATCTGTACATGACAGGCCTGATATTTGGGTTATCCTCTACAGTCACACAAGGATAAGGAAGGACACATCAGTACATTACAGGTCTGATATTTGGGTCATCCTCTACAGTAAAGGATGGGTAAGGGTGGACACATCAATACATTACAGACCTGATATTTGGGTCATCCTCTATAGTAAAGGAAGGGTAAGGATGGACACATCAGTACATTACAGATCTGATATTTGGGTTATCCTCTACAGTAACACAAGGATAAGGGTGGACACATCAGTACATTATACACCTGATATGTGGGTCTTCCTCTACAGTAACACAAGTGTAAAGGTGGACATATCAGTAAATTACAGACCTGGTCATCCTCTACAGTAATACAAGGATAAGGGTGGACACATCAGTAAATTACAGACCTGGTCATCCTCTACAGTAATACAAGGATAAGGGTGGACACATCAGTATATTCCAGATTTATTACTTGGCATCTTCCCCTGATACGATATGTTCTTGGCAGACCTTTGTGTCGGTGCGATCGGGAGCCTTTCCCTCTCCTCTAGTGGCAGTCTGTGAGTTTTAGCGCCTTGTCTGCTGTATAACAATCTCTCTGATAAATGACGCCATTACACATGTTCTCTTCATCCTTTATACCTAGTGATGCAATAAACATTTGCAATGCAGGGAGCTGTTCTGTTCCCTAAGTGAAGCCATATGCTGCAGGTTTTAGTTCTCTAAATTTACAACACATCAAGAATAAAAGCATTTGTCAAACCTTCGCCTTTCTTCGCTCCCGTCAGTTTACTCAATGAGCTGAGATGATTGAGAGATATATGGTTCCTCTAATGGTGTTCGCGAGTAAACACTGGTTTCTACATCTTTAAGCATTTCACCTGAGATGATCTGTATTCATTGAAGCACTTGTAAGTGCATGCCGGGCGTTAGTTCATCTGCACGCAGCGTCCTGGCCGTGGCGTGGCTAGATCACAGAAGGCA
Source organism: Dendropsophus ebraccatus (assembly GCA_027789725.1). Taxonomy (NCBI): domain Eukaryota; kingdom Metazoa; phylum Chordata; class Amphibia; order Anura; family Hylidae; genus Dendropsophus; species Dendropsophus ebraccatus. The sequence continues at coordinate 4,101,780 of JAQFWZ010000045.1, forward strand.
GAGGAGACTTTCCGTGCACGTCCTTGCAGCATGCATCACATCAGGCTTTGCAGCGTGAAGTGTTTGCGTGTTTTGTGTTCCACATCTCAAATCATAAAAAACAAATTCAAGTGGTTTCCTGTGAATTTATATGGTATTAAAGTGCCAAGTGGATGGTATAGTAGTCATTTATCTGCGTAATCTGTACATTATGGGCAGTAGCCGTAAATGACTCCTGCACAGCTGATGTCTTTGGCTCCATTTTATTTTATGTTTAGGGAACATTCCACAGTTATTGCTATTCTGTTACCATTTTCATTCCACATAATGAAGGATTGTGTTTCTAAAAAGCTTATTCTGAGGATGAATGGCTGGAACAGATTCTCGGCGAGCTGCAGAATCCCGGATGGGATGAATTGTGCTTATTATGGCCTTTATATCATGCTTTTTTTTTTTTTTATTATTATTATTTTTTCCAGATTATTTTTATGCTGGTAATGCACGGATGAGCTGCTCCTCAGTATAGTTCTGTGATGAGAAGAGGGGAGTAACTATAGGGAACACACATAGCAGATGGATGGATCTGTGCCTCCATAGTAGACCGCAATTGGTGAACCACTACATTATTGACAGTGACCTGTACTACAATTGCTGGTCCATACTAGTATTGTGTATTGTGTATAATGTATCCTTGATCTCACAATAAAAATTTGAAGAACTACTACACTTGGATGCTGTTGGATTCCTTACCTACTAGTTACTTTGTCTACTCGGGATTGTGGACCAGTCAGTGTGCATCCACTACCTTTCTGCTGTATTGGGACTTTCTGGGGCTGTTGGATTTACCTTTATTCCAGGGATCACTGCTTATTCATGGTTTCTCAAAAATTGCCAATGTGTGAATAGACACATAGAAACCTATGGGCCCCAAATTTGTCCATAATTGCAGATTTGGAATAACAAGTAATCCTGCTCTTCAGGAATATGAGGTAGAAGAAGGCCAGAACGAGGACCTTCCATGTATGTTCCTGCTCTTCACTAATGAGGTTTTAGGAGGCCAGAATGAGGACCTTCCATGTACAGTATGATCCTGCTCTTTAGGAATATGAGGAAGGAGGAGGCCAAAGCAAGGACCTTCCATGTGTGATCCTGCTCTTGGGGAATATGAGGCAGGAGGCCAGAACAAGGACCTTCCATGTATGATCCTGCTCTTCAGGAGTATGAGGAAGGATAAGGCCAGAACAAGGACCTTCCATGTGTGATCCTGCTCTTTAGGAAAATGAGTAAGGATGAGGCAAGAATGAGGACCTTCCATGTGTGATCCTGCTCTTCAGGAGTATGAGGAAGGATGAGGCCAGAACAAGGACCTTCCATGTACAGTATGATCCTGCTCTTCAGGAGTATGAGGAAGGATGAGGCCAGAATGAGGACCTTCCATGTGTGATCCTGCTCTCCAGGAGTATGAGGAAGGAGGCCAGAACAAGGACCTTCCATGTATGATCCTGCTCTTCAGGAGTATGAGGAAGGATGAGGCCAGAACAAGGACCTTCCATGTATGATCCTGCTCTTCAGGAGTATGAGGAAGGATGAGGCCAGAACAAGGACCTTCCATGTGTGATCCTGCTCTCCAGGAATATGAGGCAGGAGGAGGCCAGAACGAGGACCTTCCATGTGTGATCCTGCTCTCCAGGAATATGAGGCAGAAGGAGGCCAGAACGAGGACCTTCCATGTGTGATCCTGCTCTCCAGGAATATGAGGGAGGAGGCCAGAACGAGGACCTTCCATGTGTGATCCTGCTCTCCAGGAATATGAGGCAGGAGGCCGGAGGCCAGAACGAGAACCTTCCATGTGTGATCCTGCTCTCCAGGAATATGAGGTAGGAGGAGGCCAGAACGAGGACCTTCCATGTGTGATCCTGCTCTCCAGGAATATGAGGAAGGACGAGGCCAGAACGAGAACCTTCCATGTGTGATCCTGCTCTCCAGGAGTATGAGGAAGAAGGAGGCCAGAACGAGGACCTTCCATGTGTGATCCTGCTCTCCAGGAATATGAGGCAGGAGGAGGCAAGAACCAGGACCTTCCATGTGTGATCCTGCTCTCCAGGAATACGGAGCTATAGTTCTTTCTGTGTGTTTTCTTCTGTAAAAGCGTTTCTGTAATTTCCTGGACTCCACCATTGATGATAACTTCACGTTGTCTATTACGGAGGAGACGCACATTCTTGCCATATCTTGGTAAAATGACACATTGATTTGTTCCATCTAGTCTTGAATAGTGTGAGTCAGGAGAGGACTGTGGCCAACACACGCGCTTTCCCTCACAAATATTCTTGTAAATGTCCGCACTGGGGCTTTATCTGCGGCCGCGCGGCGCCTCTTTATTTCCTCTGTAATGAGAATCTGCCATGTATGAGGACTCACTATTGAAAGATAAAGGTTCCCCGCTATAATGGATATTGCTTTATCCTCATTGTTGTATTTATATACTTGTCGTCTTTGCAGAAATATTTCAGATTCCGTTTTTAGAGGACTTTTACATTTCTGAAGCAGTTTTTAAATTATTTTTGTTTCGATTTTTAAAATTCCATCTAGAAAGAAGAACAATTTAGCACAAAAGCTGGAATGAATGGAAGTGTTTGTGCGCCTAATGTGGCCGATGGTGCCGAGAAAACCAACTTTTAATTTTAGCTCTTTGTAGTTTATTAATTTATTTCTGCAAAATGTGTGTCTGTGTATACAACCCAGGCCGATGCATACAACACAGCCCCAATGTATACAACACAGCCAGGGGGGATTAACTTTACTATGGGCCCCGGGCTGTTCACCAAGCTTGGGCCCCCCCAACCCACCGTAACTATGGCAGCACTAACTTAAGTCTTTTTCCTCCATAATGCAGCCTGTATAGGACCTGTGGTGACATCATTGTCACATTATAAGGTCCTTCTATATATCCTCTAGTGTTGCTGCCTTGTCTCCTGGCTGAAGTTTTGCCCTGATTTGTGCAAAATTGTGGTAAAAAGCAGCGATTTTTATGCAAATCATGACTGAACATAAGCCTGTTTGGGGGGCCATAGGCCCCTCAGGAGCTCAGGGCCCCAGGCTACCGCCCAAAACAGACCTATTATAATCCACTAGTAAACACAGCCCAATGTGTACCATGTTTCCCAATGTATACAACACAGCCCAATGTATACAATGCTTTCCAATGTGTACCATGCTTCCCGATGTGTACAACACAGCCCGATGTGTATGGTGCTTCCCAATGTATACAATGCTTTCCAATGTGTACCATGCTTCCCGATGTATACAACACAGCCCGATGTGTATGATGCTTCCCAATGTGTACGATGTCTCCCAATGTATACAACACAGCCCGATGTGTATGATGCTTCCCAATGTGACCCATGCTACCCGATGTATACAACACAGCCCGATGTATACAACACAGCCCGATGTGTATGATGCTTCCCAATGTGTACCATGCTTCCCAATGTGTACAACACAGCCCGATGTGTATGGTGCTTCCCAATGTATAAAATGCTTCCCGATGTGTACCATGCTTCCCGATGTATACAACACAGCCCGATGTATACAACACAGCCCGATGTATACAACACAGCCCGATGTATACAACACAGCCCGATGTGTATGATGCTTCCCAATGTGTATGATGCTTCCCAATGTATACAACACAGCCCAATGTGTATGATGCTTCCCAATGTATACAATGCTTTCCAATGTGTACGATGCTTCCCGATGTGTATGATGCTTCCCAATGTATACAACACAGCCCAATGTGTACAACATAGCCCAATGTGTATGATGCTTCCCAATGTATACAATGCTTTCCAATGTGTACGATGCTTCCCGATGTGTATGATGCTTCCCAATGTATACAACACAGCCCAATGTGTACAACATAGCCCAATGTGTATGATGCTTTCCAATGTGTACAACATAGCCCAATGTGTATGATGCTTCCCAATGTGTATGATGCTTCCCAATGTATACAATGCTTCCTAATCTATACAACACAGCTTCATACTTACCCTCTCAGTCCCAATGACGCTCTAGAAGTCGGTCAGTTTGAGGGGAAATCCCCGAGGAATCACTGATGGGTGATTATTTGTGAGTCTGTGTTTTTTTTCCCCCCGATCCTCAGCCTGACAGGTTCCCTTTAAGTGTAAGTTAGTAAAGCTCAGATTTAGGCGACACTTCTATCAGTACATCGTAGTCAGAGACGTCTCCCAAATCCACCAGCCTGGAGGGTAAAAAGAGTCAAAGAATAAGCAGCACTTCTTATCCAAAAATAAAACTGTGTTATTCGTCCAGACACAGGAGGCCGTGATATTCCTGGTTAGGGACCTTTTATCAGAAGCCATATAGTGCTGGACATTGTTCCTGTGCCTGATGAAGGCCCCTGACCTGAAATGCTGCTATCTACATCTGATCAATAAAGCTGTGAACACTATTCTAGAAATAGATCAAAAAGCAACCATGTGGATAGTAGGAAACCATAATCTGGAGCAGAGTCTCAATGTGTTTAGGGCATGCTCTGTGCCCTGTGCAGAGGTCACTGTGCATCAAGATGAACTATGATAATCACCTACTATAGGAGAGTTTTGGGGCATGCACTGTGCAGAGGTCACTGTGCATCAAGATGAACTATGATAATCACCTACCATGGGAGAGTTTTGGGGCATGCTCTGTGCACTGTGCTGAGGTCACTGTACATCAAGACAAACTATCATAATCACCTACTATGTTTAGTGCAGAGAAAAAAAAGACTAATCGATAATGGTCAGAGCTGCCCACAGAACTCCAATAATTAGAAGTGGATATAACGTTAGTGCGCTGCGGTTCTGATGACGAGGACCTGAAATGCGTAAATTGTGCATTTTTTTTTTTATAAATTCTGTGGTCAGACCCGATTTCTGCGCTATATCAGCACTATAATATTGGGTGATACGCATAAAGCCCAAGGGGCATAAAGGTGAGCTCCCCATCAGCTCTCTGCCTATTGTACGGTATCACACGAGGCGCAGCTGCCTGCCTTGTTTTTTTCTTCTCCTCAACAACCTACTGTAGGAGAGTGTTGGGGCATGCTCTGCGACATGAGCCGAGGTCAGGTGCAGGGAGGGGGAGCGTTCTCTATTGACTTGGAGAATGTTGTAAGCATGCTCTAAGACCCTGGCAGAAGTCACTGTGCATCAAGGTGAACTATCACAATCACTTGTTATAGGAGAGGGTTGGGGCATGCTGTGTGCCCTGTGCATCAGGGCTGCGGCGCCTCCCGGCCTCAGCGGCACATGCAGTGGTTACCGATCTCGGTGCTGCCGGACAGTAAATCAGGAATCTGCCGAGAGTTCTTGGAGTAAACCTGACGAATCCAGCGCAGGTCAGGGGGGAAATGGTGGCTGAAAGTCGCCATCTTAAATGAAGTGTGTGGGGCGCGGGCAGCGATGGCGAGGGGTAATGTGTGATTAATGAGCGGCAGCCTTGCAGCGGGTGGAAACATCTGTAGCAGATGATGTATGATGGCGGAGGGACGCGCTATCTCCCAGATAGAAGGATCTGCCGCTGAAGGAAATAAATGAGATGCAACATGTGAAAAATGACTCCACATTACTCCACCAGATTTTTATTTTTCCCCATTTTTTTTTCTAGCCGACTTCACTTTGTCAAAAGGATTTTAATGTTCCTGTGAATATAAATCATTTGGCTGCTTCATAAAGTAAACTCAGTAGGAATCCTTCCATCTATCATCCCAGACAGAAAGGAAGGTTCAACCTAATGTGCTGGAACCTGCTTTACATATTGGGAAAACAGCGCGGTGGTCGGAGGATGTATACATGTGTGTGCGGGGGGGATATAGTATACAGGAAACAGTGTGGTGGTCGGAGGATGTATACATGTGTGTGCGGGGGGGAAATAATATACAGGAAAATGCGTGGTGGTCGGAGGATGTATACATGTGTGTGCGGGGGGATATAATATACAGGAAACAGCATGGTGGTCGGAGGATGTATACATGTGTGTGCGGGGGGGAAATAATATACAGGAAACAGCGCGGTGGTCGGAGGATGTATACATGTGTGTGCGGGGGGGAAATAATATACAGGAAACAGCGCGGTGGTCGGAGGATGTATACATGTGTGTGCGGGGGGATATAATATACAGGAAACAGTGTGGTGGTCGGAGGATGTATACATGTGTGTGCGGGGGGGATATAATATACAGGAAACAGCGAGGTGGTCGGAGGATGTATACATGTGTGTGCGGGGGGGATATAATATACAGGGAACAGCGCGGTGGTCGGAGGATGTATACATGTGTGTGCGGGGGGGATATAATATACAGGGAACAGCGCGGTGGTCGGAGGATGTATACATGTGTGTGCGGGGGGGGGAAATAATATACAGGAAACAGCGAGGTGGTCGGAGGATGTATACATGTGTGTGCAGAGGGGGATATAATATACAGGAAACAGCGCGGTGGTCGGAGGATGTATACATGTGTGTGCGGGGGGGATATAATATACAGGAAACAGCGCGGTGGTCGGAGGATGTATACATGTGTGTGCGGGGGGGATATAATATACAGGGAACAGCGTGGTGGTCGGAGGATGTATACATGTGTGTGCAGGGGGGATATAATACACAGGAAACAGCGTGGTGGTCGGAGGATGTATACATGTGTGTGCGGGGGGGGATATAATATACAGGAAACAGCGAGGTGGTCGGAGGATGTATACATGTGTGTGCGGGGGGGGATATAATATACAGGAAACAGCGAGGTGGTCGGAGGATGTATACATGTGTGTGCGGGGGGATATAATATACAGGAAACAGCATGGTGGTCGGAGGATGTATACATGTGTGTGTGGGGGGGGAAATAATATACAGGAAAATGCGTGGTGGTCGGAGGATGTATACATGTGTGTGCGGGGGGGGATATAATATACAGGAAACAGCGAGGTGGTCGGAGGATGTATACATGTGTGTGCGGGGGGGGATATAATATACAGGAAACAGCATGGTGGTCGGAGGATGTATACATGTGTGTGCGGGGGGGATATAATATACAGGAAACAGCATGGTGGTCGGAGGATGTATACATGTGTGTGCAGGGGGGGGATATAATATACAGGAAACAGCATGGTGGTCGGAGGATGTATACATGTGTGTGCAGGGGGGGGGTATAATATACAGGAAACAGCATGGTGGTCGGAGGATGTATACATGTGTGTGCGGGGGGGATATAATATACAGGAAACAGCGTGGTGGTCGGAGGATGTATACATGTGTGTGCAGGGGGGGGGTATAATATACAGGAAACAGCATGGTGGTCGGAGGATGTATACATGTGTGTGCGGGGGGGATATAATATACAGGAAACAGCGAGGTGGTCGGAGGATGTATACATGTGTGTGCAGAGGGGGATATAATATACAGGAAACAGCGCGGTGGTCGGAGGATGTATACATGTGTGTGCGGGGGGATATAATATACAGGAAACAGCATGGTGGTCGGAGGATGTATACATGTGTGTGCGGGGGGTGATATAATATACAGGAAACAGCACGGTGGTCGGAGGATGTATACATGTGTGTGCGGGGGGGGATATAATATACAGGGAACAGCGCGGTGGTCGGAGGATGTATACATGTGTGTGCAGAGGGGGATATAATATACAGGAAACAGCGCGGTGGTCGGAGGATGTATACATGTGTGTGCGGGGGGATATAATATACAGGAAACAGCATGGTGGTCGGAGGATGTATACATGTGTGTGCGGGGGGTGATATAATATACAGGAAACAGCACGGTGGTCGGAGGATGTATACATGTGTGTGCGGGGGGATATAATACACAGGAAACAGCGAGGTGGTCGGAGGATGTATACATGTGTGTGCGGGGGGGATATAATATACAGGGAACAGCGCGGTGGTCGGAGGATGTATACATGTGTGTGCGGGGGGGATATAATATACAGGAAACAGCATGGTGGTCGGAGGATGTATACATGTGTGTGCGGGGGGATATAATATACAGGAAACAGCGAGGTGGTCGGAGGATGTTTACATGTGTGTGCAGGGGGGATATAATACACAGGAAACAGCGTGGTGGTCGGAGGATGTATACATGTGTGTGCAGGGGGGGGGTATAATATACAGGAAAATGCGTGGTGGTCGGAGGATGTATACATGTGTGTGCGGGGGGATATAATATACAGGAAACAGCACGGTGGTCGGAGGATGTATACATGTGTGTGCGGGGGGGATATAATATACAGGAAACAGCGAGGTGGTCGGAGGATGTATACATGTGTGTGCAGGGGGGATATAATACACAGGAAACAGCGTGGTGGTCGGAGGATGTATACATGTGTGTGCGGGGGGGATATAATATACAGGAAACAGCGTGGTGGTCGGAGGATGTATACATGTGTGTGCGGGGGGGAGATATAATATACAGGAAACAGCGAGGTGGTCGGAGGATGTATACATGTGTGTGCGGGGGGATATAATATACAGGAAACAGTGTGGTGGTCGGAGGATGTATACATGTGTGTGCAGAGGGGGATATATAATATACAGGGAACAGCGAGGTGGTCGGAGGATGTATACATGTGTGTGCGGGGGGGGGATATAATATACAGGAAACAGCACGGTGGTCGGAGGATGTATACATGTGTGTGCGGGGGGGGGGGGGGGTATAAAGAGTAAAGTGCTGGTTTACTCCATGATATAAGGATTTGTACAATAGAAGAAGGTAAGTTCCTATCTGGTGCAGTGTGTTTGCAGTTCCAGAGGTCGGCCGTTTCCTGGGGGTCCTGACCAGGTTTGCAGACCCTGCAGCAGGGATTGTGCCCCCCTCCTCCATACACTTTGAGTATCAGCTTCCTCCAAAGATTTCCTATTAGGTTCAGATGTGGAGACTGGTGAGGCGGCTCCGGGACCATAAACTGCTTCTTATGGCTCATTGTCAGCTGGAAGCCCCGACCACCACCCATCCTCACTGCTCTTACTGAGGGAAGGAGGTGATTGCATCTGGTGATACACGGCCCCATCCATCCTCCCTTCTATACGCTGCGGTCCTCATGTCCCCTCTGCAGAGAAGCCCCCGAAGTATGATGCCCCCCACATGCTTCACGGTTGGGATGGTGTTCTTGGGGTTGTCCTCATCCTTCTTCCTGTAACCTGGCGAGTGGAGTTGTATTCTATTCTCATCTGACCACATGACCTTCTCCCATATTGGATCATCTGGATGGTGATTGGTGAGGTCACCCGGGCCCGGACATGTGCTGGTGGGAGCCGGGGGGCCCAGACATGTGCTGGTGTGAGCCGGGGGACCTGGACATGTGCTGGTGGGAGCCGGGGGGCCCAGACATGTGCTGGTGTGAGACGGGGGACCTGGACATGTGCTGGTGGGAGCAGGGGGACCTGGACATGTGCTGGTGGGAGCAGGGGGACCTGGATATATGCTGGTGTGAGCCGAGGGACCAGGACATGTGCTGGTGTGAGCCGGGGGGCCTGGATATATGCTGGTGGGAGCCGGGGGACCTGGACATGTGCTGGTGTGAGCCGGGGGGCCTGGACATGTGCTGGTGGGAGCAGGGGGACCTGGACATGTGCTGGTGGGAGCAGGGGGACCTGGATATATGCTGGTGTGAGCCGAGGGACCAGGACATGTGCTGGTGTGAGCCGGGGGGCCTGGATATATGCTGGTGTGAGCTGGGGGACCTGGACATGTGCTGGTGTGAGCCGGGGGGCCTGGACATGTGCTGGTGTGAGCCGGGGGGCCTGGACATGTGCTGGTGTGAGCCGGGGGGCCCAGACATGTGCTGGTGTGAGCCGGGGGGCCTGGACATGTGCTGGTGTGAGCCGGGGGGCCCAGACATGTGCTGGTGTGAGCCGGGGGGCCCGGACATGTGCTGGTGTGAGCCGGGGGACCTGGACATGTGCTGGTGTGAGCCGGGGGGCCTGGACATGTGCTGGTGTGAGCCGGGGGGCCTGGACATGTGCTGGTGTGAGCCGGGGGGCCTGGACATGTGCTGGTGTGAGCCGGGGGGCCTGGACATGTGCTGGCCGGAGCCGGGGGACCTTGTGTGTCCTGCAGGATTATACTCCATGACAGCGTTGTGTAATAGTCATCTATAAGACTGTGGTCCGGCTCTCTTCAGGTCACTGACCAGGTCCTCCCTTGTAGTTCTGGGTTAATTCTTGATCTTTTTTAGAATTCCCGTCCACCTGGAGGAGACTCTGGGTTGGCTGATGGCCCCGGTCACATTTCAGTCCCTTTTAAGGGGTAGGAGATTTGGGAGCTTTGTAGGCCGATAGACTCCACATGGCGGCTTGGTGGTCTCCCTGTGGAGTCATGTTCCCACCTTGGTGTACACTGCAAGGACCAGGACCAGGTTGTATCCTGTTTCTTTTGCTCTTCTTACCTATTAAAGCTTCACACATCAGGTGTTACATTTCCTTGCAGCAACACTTTGTGGCGGTGGTCGGATCACGTAGCCCTGGCAGCTTCAGAGCCGCCGTTCTCTTAAGGCGAGGACTGGAGGCCGGCAATGCATTCTACCTTTCCATAAATAGCCGGGTGCTGTAGTCTTGTCAATCCAGGAAAATACACAGTAATAAAGTTACCTTCAATGTATTAAATTAATCTAATAAAAAGGTCACCTTGAACATTTCAGCTGACTTTTTCTCAACCAAAGCAAAAGCCGAATGCATCATTGTGCTGCTTGTTATATTTGTCAAGACGACTTAATATGAAATAAATGGATCCCGGTGGTGGATACAAAAACCTAATTAAATCAGAAGAGAAAAAAAAATATATATAAATAAAATGTAGAAAGCTGCAGTATACTGTACACAATACTCTACAATATACTGTACATAATACTCTACAATATACTGTACATAACTCTACAATATACTGTACACACTACTCTACAATATACTGTACATAACACACTACAATATACTGTACATAACACACTACAATATACTGCACATAACACTACAATATACTGTACATAATACTCTACAATATACTGTACATAACTCTACAATATACTGTACACACTACTCTACAATATACTGCACACAATACTCTACAATATACTGTACATAACACACTACAATATACTGCACATAACACTACAATATACTGTACATAATACTCTACAATATACTGCACATAACACTACAATATACTGTACATAACACTCTACAATATACTGTACATAATACTCTACAATATACTGTACATAACTCTACAATATACTGTACACACTACTCTACAATATACTGCACACAATACTCTACAATATACTGTACATAACACACTACAATATACTGCACATAACACTACAATATACTGTACATAATACTCTACAATATACTGTACATAATACTCTACAATATACTGCACATAACACTACAATATACTGTACATAACACTCTACAATATACTGTACATAATACTCTACAATATACTGTACATAACTCTACAATATACTGTACACACTACTCTACAATATACTGCACACAATACTCTACAATATACTGTACATAACACACTACAATATACTGCACATAACACTACAATATACTGTACATAATACTCTACAATATACTGTACATAATACTCTACAATATACTGCACATAACACTACAATATACTGCACATAATACTCTACAATATACTGCACATAACTCTACAATATACTGTACATAATACTCTACAATATACTGCACATAACACTACAATATACTGTACATAATACTCTACAATATACTGTACATAACTCTACAATATACTGCACATAATACTCTACAATATACTCTACATAATACTCTACAATATACTGTACATAATGCTCTACAATATACTGCACATAACACTACAATATACTGCACATAATACTCTACAATATACTGCACATAATACTCTACAATATACTGTACATAATACTCTACAATATACTGCACATAATACTCTACAATATACTGTACATAATACTCTACAATATACTGCACATAACACTACAATATACTGTACATAATACTCTACAATATACTGCACATAACTCTACAATATACTGCACATAACTCTACAATATACTGCACATAATACTCTACAATATACTGTACATAATACTCTACAATATACTGTACATAATACTCTACAATATACTCTACATAACACTACAATATACTGTACATAATACTCTACAATATACTCTACATAATACTCTACAATATACTGCACATAATACTCTACAATATACTGCACATAACTCTACAATATACTGTACATAATACTCTACAATATACTGCACATAACACTACAATATACTGTACATAATACTCTACAATATACTGTACATAATACTCTACAATATACTGCACATAATACTCTACAATATACTGCACATAACTCTACAATATACTGCACATAATACTCTACAATATACTGTACATAATACTCTACAATATACTGTACATAATACTCTACAATATACTGCACATAATACTCTACAATATACTGTACATAATACTCTACAATATACTGCACATAATACTCTACAATATACTCTACAATATACTGCACATAACACTACAATATACTGTACACAATACTCTACAATATACTCTACAATATACTCTACAATATACTGCACATAATACTCTACAATATACTGTACATAATACTCTACAATATACTGTACATAACACTCTACAATATATACTCTACATAATACTCTACAATATACTGTACACAATACTCTACAATATACTCTACAATATACTCTACAATATACTGCACATAATACTCTACAATATACTCTACATAATACTCTACAATATACTCTACATAATACTCTACAATATACTCTACATAATACTCTACAATAATACTGTACACAATACTCTACAATATACTGCACATAACACTACAATATACTCTACAATATACTGCACATAATACTCTACAATATACTGCACATAACTCTACAATATACTGTACATAGGGCACATAATACTCTACAATATACTGTACATAACACTACAATATACTCTACAATATACTGTACATAGGGCACATAATATACAGATCCCGGTAGGGTGACCCCTGCTTCCTCCCAGATTAGGGCTCTGTAATAAGAAAAAAAAATACCACCGCATAATAAAAAAATCACCCCCTTTTCCCATCTTACACATACAATCAGTGCTTTTTGGTGACATCAAAAACAAAGTAAAGGTTCAGAAATAAAAAGTGACTGAGAAGGGGTTAAGGAGGCTATGTACAAATCTGCAGTGTTGGCCATTGCCTCCTCCTCAGCCTCCTCCTCTTCCTCCTCCTTTTCCTCCTCCACTTCCTCCTCTTCCTTATCCACTTCCTCCTCCTCCTCCTTCCTTGTATACTTTCTCCTCCTCTTTCTCGTACACCTCCTCTTTCTCGGCCTCTTCCTCCTCCTCTTCTTCCTCATCCACTTCGTCCTCCTCCACCTCCTCCTTTCTCCTCCTCGTCCACTTCCTCCTCCTCCTCTACCTCATCCACTTCCTTCTCCTCTTCCTCGTCCACTTCCTCCTCCTCTTCCACGTCCACTTCCTCCTCCTCTTCTTTCTCCTACTCTTCCTCATCCTCTTCCTCCTCCCTTCTCCTCTTCCTCCTCATCCACTTCCTCCTCCTCCTCCTCCTCCTTTCTCCTCCTCGTTTCTCCTCCTCGTCCACTTCCTCTTCCTCCTCCTCCTCCTCCTCCTCTACCTCATCCACTTCCTTCTCCTCTTCCTCATCCTCCTCCTCCTCCCTTCTCCTCCTCCTCCTCATCCACTTCCTCCTCCTCCTCCTCCTCCTTTCTCCTCCTCGTTTCTCCTCCTCGTCCACTTCCTCTTCCTCCTCCTCCTCCTCCTCCTCTACCTCATCCACTTCCTTCTCCTCTTCCTCGTCCACTTCCTCCTCCTCCTCCTCTTCCTCGTCCACTTCCTCCTCCTCTTCTTTCTCCTACTCTTCCTCATCCTCTTCCTCCTCCTTTCTCCTCCTCCTCTTCATCCACTTCCTCCTCCTCCTCCTTTCTCCTCCTCGTTTCTCCTCCTCGTCCACTTCCTCTTCCTCCTCCACCTCCTCCTCTACCTCATCCACTTCCTTCTCCTCTTCCTCGTCCACTTCCTCCTCCTCTTCCTCGTCCACTTCCTCCTCCTCTTCTTTCTCCTACTCTTCCTCATCCTCTTCCTCCTCCCTTCTCCTCCTCCTCCTCATCCACTTCCTCCTCCTCCTCCTTTCTCCTCCTCGTTTCTCCTCCTCGTCCACTTCCTCTTCCTCCTCCTCCTCCTCCTCTACCTCATCCACTTCCTTCTCCTCTTCCTCGTCCACTTCTTCCTCCTCCTCCTCCTCCTCTTCCTCATCCACTTCCTCCTCCTCTTCTTTCTCCTACTCTTCCTCATCCTCTTCCTCCTCCTTTCTCCTCCTCCTCCTCATCCATGAGGATTCCTTTATTTTATTTATATTTGTCATTATTTTAAATACCTTTCCTTCCTGACTATTTCTGGGGTAATTGCCTTGTTCTTACCCCCCTTTGGTTCTTCTTTCAGCCCTCTATCCCTTCCTACACCCATCTTACAGCCATGTTTGGGACCAAAACTTAGGTCCCCATTGATTTCAATAGGGTTTAGGATTTTTGTTCTGGTTTGGATCCAAGTTTTAGAGCTTTTTTTTTTTTTTTTTTAAAGTTTGGCCGAACTTGTTGAACCATTAAACCATTTATCACTACTAGTCACTAGTCACCTCAAAGCTGCCACAATACAGTGACTCTGGTACATCTAGGAGACGATACTATACACGTATGTATTGTATAGGAAGGATAATGAAACCACTAGGAAAGAAGTAAAATGTTACTTCTTCGAGCGAAGAGCGGCGGCAGCGGACGAGCCCTCTCATCCACTTACAGCAGCACACTAAGCACGGCGAGATTCCTCGGCAGAGAGGTCCACCGTAGAATTACGTTGTGTTTACTCAGTGGGAATTGGCCCTTAGTAGTGATGAACGAATACTGTTCAATCGAATAGATATTCGATCGAATAGTGAGATATTCAAATATTCGATATTCGTACGGATATCCCGCGAGATTCAAATCCCCCAGCTTCCGGTTTTACCCTTCAAATGGTCAAATAGATGTTTTTCACTAATCGAATACTTGTTCCCATAGACTTTAATGGGATCGAATATTCGATCGAATATTCGAATATTCGCGGGCTATTCGTATGAATATCGAATATCTCACTATTCGCTCATCACTAGCCCTTAGGGTGTGTTCATACTACAGAATCAGCGAGGAATTTCAAGCAGAGTTTGTGCCGCTTGAAATTCAGCATGCCCTATTGCTTCAATGGAATTTCTCAAGCGCAATCCGCCCAAAGAATTGTCATGTCAGTGGGTTGAATACCCTCTGCAGTCTAGCACTGTGTCAGCCGAGAATGTCCATAGACTTCTTCTAGTATAAAGGGGTTTAAAACTTGTCCCCTAGTCACAGGGACAGTCTATTAGCCAAAAGATGGAGAACCTAGAAGACACTGTCATACAACCTATAAGCCAGGCTGTCTGCCAATGTTTTCTAGGTTCCCCATCCCTGGTTTATAGGTTGTATGCCGATGTCTTCTAGGTTCGCTGTCTATGCCTTATAGGTTGTCTGCCAATGTCTTCTAGGTTCGCTGTCTATGCCTTATAGGTTGTATGCCGATGTCTTCTAGGTCTGGTGTCCATGCCTTATAGGCTGTATGCCGATGTCTTCTAGGTAAGTTGTCCATGCCTTATAGGTTGTATGCCGATGTCTTCTAGGTTCGTTGTCCATGCCTTATAGGTTGTATGCCGATGTCTTCTAGGTTTGGTGTCCATGCCTTATAGGTTGTATGCCGATGTCTTCTAGGTTTGGTGTCCATGCCTTATAGACTGTATGCCGATGTCTTCTCTGTTCGTTGTCCATGCCTTATAGGTTGTATGCTGATGTCTTCTAGGTTTGTTGTCCATGCCTTATAGGCTGTATGCCGATGTCTTCTAGGTCTGGTGTCCATGCTTTATAGGCTGTATGCTGATGTCTTCTAGGTTCGCTGTCTATGCCTTATAGGTTGTATGCCGATGTCTTCTAGGTCTGGTGTCCATGCCTTATAGGCTGTATGCTGATGTCTTCTAGGTTCGCTGTCTATGCCTTATAGGTTGTATGCCGATGTCTTCTAGGTCTGGTGTCCATGCCTTATAGGCTGTATGCCGATGTCTTCTAGGTCTGGTGTCCATGCCTTATAGGCTGTATGCCGATGTCTTCTAGGTTCGTTGTCCATGCCTTATAGGTTGTATGCCGATGTCCGCTAGGTTTGTTGTCCATGCCTTATAGGCTGTATGCCGATGTCTTCTAGGTTCGTTGTCCATGCCTTATAGGTTGTATGCCGATGTCCGCTAGGTTCGTTGTCCATGCCTTATAGGCTGTATGTCGATGTCTTCTTGGTTCATTGTCCATGCCTTATAGGTTGTATGCCGATGTCTTCTAGGTTTGGTGTCCATGCCTTATAGGCTGTATGCCGATGTCTTCTAGGTTCATTGTCCATGCCTTATAGGTTGTATGCCGATGTCTTCTAGGTTTGGTGTCCATGCCTTATAGGCTGTATGCCGATGTCTTCTAGGTTCATTGTCCATGCCTTATAGGCTGTATGTCGATGTCTTCTTGGTTCGTTGTCCATGCCTTATAGGCTGTATGCCGATGTCTTTTTGGTTCATTGTCCATGCCTTATAGGCTGTATGCCGATGTCTTCTAGGTTTGGTGTCCATGCCTTATAGGCTGTATGCCGATGTCTTCTTGGTTCGTTGTCCATGCCTTGTAGGCTGTATGCCGATGTCTTCTTGGTTTGTTGTCCATGCCTTGTAGGCTGTATGCCGATGTCTTCTAGGTTCGTTGTCCATGCCTTGTAGGCTGTATGCCGATGTCTTCTTGGTTTGTTGTCCATGCCTTATAGGTTGTATGCCGATGTCTTCTAGGTTCGTTGTCCATGCCTTATAGGTTGTATGCCGATGTCTTCTAGGTTCTTTGTCCATGCCTTATAGGTTGTATGCCGATGTCTTCTAGGTTCGTTGTCCATGCCTTATAGGTTGTATGCCGATGTCTTCTAGGTTCGTTGTCCATGCCTTATAGGTTGTATGCCGATGTCTTCTAGGTTCGTTGTCCATGCTTTATAGGTAAAGTAAAGTATTATGGAATTATTTGTTTTGTCCTATTTTCTTTGTACTCTACAATAGGCAAAAGAATATAAGACTCTTCTATCTGAGAACATTTTCTTCATATCTATAAAAAGGAATACATAAAAAATTGCCAAAATTACAAATTTAATGACAAAATTGCAAGAATAGAAGAAGTCATTCCAGAAACCCTAATCGCCTTTCTAGCAGAGATTTAAATAAGTTTCTCAGATTTAGAAACAACTTGACCCAATTTCTGGGCAATTTGCTTTAGAATCTGACTCTTGTTGCCAGGTTGGTGTTAAAAGTAGTTCTGTCCACATTGTGCCAACTTTTCTTTCCTGCGCTTCTGGCGTAATTAAAGCAAATCTCGTGTTATTGCTGTAAAACTTCACGTGGATCCGTCCCTCAGGACGCCATGTTAAAGCGCTGTGGTTTTGTTGTACAAAGTCAACAGATTTTTGAAGGTTTCCACTCCCGGATGACTCTAGATTAGACGTGGCGTTGACTTCAGTGTAAAACCTAACAGGGGTTAAGCAGCAGGGGGTGCGGGAAGAGGGCAGAGGCGACATACGGCTATGACAATCTGTGACCCTCTGCCAAGATGATGGCTTCATACATTCTACAATGGATGTTATAATGTTACCAGTTCCTGGATCCATTCAAATAGGAGGTAAAGGACAGGAAAAGAACTGGGTGACATAGCAAGCCCCCAGCAGGGATAACTTGCAATGTTCTCAGCACGGCCAGGAAGCCTGATATCTTCTCAGCGAATGAAATGTATCTGCAGCTACTTTGTTTAGTGCATCGTAACGCTCATTATCTGCCTGGAAAAAAATTTATTAATATTCTAAATATTTAGTATTTCATTGTATCTTTCATGTGTTATATTGTAGATATAGACGTGTCCATCCTTACCTTTCATCACAGCTCCCGTCTAAAGACTATTGTTATGAAGCAAAGTACATGGTATTGAGATCCTGTGCTGGGAGATGCTATACATGACTATGGCCACCAGAAGTTGTGATGTAAACTGCAGACTGATTAAGGATTCACTGACATGTCACATTATCTTTAATTTTGTATCATGAAAGATTTGAATAAAATTCATGGAAAGGTGAGGATGGACACAGGGTCACATAGGTGGTAAACTTTACCCTAATTTCTTATTTTATGACTTCAATATACTCTCACAATATCCTGCAATTCACCTCACAGCGACTGGGGGCAATACAGAGCTACAAGTAGCATAAACCTCTCCATGCAGAGTATGGTGATATCATGTTTTGTAAACTATAAATTGGTATATATCCATGATTAAAGATATCATAATCTAGCCCCATAAAACAGGGTAAACTAAACACATCTCATGGACGGCTGATCTCAGACAAACTTTCAGAATTAGACTTTTATTGCAGTCTAGTTTAGGAAACCCCAGTTTCTAATACTTCATAAGGACAATATGGAGTTGGAGGACCCAGGTCATCTCCATATTACACACACAGCCCAATGATTTCAGTGGTAAGAGTGTAATACTTCATATCCCCTGCGGAGGAGCTGTAGAGGAAACAAGCACTTGCTGTAAGGTTCCTTCTTACATGAAGGAAATTTGCTGATTCAGACTCTAACACAACAGGGTTGTCTAAAGTGTTCCAGCAATCTTTCCAAAATCAGCAATTTTTTCCTGAAAATATTCAATGTATTAAAAAAGAAGATGTAGTACGTACATGTGAACAATGTAGCGTCCATACTGGGCTGGGCTCCCCTTCACGTCTTTGCTTGGCCGGTGCCCGCGTCTCTGCAGCGATGGCGTCACATGCACAGAACCCCTCAGCTTTGTCTCCACCCAAGTCAATTACTTTAGCGCCAGTCATTTAGCGAGACTCATGGAGTAAAGAAAGTGTTTACTTTAGCGGGTATTGTTGGGAATAGTCGTCTGCCGAACAAGGCAGGATTACATTGCCCGGATGGCACTATTTATTAGGGCTATGATAACGCTAATGTTCCTCTTTGATGTATAGCATGTGAGACTTCAGCTGATCTTGTAGAGAGCCTAAAGGATGTTTCATTGAACATTTAGTATGGCAGGAAGCCAGAATACATTTAGCCTAAGCCCAGATGACAGCTTGGTAATGAGCTAGTGATTGATGACCACTGCTTCTTTATGAAAACCTGCTTGATATGCTGGGGGGAAATGCATTGCCAGCTCTTTTCATTGCCTTCCCTCTCATATTAGTTCTTTTTACTCTGGATACTTCCATGGACCCGTGGCTGTGCTCTTCAGTGCCACATTCAAAGTGCAATAGAGCAAAATGAACACGTTTTAGCCGTCCGTATTTAGAGAGATCTGCATGACAAACATTACCAAGCAGTTTCCTCTATTATTTCCTGGAAACTAATGTCACTTACAGCAATGAGCGCTGGCAGCCACCTGGAGCAAAGCCTTCCTGTGCCCGCCATTTTCCACTCATTTTATTGCGCTGCCTTTTTGTGTTGTAGTATTTTTAGGCTTAAAAAAATAAATGAGCATGTTGGCATTTATGGAACTGGGGCAGAACACAAAGGTAATGACAACCTATAGCAGGCAATCAGATATTGATTTTCCTTTTACTGGACTTCTAAATTCGTTCTAGGAAAATTGCACAATCTCCCGGCTTATTATAGGGTGAAGCACATTCTTCCAGTGCGCCGGCGTTCTACACGGCTGCCATTCATTCCATTCATTTAGAAGTCACGTTCTCTTCAGTCTCCAATGTACAGTCATTTCTTCATGTGGAGACGATTTTTATACTTCAATTAAAATATAATAAATAAAAATTGTAATTTTAGAAAGTTGCTTTTTTTACTTGTCTATAAAGTGAATTTACCAAATGTAAAAATGTGCAGAATTTATTTCTTCTTAAATGCATGATATCCAGTTTGCAGCTTCCTCTAAGGTTTAGAAGGCTGCACATTGCTGGATGTGTCATGTCTGTCTACACATATACACAGACCAAGGGCTTCTCTCCTGCAGACTGCCTTCTATCTGCTTTTCTTCTATAAAATGACAGTAACACTGCCTAGCATTGTGTATAAAAGAAGGAACAGTGTACCCAGGATATGTATCCCCCTCTAGCTACAGCCCGTGTGAGTTGCCCTCCATGTATCCTTTCCTCCCTTTATACAGCCTGTGTGAGTTGCCCTCCATGTATGCTCTCCTCCCTTTCTACAGCCCCTTTTTAGTTGCCCTCCATGTATGCTCTCCTCCCTTTCTACAGCCCCTTTTTAGCTGCCCTCCATGTATGCTCTGCTCCCTTTATACAGCCTGTTTGAGCTGCCCTCCATGTATGCTTTCCTCTATATATACAACCTGTGTGAGCTGCTTTTATTGTATGTCCCTCCCTCTAGAGCCTGTGTGATCTACCCTTCATGTATGCTCTCCTCCCTATCTTCAATGCGTGTGAGCTGCCCTCTGTGTATGTTCTCCTCCCTATCTACAGCCCGTTTCATCTGCCCTACATGTATGCTCTCCTCCCTTTCTACAGCCCCTTTTTAGCTGCCCTCCATGTATGCTCTCCTCATTAACTACAGCCTGTGTAAGCTGCCCTCCATGTATGCTCTCCTCCCTATCTACAGCCTGTGTAAGCTGCCCTCCATGTATGCTCTCCTCCCTATCTACAGCCTGTGTAAGCTGCCCTCCATGTATGCTCTCCTCCCTATATACAGCCTGTGTGAGCTGCCCTCCATGTATGCTCTCTTCTCTATATACAGCCTGTGTGAGCTGTCCTCCATGTATGCTCTCCTCCCTATATACAACCTGTGTAAGCTGCCCTCCATGTATGTTCTCCTCCCTATCTACAGGCTGTGTGAGCTGCCCTCTATGTATGCTATCCTCCCTATCTACAGCCCCTTTTTAGCTGCCCTCCATGTATGCTCTCCTCCCTATCTACAGCCTGTGTGAGCTGCCCTCCATGTATGCTCTCCTCCCTATCTACAGCCTGTGTAAGCTGCCCTCCATGTATGCTCTCCTCCCTATATACAGCCTGTGTGAGCTGCCCTCCATGTATGCTCTCTTCTCTATATACAGCCTGTGTGAGCTGTCCTCCATGTATGCTCTCCTCCCTATATACAACCTGTGTAAGCTGCCCTCCATGTATGTTCTCCTCCCTATCTACAGGCTGTGTGAGCTGCCCTCTATGTATGCTATCCTCCCTATCTACAGCCCCTTTTTAGCTGCCCTCCATGTATGCTCTCCTCCCTATCTACAGCCTGTGTGAGCTGCCCTCCATGTATGCTCTCCTCCCTATCTATAGCCTGTGTAAGCTGTCCTCCATGTATGTTCTCCTCCCTATATACAGCCTGTGTGAGCTGCCCTCCATGTATGCTCTCCTCCCTATATACAGCCTGTGTGAGCTGTCCTCCATGTATGCTCTCTTCTCTATGTACAGCCTGTGTAAGCTGTCCTCCATGTATGCTCTCTTCTCTATGTACAGCCTGTGTGAGCTGCCCTCCATGTATGCTCTCCTCCCTATCTACAGCCTGTGTGAGCTGCCCTCCATGTATGCTCTCTTCTCTATGTACAGCCTGTGTGAGCTGCCCTCCATGTATGCTCTCTTCTCTATGTACAGCCTGTGTAAGCTGTCCTCCATGTATGCTCTCTTCTCTATGTACAGCCTGTGTAAGCTGTCCTCCATGTATGCTCTCCTCCCTATCTACAGCCTGTGTAAGCTGTCCTCCATGTATGCTCTCTTCTCTATGTACAGCCTGTGTGAGCTGCCCTCCATGTATGCTCTCTTCTCTATGTACAGCCTGTGTAAGCTGTCCTCCATGTATGCTCTCCTCCCTATCTACAGCCTGTGTAAGCTGCCCTCCATGTATGCTCTCCTCCCTATATACAGCCTGTGTGAGCTGCCCCCCATGAATGCTCTCCCCCTATATACAGCCTGTGTAAGCTGCCCTCCATGTATGCTCTCTTCTCTATGTACAGCCTGTGTGAGCTGCCCTCCATGTATGCTCTCTTCTCTATGTACAGCCTGTGTGAGCTGCCCTCCATGTATGCTCTCCTCCCTATCTACAGCCTGTGTAAGCTGTCCTCCATGTATGCTCTCCTCCCTATCTACAGCCTGTGTAAGCTGCCCTCCATGTATGCTCTCTTCTCTATGTACAGCCTGTGTAAGCTGCCCTCCATGTATGCTCTCTTCTCTATGTACAGCCTGTGTGAGCTGCCCTCCATGTATGCTCTCCTCCCTATCTACAGCCTGTGTAAGCTGCCCTCCATGTATGCTCTCTTCTCTATGTACAGCAAGGGGTGGAGCATAAAGCATCATAGTTACACACAGCTCTTTGATAGATTGTTATCTATATGCACATACTCTGTAGCAGATAAATATTCATAAAAACTGCTCAGAACGCAGAAAATAAATACAAAGTCTGCCCATTGCCTTTAAAGTGGTTGTACTATGCAGTTAACCCTTTCTAACTGTAATCCCATCTCCGCTCGTCTCAGCCAAGTACTACAGAACCTACAGCAATCGCTTGTAGTCGGCCATAAATCTGGCAGAGAAACTAAAGTATAATACGCTCAATATTCTAATGAATGTATAAAACTAGTGATCCAAGCTTAACAGATTGGGGCGTAGGGGGTCTTATTAAAAAAGTTATATGAGAATACAGGCTGGGAGAGTATATACATGTCCCTGTACAAATACAGGCCAAGGGGAGATGAAACCTCAACCACTCCAGATGAAACCAAATACAGGCAGTGTTCACACTGAAGGGCGGCCATCCAAAAATACGGCTGAAAACAAACATTGTACGGACATGTATATAGAGAGCGCAGTCCAGCTTAGTCCCATGAACCCCACAAATGTGCTAAACACTACATCCTGCAGCGAGACGGAGACCCCAGGGAGCTGGGCTATAAGGGGCTTTTGCCCGCTCTTAGGGTAATAGGTCTGATGGCAGAGTGCATGTGAGGAGTCATCCTACAGGAACAATGGGACAGGCAGCATCAACTCAGCTTGAAATTCTGTTCTGATTCTGTAGTGTGAACACACCCTAATGCCTGCCGGGGTCACGCCCTAATGACCAGCGGGGTCACGCCCTGACAAAAAAACAGAACGTGCAACAGCAACCCACAGGTGCAAGGGCTTACTGCTAGGGTCACACCCTAATGATCTCCACGGTCACACCCTAATGATCTCCATGGTCACACCCTAATGATCTCCGCGGTCACACCCTAATGACCGCTGGGGTCACACCCTAATGATCTCCGGGGTCACACCCTAACGATCTCCGCGGTCAGACACACTAATGACTGGCGGGGTCACACCCTAATGACCGCAGGGGTCACACCCTAACGATCTCAGGGGTCACACCCTAATGACTGGCAAAGTCACACCCTAATGACCTCTGGGGTCACACCCTAATGACCTCTGGGGTCACACTCTAATGATCTTTGGGGTCACACCCTAATGACCACTGGGGTCATACCCTAATGATCTCCGGGGTCACACCCTAATGATCTCCGGGGTCACACCCTAATGACCGCAGGGGTCACACCCTAATGATCTCCGTGGTCACACCCTAATCACTGGCGGGGTCACACCCTAATGATCTCCGGGGTCACACCCTAATGACTGGCGAAGTCACACCCTAGTGACCTCTGGGGTCACACCCTAATGGCTTCCGGGGTCACACCCTAATGGCCTGCGGGGTTACACCCTAATGACCACTGGGGTCACATCCTAATGATCTCCGGGGTCACACCCTAATGACCACTGGGGTCACTCCCTAATTATCTCCGGGGTCACACCCTAACGATCTCTGGGGTCACACCCTAAAGACCACAGGGGTCACACCCTAACGATCTCCGCGGTCACACCCTAATGACCTCTGGGGTCACACCCTAATGATCTCCGGGGTCACACCCTAATGGCCTCCGCGGTCACACCCTAATGACCACTGGGGTCACACCCTAATGATCTCCGGGGTCACACCCTAATGACCACTGGGGTCACACCCTAATGACCGCTGGGGTCACACCCTAATGACCGCTGGGGTCATACCCTAATGACCGCTGGGGTCACACCCTAATGACCGCTGGGGTCACACCCTAATGACCGGCAGGGTCACACCCTAATGACCGCTGGGGTCACACCCTAATGACCGCTGGGGTCACACCCTAATGATCTCCGGGGTCACACCCTAATGACCAGTGGGGTCACACCCTAATGACCGCTGGGGTCACACCCTAATGATC
Source organism: Dendropsophus ebraccatus (assembly GCA_027789725.1). Lineage (NCBI taxonomy): Eukaryota > Metazoa > Chordata > Amphibia > Anura > Hylidae > Dendropsophus > Dendropsophus ebraccatus. Next base: position 4,126,233 of record JAQFWZ010000045.1, read on the forward strand.
TCCGGGGTCACACCCTAATGACCGGCGGGGTCACACCTTATTAACCGGCGCGGTCTCTTCTTAATGACCACTGGGGTCACACCCTAATGATCTCCGGGGTCACACCCTAATGATCTCCGGGGTCACACCCTAATGATCTCCGGGGTCATTACTTCCTCACCAGTTTTAGATATTTTTATATTTTTGTATGATTTGCTCTTTCACACCAAGGAGTCAAGTTTAATAAAATCAACAATAAAAAATCCAATGAAGATATTAGTGATATTAGTAAAACTTCATGTTTGATGTTCTTTTTCATTCATGGAAGAATATTCACATTAGACAAATGTTTCCATTTATTCAAAAACTATTTAAAAAATATTTTTTTATTTTAAGTTTGTTAAAATTGTAAATCTCGGACCCAGTGGGAATAACAACTTTTTCTCATAATTTGGATATGGAGAGTCACCCGGCCTCTTGGTCTCCACCCTATCCTCTTTGGGCCCTATTACACCAACAGATTATCTGATGTGTTTTTAAGCCAGACAATGTTGGTGTAATAGGGCCCTTTCTTAGGGACAGTATTAAAGGGGTACTCTGGCGCGGGGGGGGGGGGGGCTGGGCTTTTTTTCGATCTGGCTGGGGAGGAGGTGGCTGAGGGCAGCGACGTCCACTCACCTCCCCGGTTGCTGCGGCGGTTTCCAGCGGTGGGATCCCACCTCTGTCACTGACTGACTGAGTGGACTTGAAAATACAAAAAAAAAAATTGTATAGGCCATCACTTGGAACTGGATGCAGGTACCAGGTGGATTATCCAAAGAGCGAGACAGAAACAAAAAGAGACTGAGGAGCAGGATAAAGTAGTCACCAAAGGAAGATGGTTCTTTCCAGACTATGTTGTGTGAAATTGTTATTGTGCTTCATCATCTGTCATTTAACTAACTTAGTGGTTTAACCTGGAAAAGTAGTTGTGTCCGTGTTCTTGTTGCCGTCTTCACGTCCCTTAGAGATTCATTGAGATGGCTGGATGCACACGAGGCGCCGATACAACAAGACGTGAAGCGATAATGCCATTGAGCTGTGCAGCAACAACACCGTAACTTATAATCTGCTGGAAGACATTGTTCACGATGGTTGAGTAGGAGTGAACGCGGCTGTCAACTTCTGAACTTCAGAGTTTGAGGAGATTCGGGTCTGCGGAGCCGGCGCTTTCCTTCCCCTAGTAACTGGGGGCTCAGACCATCTGCCGGTCCCACAAAGATAGGGATGATGGGTTATAGTCACCTGGTATACATATTATATGATATTTCTACACATATGAGATGATAAGGAAGGAGGCAGCCAAGCTTTATGTTTACTCTTATGGATCTATGTATTTTGGTATTGGGCTATCTTTTAGAGAGATTTTATCCCGATAGGTCTGGCCATATAGGAGCTATGTGTGTGATGTGCCGAGTGCCGAGGGAGGATACCGCCTGCAAAATATGGGTAAAGCTATGGCCGTATCATGCCAACCAAAACAAATCTGCTTCACTCATCTCTAGTTATTATGGATGACTCTAATAAGAAACTTGGCTATCAGGAGAGGAAAGATGAGAGCTGAAGACTTCTCCATCAGGAGAGGAGAGAGAGGGGCTGGAGACTGATCCATCAGGAGAGGAGAGAGAGGGGCTGGAGATTGATCCATCAGGAGAGGAGAGAGAGGGGCTGGAGACTGATCCATCAGGAGAGGAGAGAGAGAGGCTGGAGACTGATCCATCAGGAGAGGAGAGAGAGGGGCTGGAGACTGATCCATCAGGAGAGGAGAGAGAGGGGCTGGAGACTGATCCATCAGGAGAGGAGAGAGAGAGGGGCTGGAGACTGATCCATCAGGAGAGGAGAGAGAGGGGCTGGAGACTGATCCATCAGGAGGGGAGAGAGAGGGGCTGGAGACTGATCCATCAGGAGAGGAGAGAGAGGGGCTGGAGACTGATCCATCAGGAGAGGAGAGAGAGAGGCTGGAGACTGATCCATCAGGAGAGGAGAGAGAAAGGGGCTGGAGACTGATCCATCAGGAGAGGAGAGAGAGGGGCTGGAGACTGATCCATCAGGAGAGGAGAAAGAGGGGCTGGAGACTGATCCATCAGGAGAGGAGAGAGAGAGGGGCTGGAGACTGATCCATCAGGAGGGGAGAGAGAGGGGCTGGAGACTGATCCATCAGGAGGGGAGAGAGAGGGGCTGGAGACTGATCCATCAGGAGAGGAGAGAGAGGGGCTGGAGACTGATCCATCAGGAGAGGAGAGAGAGGGGCTGGAGACTGATCCATCAGGAGGGGAGAGAGAGGGGCTGGAGACTGATCCATCAGGAAAGAAGAGAGAGGGGCTGGAGACTGATCCATCAGGAGAGAAGAGAGAGGGGCTGGAGACTGATCCATCAGGAGAGGAGAGGGGCTGGAGACTGATCCATCAGGAGAGGAGAGAGAGGCTGGAGACTGATCCATCAGGAGAGATAGATATAGGGGCTGAAGACTGATCCTTCAGGAGAGGAGAGAGAGGGGCTGGAGACTGACCCATCAGGAGAGGAGAGAGAGAGAGGCTGGAGACTGATCCATCAGGAGAGGAGAGAGAGAGGCTGGAGACTGATCCATCAGGAGAGGAGAGAGAGGGTCTGGAGACTGATCCATCAGGAGAGGAGAGAGAGGGGCTGGAGACTGATCCATCAGGAGAGGAGAGAGAGGGGCTGGAGACTGATCCATCAGGAGAGGAGAGAGAGGGTCTGGAGACTGATCCATCAGGAAAGAGAGAGAGGGTCTGGAGACTGATCCATCAGGAGAGGAGAGAGAGGGTCTGGAGACTGATCCATCAGGAGAGGAGAGAGAGGGTCTGGAGACTGATCCATCAGGAAAGAGAGAGAGGGTCTGGAGACTGATCCATCAGGAGAGGAGAGAGAGGGTCTGGAGACTGATCCATCAGGAGAGGAGAAAGAGGGGCTGGAGACTGATCCATCAGGAGAGGAGAGAGAGGGGCTGGAGACTGATCCATCAGGAGAGGAGAGAGAGGGGCTGGAGACTGATCCATCAGGAGAGGAGAGAGAGGGGCTGGAGTCTGATCCATCAGGAAAGAGAGAGAGGGTCTGGAGACTGATCCATCAGGAGAGGAGAGAGAGGGTCTGGAGACTGATCCATCAGGAGAGGAGAAAGAGGGGCTGGAGACTGATCCATCAGGAGAGGAGAGAGAGGGGCTGGAGACTGATCCATCAGGAGGGGAGAGAGAGGGGCTGGAGACTGATCCATCAGGAGGGGAGAGAGAGGGGCTGGAGACTGATCCATCAGGAGAGGAGAGAGAGGGTCTGGAGACTGATCCATCAGGAGAGGAGAGAGACAGGCTGGAGACTGATCCATCAGGAGAGGAGAGAGAGAGGCTGGAGACTGATCCATCAGGAGAGGAGAGGGGCTGGAGACTGATCCATCAGGAGAGGAGAGAGAGGGGCTGGAGACTGATCCATCAGGAGAGGAGAGAGAGGGGCTGGAGACTGATCCATCAGGAGAGGAGAGAGAGGGGCTGGAGACTGATCCATCAGGAGAGGAGAGAGAGAGGGTGGAGACTGATCCATCAAGAGGAGAGAGAGAGAGGGGCTGGAGACTGATCCATCAGGAGAGGAGAGAAAGAGGCTGGAGACTGATCCATCAAGAGAAGAGAGAGAGAGGGGCTGGAGACTGATCCATCAGGAGAGAAGAGAGAGGGGCTGGAGACTGATCCATCAGGAGAGGAGAGAGAGGGGCTGGAGACTGATCCATCAGGAGAGAAGAGAGAGGGGCTGGAGAGTGATCCATCAGGAGGGGAGAGAGAGGGGCTGGAGACTGATCCATCAGGAGGGGAGAGAGAGGGGCTGGAGACTGATCCATCAGGAGAGGAGAGAGAGGGGCTGGAGACTGATCCATCAAGAGAGGAGAGAGAGAGGCTGGAGACTGATCCATCAGGAGAGGAGAGAGAGAGGGGCTGGAGACTGATCCATTAAGAGGAGAGAGAGAGAGAAGGGCTGGAGACTGATCCATCAGGAGAGGAGAGAGAGGGGCTGGAGACTGATCCATCAGGAGAGGAGAGAGAGAGGCTGGAGACTGATCCATCAGGAGAGGAGAGAGAGGGGCTGGAGACTGATCCATTAAGAGGAGAGAGAGAGAGAGAGAGGGGCTGGAGACTGATCCATCAGGAGAGGAGAGAGAGGGGCTGGAGACTGATCCATCAGGAGAGGAGAGAGAGGGGCTGGAGACTGATCCATCATGAGAGGAGAGAGAGAGAGGGGCTGGAGACTGATCCATCAGGAGAGGAGAGAGAGAGAGGGGCTGGAGACTGATCCATCAAGAGGAGAGAGAGAGAAAGAGGCTGGAGACTGATCCATCAAGAGAAGAGAGAGAGAGGGGGGCTGGAGACTGATCCATCAGGAGAGAAGATAGAAGGGCTGGAGGCTGATCCATCAGGAGAGAAGAGAGAGAGGGGCTGGAGACTGATCCATCAGGAGAGGAGAGAGAGGGGCTGGAGACTGATCCATTAAGAGGAGAGAGAGAGAGAGAGAAGGGCTGGAGACTGATCCATTAAGAGGAGAGAGAGAGAGAGAAGGGCTGGAGACTGATCCATCAGGAGAGGAGAGAGAGGGGCTGGAGACTGATCCATCAGGAGAGGAGAGAAAGAGGCTGGAGACTGATCCATCAGGAGAGGAGAGAGAGGGGCTGGAGACTGATCCATTAAGAGGAGAGAGAGAGAGAGAGAGAGGGGCTGGAGACTGATCCATCAGGAGAGGAGAGAGAGGGGCTGGAGACTGATCCATCAGGAGAGGAGAGAGAGGGGCTGGAGACTGATCCATCAGGAGAGGAGAGAGAGAGAGGGGCTGGAGACTGATCCATCAGGAGAGGAGAGAGAGAGAGGGGCTGGAGACTGATCCATCAAGAGGAGAGAGAGAGAAAGAGGCTGGAGACTGATCCATCAAGAGAAGAGAGAGAGAGGGGGGCTGGAGACTGATCCATCAGGAGAGAAGATAGAAGGGCTGGAGGCTGATCCATCAGGAGAGAAGAGAGAGAGGGGCTGGAGACTGATCCATCAGGAGGGGAGAGAGAGGGGCTGGAGACTGATCCATCAGGAGAGGAGAGAGAGGGGCTGGAGACTGCTCCATCAGGAGAGGAGAGAGAGAGGGGCTGGAGACTGATCCATCAGGAGAGGAGAGAGAGGGGCTGGAGACTGATCCATCAGGAGAGGAGAGAGAGGGGCTGGAGACTGATCCATCAGGAGAGGAGAGAGAGGGGCTGGAGACTGATCCATCAGGAGAGGAGAGAGAGAGGGGCTGGAGACTGATCCATCAGGAGAGGAGAGAGAGGGGCTGGAGACTGATCCATCAGGAGAGGAGAGAGAGGGGCTGGAGACTGATCCATCAGGAGAGGAGAGAGAGGGGCTGGAGACTGATCCATCAGGAGAGGAGAGAGAGAGGGGCTGGAGACTGATCCATCAGGAGAGGAGAGAGAGAGGGGCTGGAGACTGAGGAGAGGAGAGAGAGAGAGAGAGGGGCTGATGGTTCGGTATTTCTTCAGTCATCTACACCACAGTTGTCCAATCAGGCCCTCCAGCTGTTACAAAACTACGATTCCCATCATGCCTGGAAAGCCAAAGCTTCAGTTGTCCAGGCATGATGGGAGCTGTAGTTTTGCAGCAGCTGGAGGGCCGAAGTTTGACCCACTAAACTGGTTTATCATCACTTTCCTTTACACAAAAAAATGAAAAAGAATCGGGGTTGGGGAGGACTGGGGATTTACTGGACCAGACGCCCCCATATTGGTCCTAACCAGTTCGCTTCATGAATTAAAACCTAAGAAATCACTTTGTTTACAGAAAATGTCTATCAGTAAAACTCAATCACTGATCAATCACTGATCAATCACTTCCGATCATTCGCTATTTATCCACCCTGTAGGTAATTTTAGCTCGTGCTGACTCCGTGTAGGAGAATTGTATAGGCCGTCACTCGGGTATTAATCTCCATTTCTATAGTGACGTCTTGTAGCGATTCATTAAGTGATCCCATCAGGTGATATTTACCAGCAGGACGAACCTCAGAAGGTCATAGCTGGGCCAATGTCTTATGTTTTTGGTATACGCTATATGTACAGTAAACTTGTAACCGCTCTGAGGAATAATATAATGCACTTTCACCTTCACTATTCCTGCAGTGTCATATGTTTCATCCCAGCTCTGCTGCATCCATCCATGCAGGGTCATGTGACCTCAGCCATTCTCTCCATCTTCAGATCAACTCAGTCCCATGATGCATCAGTACAGCATCAAATGGGTATCTATTGCTCCCCTGTGCAGTGTACCAGGCGTCCGTCTCCTCCTGTGCTCCCCTGTGCAGTGTACCAGACGTCCGTCTTCTCTTGTGCTCCCCTCTGCAGTGCACCGGGCGTCCGTCTCCTCCTGTGCTCCCCTGTGCAGTGTACCAGGCGTCCGTCTCCTCCGGTGCTCCCCTGTGCAGTGCACCAGGCGGCCGTCTCCTCCTGTGCTCCCCGTGCAGTGCCCTGGGCTGCCGTCTCCTCCTGTGCTCCCCTGTGCAGTGCCCCAGGTGGCCGTCTCCTCCTGTGCTCCCCTGTGCAGTGCATCGGGCGGCCGTCTCCTCCTGTGCTCCCCTGTGCAGTGTACCAGACGTCCATCTTCTCTTGTGCTCCCCTGTGCAGTGCCCCGGGTGGCTGTCTCCTCCTGTGCTCCCCTGTGCAGTGTATCGGGCGGCCGTCTCCTCCTGTGCTCCCCTGTGCAGTGTACCGGGCGGCTGTCTCCTCCTGTGCTCCCCTGTGCAGTGCATCGGGCGGCTGTCTCCTCCTGTGCTCCCCTGTGCAGTGTACCAGGCGTCCGTCTTCTCTTGTGCTCCCCTGTGCAGTGCACCGGGCGGCCGTCTCTTCCTGTGCTCCCCTGTGCAGTGTACCAGGCATCCGTCTCCTCCTGTGCAGTGTACCAGGCATCCGTCTCCTCCTGTGCTCCCCTGTGCAGTGTACCAGGCATCCGTCTCCTCCTGTGCTCCCCTGTGCAGTGCCCCGGGCGGCCGTCTCCTCCTGTGCTCCCCTGTGCAGTGCCCCGGGCGGCCGTCTCCTCCTGTGCTGCCCTGTGCAGTGCCCCAGGCGGCCGTCTCCTCCTGTGCTCCCCTGTGCAGTGCATCGGGCGGCCGTCTCCTCCTGTGCTCCCCTGTGCAGTGCCCCGGGTGGCCGTCTCCTCCTGTGCTCCTCTCTGCAGTGCACCGGCGGCTGTCTCCTCCTGTGCGCCTCTCCGCAGTGCATCGGGCGGCCGTCTCCTCCTGTGCTCCCCTGTGCAGTGCATCGGGCGGCCGTCTCCTCCTGTGCTCCCCTGTGCTCCCCTGTGCAGTGCACCGGGCGGCCGTCTCCTCCTGTGCTCCTCTCTGCAGTGCACCAGGCGGCCGTCTCCTCCTGTGCTCCCCTGTGCAGTGCCCCGGGCGGCCGTCTCCTCCTGTGCTCCTCTCTGCAGTGCCCCGGGCGGACGTCTCCTCCTGTGCTCCCCTGTGCAGTGCCCCGGGCGGCCGTCTCCTCCTGTGCTCCCCTGTGCAGTGCCCCGGGCGGACGTCTCCTCCTGTGCTCCCCTGTGTAGTGCCCCGGGCGGCCGTCTCCTCCTGTGCTCCTCCTGTGCAGTGTACCAGGCATCCGTCTCCTCCTGTGCTCCCCTGTGCAGTGTACCAGGCATCCGTCTCCTCCTGTGCAGTGTACCAGGCATCCGTCTCCTCCTGTGCTCCCCTGTGCAGTGTACCAGGCATCCGTCTCCTCCTGTGCTCCCCTGTGTAGTGCCCCGGGCGGCCGTCTCCTCCTGTGCTCCCCTGTGCAGTGCCCCGGGCGGCCGTCTCCTCCTGTGCTGCCCTGTGCAGTGCCCCAGGCGGCCGTCTCCTCCTGTGCTCCCCTGTGCAGTGCATCGGGCGGCCGTCTCCTCCTGTGCTCCCCTGTGCAGTGCCCCGGGTGGCCGTCTCCTCCTGTGCTCCTCTCTGCAGTGCACCGGCGGCTGTCTCCTCCTGTGCGCCTCTCCGCAGTGCATCGGGCGGCCGTCTCCTCCTGTGCTCCCCTGTGCAGTGCATCGGGCGGCCGTCTCCTCCTGTGCTCCCCTGTGCTCCCCTGTGCAGTGCACCGGGCGGCCGTCTCCTCCTGTGCTCCTCTCTGCAGTGCACCAGGCGGCCGTCTCCTCCTGTGCTCCCCTGTGCAGTGCCCCGGGCGGCCGTCTCCTCCTGTGCTCCTCTCTGCAGTGCCCCGGGCGGACGTCTCCTCCTGTGCTCCCCTGTGCAGTGCCCCGGGCGGCCGTCTCCTCCTGTGCTCCCCTGTGCAGTGCCCCGGGCGGACGTCTCCTCCTGTGCTCCCCTGTGCAGTGCCCCGGGCGGCCGTCTCCTCCTGTGCTCCCCTGTGCAGTGCCCCGGGCGGCCGTCTCCTCCTGTGCTCCTCTCTGCAGTGCACCGGGCGGCCGCCTCCTCCTGTGCTCCCCTGTGCAGTGCATCTGGCGGCCGTCTCCTCCTGTGCTCCCCTGTGCAGTGCCCCGGGCGGCCGTCTCCTCCTGTGCTCCTCTCTGCAGTGCACCGGGCGGCCGTCTCCTCCTGTGCTCCCCTGTGCAGTACATCGGGCGGCCGTCTCCTCCTGTGCTCCCCTGTGCAGTGCCCCGGGCGGACGTCTTCTCCTGTGCTCCTCTCTGCAGTGCACCGGGCGGCCGCCTCCTCCTGTGCTCCCCTGTGCAGTGCCCCGGGCGGACGTCTCCTCCTGTGCTCCCCTGTGCAGTACATCGGGCGGCCGTCTCCTCCTGTGCTCCCCTGTGCAGTGCCCCGGGCGGCCGTCTCCTCCTGTGCTCCCCTGTGCAGTGCCCCGGGCGGCCGTCTCCTCCTGTGCAGTGCCCCGGGCGGCCGTCTCCTCCTGTGCTCCCCTGTGCAGTGCCCCGGGCGGCCATCTCCTCCTGTGCTCCCCTGTGCAGTGCCCCGGGCGGCCGTCTCCTCCTGTGCTCCCCTGTGCAGTGCATCGGGCGGCCGTCTCCTCCTGTGCTCCTCTCTGCAGTGCCCCAGGCGGCCGTCTCCTCCTGTGCTCCCCTGTGCAGTGCCCCGGGCGGACGTCTTCTCCTGTGCTCCCCTGTGCAGTGCCCCGGGCGGCCGTCTCCTCCTGTGCTCCTCTGCAGTATATAGCACCCTGGTGCCGGCAGATTGATGGCCGCTCCTCACATCCCATGCACAGACATCTCCAGGATTATTGTCTCCACCTTTTGCATCTCTATATCTTGACTGTAGTGAAAAATGAGTCTGACGCTTCGCTTCACAAACTTTATCTTTGCCTCCTGCAGACGGCCGCAGATTTATTGTATTTAGTGCAGCCAGTAAAACCTTTTGCACTGTTTATTATATATTTTCATGTGGAAATCTTTCCTCCCATAAATACATTGGCTGGCGATGCTGTAAGGTGGCTGACCTTCTGCGGCTGGCTCCTCTGTCTCCTAGAATAGCTCCGTTATATTGCAGAGAGATGAGAATGGGCTGGAATGATGACAAATGTCAAGTTTTAAATTGTTAATAGTCCATTTGTCATCCTAAAGGTGATGTGTGTCTGCAAACAGAGGATAAATCAAACTTTCAATTAGATGCCAATGTATGCTCCATTTGAGGGGATCATCCGCGGCGGAGATTTACTGGGAGCGGCGGAGTGAGGAGCCGCTCACTTATTAGATACACATCTCGTCAGGGACGTTTTGTTTTGCTGAATAAATAACTTATAACTATGGACATCATCATTTCTTCTCCCCCGGCTCCATTTATCACGCCGCAGACTATCCTCCCCTATCACAGCACACGCAGCAGGAGGCCCCGTCTGGTGCATTTTATTATGTGGCGGTGGTTGTTTTCTCTTTTCTACTGAAATAAGTCACAATGGAGATCAGTCTTATTAGAGGTCACTAAATAGTATAAATTGTCTTCATTAAACATTTCCTACCATTTTACTGCTGCAGAGTCTGTAACTCTGGGGATAGAGAGGACTGTGCAGCTGTAACTGTATGACCGCACAGTTCTCTCTATGATCATAGAGATTAATGCAAGGAGGGGATAGAGAGGACTGTGCAGCTGTAACTGTATGACCGCACAGTTCTCTCTATGATCATAGAGATTAATGCAGGGAGGGGATAGAGAGGACTGTGCAGCTGTAACTGTATGACCGCACAGTTCTCTCTATGATAATAAAGAATAATGCAGGGAGGGGATATAGAGGACTGTGCAGCTGTGACTGTATGACCGCACAGTTCTCTCTATGACCATAGAGATGAGAGCAGGGAGGGATAGAGAGGACTGTGCAGCTGTAATTGTATGACCGCACAGTTTTATCTATGATAATAGAGATGAGTGCAGGGAGGGGATAGAGAGGACTGTGCAGCTGTAACTGTATGACCGCACAGTTCTCTCTATGAACATAGAGATTAATGCAGGGAGGGGATAGAGAGGACTATGCAGCTGTAACTGTATGACCGCACAGTTCTCTCTATGATCATAGAGATGAGTGCAGGGAGGTGATAGAGAGGACTGTGCAGCTGTAACTGTATAAGCACACAGTTCTCTCTATATTAATAGAGATGAGAGCAGGGAGGGGATAGAGAGGACTGTGAAGCTGTGACTGTATGACCGCACAGTTCAATGATCATAGAGATGATTGCAGGGAGGGGATAGAGAGGACTGTGCAGCTGTTCTCTCAATGACAATATCGCTGGTAGACTTAAGTAATTTAAAGATCTGTTTAACACCTTTCTGGAATAAGTTGAATACATTGTTTCTCTGGAGTCCCACTTTATAGCAGAAGAGACTAGTGACAGATCTGAGCCTCCCTAGTGGTGTCTATAGGAATTAGCGTTGGCTTTGGCCTCGTGTTTTACATTGCCGGCTGTAATCAGACTCTCTGCTGCCATATATATATAATTTACTAAATGACTTTTCTTTTTAGTTTATATTTAAAGGAATTTCTGGCAACAATTATCTGCAAACATCTGAATGTGGTGACTGCAATACCAGACACGGCCATAGACAGCAGTGGCGCTGTTGCTGGTATACAGGCGGCTCCTCTCTATTCTTGGACAAGCCGTCAAGCTTTGTTGCTAACCACAAGGTTCCAGACTCTGAGTAGGGAAAGAGTTAACAAAAAGCAATCGAAAAGCCTCTTCCTCCGCCAGTCTGTGTCCAGCGATCAATTCTAATCTTCTCAGGCTGAGTGTGAGATGTGAAGGTGCAGACTTTCTAAATTTGTGTCAAAATGATGATATAGATTTAGCCAAAATAGGAAATTAAAATTTTAATTGCCCCCAGTGCATCCTGGAAATGATTAATAGATTAGTGCGGGGCGGCTCGGCATTGTGTGCGCCGCCCATGTAAATAGACTGGTTACTCATCCTGCACTAGAAGCGGTTGACTGCTCGCTGCTCTCCTAAGACTATGTTCACACAGTCAGGATTTTACATGCTGCATTTGAAACTAAGGTCAAAAAGAGAAGTAAAAAAATAGTGTGGGCTTAAAAAAAAAATAAAAGTAATATATTACAATACTCACCTGCCCGATCCCTCGCAACCCCAAGTGTTCCAATGTTGACCTTTCCCAGTTGTGAATTACTTCATGGTGACATCTTGACCCACATCCAGGGCCACATCTGCCATGAGGGGAGGTGAGCATCTCGCCTCCCTGAGGGATGGTGCCCTGGCTGTATGTGCCCTCTCCCTCCCGGCTGCCATTGCTGAGGTTGGTTTGTGTGTGACAAATGTGTCACTCATCCTGGACCTGATTGAGGGCCCAACCAAGATGGCACTGGGGAGACTGCTGGGCTTACTGGTCCGGCTTCTCCCCCAGTGCAGTGTGTAGAGGGGTGGTTACTGCGTTCGATAAAAAGATGGCCCTAAGCAAAGATAAACTGTAAGTTATGATGCTCCCTGCTGGTATATAACTATATGTGCTGTATACTTACTGCTGGTATAGAGTTATGTGCTGTATACTCACTGTTGGTATATAGTTATGTGCTGTATACTTACTGCTGGTATATAACTATATGTGCTGTATACTTACTGCTGGTATAGAGTTATGTGCTGTATACTCACTGTTGGTATATAGTTATGTGCTGTATACTTACTGCTGGTATACAGTTATGTGCTGTATATTCACTGCTGGTATAGAGTTATGTGCTGTATATCATCCTCTGAAAAAAAAAAAAAAGCATATGCACAAAAAATGGTAGCACATCACAAAAATCTTTATTATAATACTGACATGGATACAAAAATATTACATAAATAAGTGAATGTACAGGAGTAGTAAAATGAGGGAGACAACACCCCAAATCCTGCTCTACATTAGACACACTAACATGTCCCCATAAGTCCTGCTGGCGTTCCAGACGGGACTAATCTACCAGTCTGACCATGGACTGTATGTACAATAACAGAAATCCAACATCTCTACCTAGACAGAGACCCGGGAAAACAAAATATAACCACAAGTAATGGAGCATAGGGGGAAAAAGGAAAATTGGAAAAGATCACCATATACAGTGCAACAGAATGAGAGTCAGATGGGATAAGGAATCACCCCCACGCATTCCGCCATCTAGCGGCTTCCTCAGGGATGTGGGCAGTAAGGTGAGGGGAATAGTATATATACCTATACACCATGTGAGAGCAATTACAGATTAGATGAAAAAAATCTATCATACCATGTGCAGGAGAATCAAGAAGCTGCCACTAGAGGCAGAAGTGTATGGGCTTCAAGAATATGGCAGCCGCATATATGAGTATAAAAGCGACTGAGAAGCCGGCGACATCTTGGAGTAGTCACGCATGTGCAGTAGCATTGGAAGAGATTGTCACTAGAGGTAAAGGTAACCAGACATGAATATGGCAGTCACCATACATATATAGAGAAGTCGGCGCCATCTTGGAGTAGTCACACATGTTTAGTAGCATTGAAAGACATTGTCACTAGAGGTAAAAGTAACCAGACTACAAGAATTTGGCAACCCCTACATATGAATAGAGAAGCCGACGCCATTTTGGAGTAGTCACGCATGTGCAGTAGCATTGGAAGAGATTGTCACTAAAAGTAACAGTAACCAGACATGAATATGGCAGTCACCATACATGTATAGAGAAGTCAGCGCCATCTTGGAGCAGTCACCCATGTTTGGTAGCATTGAAGGACACCGTCACTAGAGGTAAAAGTAACCAGACTACAAGAATATGGCAACCCCTACACATGTATAGAGAAGCCGGCGCCATATTAGCGCAGTCACGCATAACTTTGGAAGACATTGTCACTGAAGGTAAAAGTAACCAGACTACAAGAGTATGGCAATTATCATATATGTATATAGAGAGGAATCTCACCCAGGCAGCAGTACAATGACTGCCGATCTCAGTCAGTGTGACATATATATAGGGACCCTGAATCGTAATCGAGCTGTAAACTGATAACTGTCCATATGTGTGTAAAGCAAACCTCTCCATACCGACCAAGATACGTGATGGCCATCAATGGCGCTAGAGGTGATATACTTATACAGGCCAACACGAATGACCATCAGTATCATTCACATAGTGCGGATAGTACAAATAGTATATCCAAAGAGTGAACAGGTAGACAGTTGCTGACTGACGTCGTCAGTATATAGAAATGATCTAACGCATGCGCAATAGCAATGATGAATATCTGTATATAAAGTCTCATCGGCGATAATAATAAACAATCTGGTTCATGCGCAGCGCCGTAATAGTAAAGTATCTAAGTAAGAAACAAATAAGATTGTGACGCCGTTCATATTCAATAGAAACATATATAGGGCGGAGACAAGATTACGGACCATCCCCCGTCCAGAAGGATTAGCTACGGGTGATTCCTTATCCCATCTGACTCTCATTCTGTTGCACTGTACATGGGGATCTTTTCCAATTTTCCTTTTTTCCCTATGCTCCATTACTTGTGGTTATGTTTTGTTTTACTGGGTCTCTGTCTAGGTAGAGATGTTGGATTTCTGTTATTGTACATAGAGTCCATGGTCAGAGTGGTAGATTAGTCCCGTCTGGAACGCCAGCAGCACTCCATGATTATCAGTGGTGCCCACTAGCTTTATATAGTGCTTACCGCTCGGCACCAACCTGTATTACATTTGTGGAGTGCTGCAGGACTTTGCTCACTGCTGGTATATAACTATATGTGCTGTATATTCACTGCTGGTATATGGTATATAGTAATGCCTATAGTATGTTCACTGCTGGTATATGGTATATAGTAATGCCTATAGTATGTTCACTGCTGGTATATGGTATATAGTAATGCCTATAGTATGTTCACTGCTGGTATATGGTATATAGTAATGCCTATAGTATATTCACTGTTGGTATATGGTATATAGTAATGCCTATAGTATGTTCACTGCTGGTATATGGTATATAGTAATGCCTATAGTATATTCACTGTTGGTATATGGTATATAGTAATGCCTATAGTATATTCACTGCTGGTATATGGTATATAGTAATGCCTATAGCAGGAGCCCTCAACTGGCGGACAGCTATCCGGACCCCTGGTCAGACCTCCTAACCGCCCGGGACGGACCGGATCCGGGGCAGTTAGGAGGTCCCGCTCCCCACCGCACTGCCTCCCGCCCCATAGGTGTACTGTCCTTAGATGTCAGTACGCCTGTGGGGCTGGGGGCAGTGCCGGTCCTGCCCCCGGCTGATACGCGCTCTCTGGGGACGTCCCGGGGATTCCCCAGCAGAGCGCGCACCACAGACCTCAGTGTACGCCGCCGGCCTGAACTTCCCGGAAGTAAAGGACAGCGGCGCACACTGAGGTCACTGATGCACGCTCTGCTGGGGAATCCCCGGGACGTCCCCAGAGAGCGCTTATCAGCCGGGGGCGAAGAAGAACAGAAGAAGACAGCCGCAGCGGGGAGCGAGGTGCTAGGTGAGTTGTGGGTTGTTTGTTTTTTTCTCTGGGGGCCATCTATAAGGGGAGAGCGCACTGGGGGGCTATATACTACTGGGGGGAGCTTACAGGGGGCTATATACTACAGGGGGGAGAGCAAAGGGGGCTATATACTACTTGGGGGCTATATACTACTTGGGGAGGCTATATACTACTGGGGGGAGCTCACAGGGGGCTATATACTACTGGGGGGGCTATATAATACTGGGGGGAGCTCACAGGGGGCTATATACTACAGGGGGAGAGCACAGGGGGGCCATATACTACTGGGGGGACCTCACAGGGGGGGATATATACTACTTGGGGAGAGCACAGGGGGGCTATATACTACTGGGGGGGCTATATACTACTGGGGGAGCACACAGGTGGGCTATATACTACTCGGGGGGCTATATACTACTGGGGGAGCTCACAGGGGGCTATATACTACAGGGGGAGACCACAGGGGGGCTATATACTATTGGGGGACCTCACGGGGGGGCTATATACTACTTGGGGAGAGCACAGGGGGGCTATATACTACTGGGTGAAGCTCACAGGGGGGCTATATACTACTGGGGGAGCTCACAGGGGGCTATATACTACAGAGGGAGAGCACAGGGGGCTATATACTACTGGGGGGAGCTCAAAGGGGGCTATATACTACAGGGGGAGAGCACAGGGGGGGCTATATACTACTGGGGGGCACTCACAGGGGGCTATATACTACAGGGGGAGAGCTAACAGGGGGGCTATATACTGCTGGGGGAGCAACAGGGGGCTATACACTACTGGGGGAGAGCGCACAGGGGGGCTATACACTACTGGGGGAGCAACAGGGGGGGTTATATACTACCAGGGCAGTCGCCCCCTTTGTACCTAATATCAAAGGGCTGTTGAGAGAGAAAATATGCCAGTTTTCCCGCTAATAAGCAGCAATTCTGTATGTAAATAGTATATATAATAGTATGGTATATAGTTATGTGGCTAGTGTATTTAATGCTGGTATATGGTATATAGTTATGTGGCTAGTGTATTTAATGCTGGTATATAGTTGTGTGGTATATTCACTACTGTTAGGCTGCGTTCACACAACGTATATTTCAGTCAGTATTGCAACCAAAACCAGGAGTGGATTAAAAACACAGAAAGGCTCTGTCCACACAATGGTGAAATTGAGTGGATGGCCGCCATATAACAGTAAATAACGGCCATTATTTCAATATAACAGCCGTTGTTCTAAAATAACAGCAAATATTTGCCAATAAATGACGGCCATCCACTCAATTTCACCATTGTGTGAACAGATCCTTTCTGTGTTTTTAATCCACTCCTGGTTTTGGTTGCAATACTGACTGAAATAAACATATACTGACTGAAATATACGTAGTGTGAACATAGCCTTATACTGTATAGTTATGTTATGTATATTCATTGCTGGTATATAGTTATGTTGGTTATATTTACTGCTGGTATACAGTAGTTATGTGTTTGATATTTTTCCTGCTGGTTTACAGTTATTACAGTATTGGTTTACAGTTATGGCATATTCACTGCTGGTATATACTTATCTGTGGTATATTCACTGCTGGTATATATTTATCTGTGGTATATTTACTGCTAGTATATATTTATGTTGAGTATGTTAATCACTGGTATTTTGTTATGTGTGTGGTATATTCACTGCTAGTGTAATTTTGGGAAGAATATTCATTGCTGGTATATAGTTATGTGTTATCTTCTCGCTGGTATATAGTTGTGTGTTATCTTCTCGCTGGGATATAGTTGTGTGTTATCTTCTCGCTGGTATATAGTTGTGTGTTATCTTCTCGCTGGGATATAGTTGTGTGTTATCTTCATCGCTGGGATATAGTTGTGTTGTGTGTTATCTTCTCCCTGGGATATAGTTGTGTGGTATCTTCTCGCTGGGATATAGTTGTGTGTTATCTTCTCGCTGGGATATAGTTGTGTGGTATCTTCCTGCTGGTATATAGTTGTGTGGTATCTTCCTGCTGGTATATAGTTGTGTGTTATCTTCTCGCTGGGATATAGTTGTGTGTTATCTTCTCGCTGGGATATAGTTGTGTGGTACTGTATCTTCACGCTGGTATATAATTGTGTGTTATCTTCTCTCTGGGATATAGTTGTGTGTTATCTTCTCGCTGGTATATAGTTGTCTGGTATCTTCTCGCTGGGATATAGTTGTGTGTTATCTTCTCGCTGGGATATAGTTGTGTGTTATCTTCTCACTGGGATATAGTTGTGTGGTATCTTCTCGCTGGGATATAGTTGTGTGTTATCTTCTCACTGGGATATAGTTGTGTGGTATCTTCTCGCTGGGATATAGTTGTGTGTTATCTTCTCGCTGGTATATAGTTGTCTGGTATCTTCTCGCTGGGATATAGTTGTGTGTTATCTTCTCGCTGGGATATAGTTGTGTGTTATCTTCTCGCTGGTATATAGTTGTGTGTTATCTTCTCGCTGGGATATAGTTGTGTGTTATCTTCATCGCTGGGATATAGTTGTGTTGTGTGTTATCTTCTCCCTGGGATATAGTTGTGTGGTATCTTCTCGCTGGGATATAGTTGTGTGTTATCTTCTCGCTGGGATATAGTTGTGTGGTATCTTCCTGCTGGTATATAGTTGTGTGGTATCTTCCTGCTGGTATATAGTTGTGTGTTATCTTCTCGCTGGGATATAGTTGTGTGTTATCTTCTCGCTGGTATATAGTCTGGTATCTTCTCGCTGGGATATAGTTGTGTGTTATCTTCTCACTGGGATATAGTTGTGTGGTACTGTATCTTCACGCTGGTATATAATTGTGTGTTATCTTCTCTCTGGGATATAGTTGTGTGTTATCTTCTCGCTGGTATATAGTTGTCTGGTATCTTCTCGCTGGGATATAGTTGTGTGTTATCTTCTCGCTGGGATATAGTTGTGTGTTATCTTCTCACTGGGATATAGTTGTGTGGTATCTTCTCGCTGGGATATAGTTGTGTGTTATCTTCTCACTGGGATATAGTTGTGTGGTATCTTCTCGCTGGGATATAGTTGTGTGTTATCTTCTCGTTGGGATATAGTTGTGTGTTATCTTCTCGCTGGGATATACCTGTAGTTGTGTGGTATCTTCCTGCTGGTATACAGTTGTGCGTTATCTTCTCACTAAGATATAGTTTTGTGGTATCTTCCTGCTTGTATATAGTTGTGTGTTATCTTCTCGCTGGTATATAGTTTTGTGTTATCTTCTCGCTGGGATATAGTTGTATGTTATCTTCTCGCTGGTATATAGTTGTGTGGTATCTTCCTGCTGGGATATAGTTGTGTGTTATCTTCCCACTGGGATATAGTTGTGTGTTATCTTCTCGCTGGTATATAGTTGTGTGGTATCTTCCTGCTGGTATATAGTTGTGTGTTATCTTCTCGCTGGGATATAGTTGTGTGTTATCTTCCCGCTGGTATATAGTTGTGTGTTATCTTCTCGTTGGTATATAGTTGTGTGGTATCTTCCTGCTGGGATATAGTTGTGTGTTATCTTCCCGCTGGTATATAGTTGTGTGTTGTCTTCTCGCTGGTGTATAGTTGTGTGATATCTTGCCGCTGGTATATAGTTGTGTGGTATCTTCTCGCTGGTATATAGTTGTGTGGTATCTTCTCGCTGGGATATAGTTGTGTGTTATCTTCTCGCTGTGATATAGTTGTGTGTTATCTTCCCGCTGGTATATAGTTGTGTGTTATCTTCTCGTTGGTATATAGTTGTGTGGTATCTTCCTGCTGGGATATAGTTGTGTGGTATCTTCTTGCTGGGATATAGTTGTGTGTTATCTTCTCACTGGGATATAGTTGTGTGGTATCTTATCACTGGGATATAGTTGTGTGTTATCTTCTCGCTGGTATATAGTTGTGTGTTATCTTCTCGCTGGTATAAAGTTGTGTGGTATCTTCTCGCTGGGATATAGTTGTGTGGTATCTTCTCACTTGTATATAGTTGTGTGGTATCTTCTCACTGGTATATAGTTGTGTGGTATCTTCCTGCTGGTATATACTGTAGTTGTGTGTTATCTTCTCGCTGGTATATAGTTGTGTGTTATCTTCTCGCTGGGATATAGTTGTGTGGTATCTTCTCACTTGTATGTAGTTGTGTGGTATCTTCTCACTGGTATATAGTTGTGTGGTATCTTCCTGCTGGTATATACTGTAGTTGTGTGTTATCTTCTCGCTGGTATATAGTTGTGTGTTATCTTCTTGTTGGTATATAGTTGTGTGGTATCTTCCTGCTGGGATATAGTTGTCTGGTATCTTCTCGCTGGGATATAGTTGTGTGTTATCTTCTCGCTGGGATATAGTTGTGTGTGTTATCTTCTCGCTGGGATATAGTTCTGTGTTATCTTCTCGCTGTGATATAGTTGTGTGTTATCTTCTCGCTGGTATATAGTTGTGTGTGTTATCTTCTCGCTGGGATATAGTTGTGTTGTCTTCTTGCTGGGATATAGTTGTGTGTGTTATCTTCTCGCTGGGATATAGTTGTGTGTTATCTCCTCTCTGGGATAAAGTTGTGTGTTAACTTCTCGCTGTGATATAGTTGTGTGTTATCTTCTCGCTGGGATATAGTTGTGTGTGTTATGTTCTCGCTGGGATATAGTTGTGTGTTATCTCCTCTCTGGGATATAGTTGTGTGTTATCTTCTCACTGGTATATAGTTGTGTGTTATCTTCTCGCTGGTATATAGTTGTGTGTTATCTTCTCGCTGGTATATAGTTGTGTGTTATCTTCTCGCTGGTATATAGTTGTGTGTTATCTTCTTCTCTGGTATATAGTTGTGTGTTATCTTCGCGCTGGGATATAGTTGTGTGTTATCTTCTCGCTGGTATATAGTTGTGCGGTATCTTCACGCTGGTATATAATTGTGTGTTATCTCCTCTCTGGGATATAGTTGTGTGTTATCTTCTTGCTGGTATATCGTTGTGTGTTATCTTCTCTCTGGTGTATAGTTGTGTGTTATCTTCTCGCTGTGATATAGTTGTGTGTGTTATCTTCTCGCTGGGATATAGTTGTGTGTTATCTTCTCGCTGTGATATAGTTGTGTGTTATCTTCTCTCTGGTATATAGTTGTGTGTTATCTTCTCGCTGTGATATAGTTGTGTGTGTTATCTTCTCGCTGGGATATAGTTGTGTGTTATCTTCTCGCTGGTATATAGTTGTGTGTTATCTTCTCGCTGTGATATAGTTGTGTGTTATCTTCTTGCTGGGATATAGTTGTGTGTGTTATCTTCTCGCTGGGATATAGTTGTGTGTGTTATCTTCTCGCTGTGATATAGTTGTGTGTTATCTTCTCGCTGGTATATAGTTGTGTGTTATCTTCTCACTGGTATATAGTTGTGTGTTATCTTCTCTCTGGGATATAGTTGTGTGTTATCTTCTCGCTGGGATATAGTTGTGTGTTATCTTCTCGCTGGTATATTGTTGTGTGTTATCTTCTCGCTGGGATATAGTTGTGTGTTATCTTCTTGCTGGTATATAGTTGTGTGTTATCTTCTCGCTGGTATATAGTTGTGTGTTATCTTCTCGCTGTGATATAGTTGTGTGTTATCTTCTTGCTGGGATATAGTTGTGTGTGTTATCTTCTCGCTGGGATATAGTTGTGTGTTATCTTCTCTCTGGTATATAGTTGTGTGTTATCTTCTCGCTGTGATATAGTTGTGTGTTATCTTCTTGCTGGGATATAGTTGTGTGTGTTATCTTCTCGCTGGGATATAGTTGTGTGTTATCTTCTTGCTGGTATATAGTTGTGTGTTATCTTCTCGCTGGCATATAGTTGTGTGTGTTATCTTCTCGCTGGCATATAGTTGTGTGTGTTATCTTCTCGCTGGGATATAGTTGTGTGTTATCTTCTCGCTGGTATATAGTTGTGTGTTATCTTCTCGCTGTGATATAGTTGAGTGTTATCTTCTTGCTGGGATATAGTTGTGTGTGTTATCTTCTCGCTGGGATATAGTTGTGTGTTATCTTCTTGCTGGTATATAGTTGTGTGTTATCTTCTTGCTGGCATATAGTTGTGTGTGTTATCTTCTCGCTGGGATATAGTTGTGTGTTATCTTCTCGCTGGTATATAGTTGTGTGTTATCTTCTCACTGTGATATAGTTGTGTGTTATCTTCTTGCTGGTATATAGTTGTGTGTTATCTTCTCGCTGGTATATAGTTGTGTGTTATCTTCTCGCTGTGATATAGTTGTGTGTTATCTTCTTGCTGGGATATAGTTGTGTGTGTTATCTTCTCGCTGGGATATAGTTGTGTGTTATCTTCTCTCTGGTATATAGTTTTGTGTTATCTTCTCGCTGTGATATAGTTGTGTGTTATCTTCTTGCTGGGATATAGTTGTGTGTGTTATCTTCTCGCTGGGATATAGTTGTGTGTTATCTTCTTGCTGGCTTATAGTTGTGTGTGTTATCTTCTCGCTGGCATATAGTTGTGTGTTATCTTCTCGCTGGGATATAGTTGTGTGTGTTATCTTCTCGCTGGGATATAGTTGTGTGTGTTATCTTCTCGCTGTGATATAGTTGTGTGTTATCTTCTCGCTGGTATATAGTTGTGTGTTATCTTCTCGCTGGTATATAGTTGTGTGTTATCTTCTCGCTGGGATATAGTTGTGTGTTATCTTCTCGCTGGTGTATAGTTGTGTGTTATCTTCTCGCTGGGATATAGTTGTGTGTTATCTTCTCGCTGGGATATAGTTATGCTGGAATAACATGGAAATATGTACTCCTCACTGAGGTTGTCCCTTCTGCAGGCAGTGATTGGCTGGAGAGTCCCTACTTGTTTGTCCACCAGGAAGCTCCGATCAGTGGTCATTGGCGCGGAGATTAGGTGGAGGACATCTTATGTTACTGACTGATGCTGTTTGGTAATTCTACATCCAGATGTTGATTTGCGGGTTTTATCATGCACCAGTGTACCCCCCTTGCTGTAGACCCTCTTATATAGTGACACCGTTCCCTTGCACGGCCGCAGACGGTGATTGCTGACACTTGTGTTCCTCCACTTGACTCTGGGGCCAGGACTATAACCAGCCGCCACGATGGGGAGATGTGTAACCTGACAAATGACGACTCCAGTTTGTCTGCCACGCTTATCAATCGGAGTCTTTGAGGCGGAAACAATAGACGGGAATAAGATATGTTTTGTATTACGGGTCAGATGACATGTAGTGAAAAGAGAAAAGACGCTAATTATTACCTTTTATGAAAAATGCGCTGATGATAGGTTTTCAGAGGAAAATGTGCATTTCTAGACATGTGAATAGAGCTCGCATTTTTTCCTGTTGCTCGGCATCATTGTTAACGCTTAGCGATGGTTTACCTGAAATGATCTGAAGTGCAGCGTAGGAGGAGATGATATGTGAATAATTACACCGTGCTGCCGTCTCCAACGCGCCAATCTGAAGACACGCCGCGAGAAGATGAAGTTTGAGGAGAAGTTGAGCGAGAGCTGAAGTGTGTGCGGAGCCTGTCATGTGTACAAGAGCGTGCGAATGGTTAATGGCGGATGTGGTCATCCTATCTCCTATCTATCTATCTATCTATCTATCTCCTATCTATCTATCTATCTATCTATCTCCTATCTATCTATCTATCTCCTATCTATCTATCTCCTATCTATCTCCTATCTATCTCCTATCTATCTCCTATCTATCTCCTATCTATCTATCTATCTATCTATCTCCTATCTATCTCCTATCTATCTATCTATCTATCTATCTATCTATCTATCTCCTATCTATCTATCTATCTATCTATCTATCTATCTCCTATCTATCTATCTATCTATCTATCTATCTATCTATCTATCTATCTCCTATCTATCTATCTATCTATCTATCTATCTATCTTCTATCTATCTATCTATCTATCTATCTATCTATCTCCTATCTATCTATCTATCTATCTATCTATCTATCTATCTCCTATCTATCTATCTATCTATCTATCTATCTATCTTCTATCTATCTATCTATCTATCTATCTATCTCCTATCTCCTATCTATCTATCTTCTATCTATCTATCTATCTATCTATCTATCTCCTATCTATCTATCTATCTATCTATCTATCTTCTATCTATCTATCTATCTATCTATCTATCTATCTATCTCCTATCTATCTATCGATCTATCTCCTATCTATCTCCTATCTATCTATCTATCTATCTATCTATCTATCTATCTATCTATCTATCTCCTACCTATCTATCTCCTATCTATCTATCTATCTATCTATCTATCTATCTATCTATCTATCTATCTTCTATCTATCTATCTATCTATCTTCTATCTATCTATCTATCTATCTATCTATCTATCTATCTCCTATCTATCTATCTATCTATCTATCTATCTCCTATCTATCTATCTATCTATCTATCTATCTATCTATCTCCTATCTATCTATCTATCTATCTATCTATCTATCTATCTATCTATCTTCTATCTATCTATCTATCTATCTATCTATCTATCTATCTATCTCCTATCTATCTATCTATCTCCTATCTATCTATCTATCTATCTATCTCCTATCTATCTATCTATCTATCTCCTATCTATCTATCTATCTATCTATCTTCTATCTATCTATCTATCTATCTATCTATCTATCTATCTATCTCCTATCTATCTATCTATCTATCTATCTATCTCCTATCTATCTATCTCCTATCTATCTATCTATCTATCTATCTATCTATCTATCTATCTCCTATCTATCTCCTATCTATCTATCTATCTATCTATCTATCTCCTACCTATCTATCTCCTATCTATCTATCTCCTATCTATCTATCTATCTATCTATCTATCTATCTATCTATCTATCTCCTATCTATCTCCTATCTATCTATCTATCTATCTATCTATCTTCTATCTATCTATCTATCTATCTATCTATCTATCTATCTATCTATCTCCTATCTATCTCCTATCTATCTATCTATCTATCTATCTATCTATCTATCTCCTATCTATCTATCTATCTATCTATCTATCTATCTCCTATCTATCTATCTATCTCCTATCTATCTATCTATCTATCTATCTATCTCCTATCTATCTATCTATCTATCTATCTATCTATCTATCTCCTATCTATCTATCTATCTATCTATCTCCTATCTATCTATCTCCTATCTATCTATCCATCTATCTATCTATCTATCCATCTATCTATCTATCTATCTATCTATCTATCTCCTATCTCCTATCTATCTATCTCCTATCTATCTATCTATCTATCTATCTATCTATCTATCTATCTATCTCCTATCTATCTATCTATCTATCTATCTCCTATCTATCTATCTATCTATCTAAAAGTATCTCAGCAGCACAAAGTTCTGGTGAAGCGGGTGCCTGTTGCAGTTCTAACCACGAACTCTTTAAGTATTGAAGTAAATTCAACGGCACTCCAGTGGATAGTGAAAGCAAAATTAGTGATTTATTCCAGTGTGCAAATCAAATACAGCACAGCAATCTCAGAGGCAACGTTTCTGTGGCCTCACGCCACCATTTTCAAGCCAAAAGTAAGTGAGCAAAACACACTCTTAAATACAGGTGGGTTACACCCAGGGGTGTCACCCATTCGTGATGTCATACATCAATCACAGTGAATTCAAGTATAAGCACAATTCCTAGTGAATACAATATATACAAAATAAAGTGTAACAACCCCACATTAAATAAACATCATGTGTTGAAGTGAGAGTAAATCGTGTAAATTCTCTATCCAGTGAAGAATCACTCCTCAAAAGTCCATGTTACAAATAAATAAAGTCTCTGTTACAGTCCTTTTTCCAGATGGATATTATCCATATAAATTCGCCTGAAAAAGAAATGAATTGTATTGTTCAGGACTTCACTTCAGGAACTTCAGCAGACGCTAGAGCTTCCGTGGTCACAAAGTATAGCGTCCCCATCTCCAGGCAACAGATGACGTCGGGAAACCCTCCTGAATAGGCGTACCCATTGGTGTCGGACTCCGGATCATGCAAATTAGCCGCCATAGCAGACAGCAAACATTCAATAACTTGTCGCTTTGCAACCGCTCAACAGCGGAATGGAACCCATCCCACCGGAGCATGCTGTTCAGCGTTGGGACCCGTCAGGTCGCCGCATTAAATTAGAAAAAAAACGACATAATTCGGGATTACCGCAGACATCGGGAAACGCATCATCTGAATTGCATCTCTCCAGGAGAAAGGTAGTAACACACTTCGGCTCATAACATGCGATCTGCTGCTGAAAGTTCCGTCCATGTTCCATCCACACTCTATAACATAAAAAAAATATAATTAGGTATTACGTATATCACAAATAAAGTGTAATTGCTCACAATTCACGGAGTATACTCCAAAATACTGGGAAAGGACAGGCTCATCTCGACATATGTTTAGTAATTTTATATTCAATGTTAAGACCAAAGTCCCCCAAGGCATCGGTTTTAAAGATCCACTCCAACTCCTTCCTCCTAAGGAGGAGCTGTCTGTCTCCCCCTCTTTGTGGCATTTCCACTCTATCCACAACCATGAATTTGAGGTCACGTTCCGTGTGCCCCTTCTCAGTGAAGTGTTTGGCAACAGGGAGATCTATTCTTTTCTTTCTAATAGTGTAACGATGATGATTCAGTCTCGTCTTGAGATCCCACGAGGTCTCTCCCACATAAATGTAGCCACATGGGCACCACAAAATGTAAACGACCCAGTCTGAAGTACATGTTAAATATTTATTAATTTTAAATGTCTGTTTGGTTGTTGGATGTACAAATTCTGTGCCTTTTAACATCAATTTACAGTTTATACAGTTGAGACAGGGGTAGGACCCCAAACTCCTCTGTCCCAGAAATGTCTGTCTACTGATGCGTCCCTTGCTTACCACATTTTTGACAAGCTGATCCTTCAGGTTTCTACCCCTCCGAAACGACATCAGGGGAGAAACCTGGAAATCAGCTATCTTCTTGTGTGTGTTCCTTACTATGTGCCAATATTTATTTACAATTGTCGAAATTTTAGGAGACATATCCGTGTAAGTTGACACAAAAGGGATTCTCCTACATTCTTGCGTTCCTACTCTATCCTGTAATAGAGTGTCCCTCTCAACCTGTTGTATGTCGTGTTTACATGTATCCAGAATACTGGATGGGTAATGTGGGGTTGTTACACTTTATTTTGTATATATTGTATTCACTAGGAATTGTGCTTATACTTGAATTCACTGTGATTGATGTATGACATCACGAATGGGTGACACCCCTGGGTGTAACCCACCTGTATTTAAGAGTGTGTTTTGCTCACTTACTTTTGGCTTGAAAATGGTGGCGTGAGGCCACAGAAACGTTGCCTCTGAGATTGCTGTGCTGTATTTGATTTGCACACTGGAATAAATCACTAATTTTGCTTTCACTATCCACTGGAGTGCCGTTGAATTTACTTCAATATCTATCTATCTATCTATCTCCTATCTATCTATCTATCTATCTATCTATCTCCTACCTATCTATCTCCTATCTATCTATCTATCTATCTATCTATCTATCTATCTATCTATCTATCTCCTATCTATCTATCTATCTATCTATCTATCTATCTATCTATCTATCTATCTCCTATCTATCTATCTCCTATCTATCTATCTATCTATCTTATCTCCTATCTATCTATCTATCTATCTATCTATCTATCTCCTATCTATCTATCTATCTATCTATCTATCTATCTATCTATCTCCTATCTATCTATCTATCTATCTATCTATCTATCTATCTTCTATCTATCTATCTATCTATCTATCTATCTTCTATCTATCTATCTCCTATCTATCTATCTATCTATCTATCTATCTATCTATCTATCTATCTATCTCCTATCTATCTATCTCCTATCTATCTCCTATCTATCTATCTATCTATCTATCTATCTATCTATCTATCTATCTATCTATCTCCTATCTATCTATCTATCTATCTATCTATCTATCTCCTATCTATCTATCTATCTATCTATCTATCTCCTATCTATCTCCTATCTATCTATCTATCTATCTATCTATCTATCTATCTATCTATCTCCTATCTATCTATCTATCTATCTATCTATCTATCTATCTATCTATCTATCAAATCAAATCAAATCAAATCAAATCAAAAAAGCTTTATTGGCAGGTCCAAGTTACACATTAGCATTGCCAAAGCATGGGGAGAATAGGGAGTTGAGGAAATGGGATTCACCCGGGGTCGGTGTACAGGGGTTCATGATGTATCATGATGGTGGGGGGGGGGAATACATTCAGGGTCGGGGTATTGGAGTCCATGACCTATCGGGGTTGGGGTATCGGAGTCCATGACGTATCACGCTCCTCTCAGTCTATGGCAGGCAGTGACGTATTGTGCCACTATAGTCGCTGTGGTCTCTTCTTCTCCCAGCAGGATGGGTAGTTTCTCTTCCTCCTCCATGGTGGAGAAGCCTGGGAGGAGGTTGGAGAGTCTCCTATAGTGAGTGTCCCTCACTGCTGAGTATTTAGAGCAGTGTAGCAGGAAGTGGGCCTCATCCTCCACGGCCTCCTGGTCGCACTGCTGGCACAGTCGGCTCTCCCTGGGGATGTAGCTCTGTCGGTGCCGCCCAGTTTCAATGGCCAGGTTGTGGGCGCTCAGTCTGTAGCGGCTCAGGATCTTCCGGTCTCTGGGGTTGGGAAGCTCCTCCAGATATGGGGCCAGTCTGTATTCCCTCTGCAGGCTCTGGTACACGGCCAGCTTCTGGGATGCTCTGACCTCCTCTCTCCATTCTTGGACGTATTCTTCTTGTCTCCTGGTTATTGTGTTCCTGATCCCGGCTTTTGTGAGCTGGTATGGTGGGATTGTCTGGTTGGGCTGGGTTCCAGAGGGTATGTTTTGGGGCTCTGCTTTGCCTGGGGCCCCTTGGTGTAGCAAGGCTTTATGGTGATAGGACCCTTCACTACTACCATGTAGGTATCTATCTATCTCCTATCTATCTATCTATCTATCTATCTATCTATCTATCTATCTATCTATCTCCTATCTATCTCCTATCTATCTATCTATCTATCTATCTATCTATCTATCTATCTCCTATCTATCTATCTATCTATCTATTTATCTATCTATCTATCTATCTATCTATCTATCTATCTATCTCCTATCTATCTATCTATCTATCTATTTATCTATCTATCTCCTATCTATCTATCTATCTATCTATCTATCTATCTATCTATCTATCTTTCTCCTATCTATCTATCTATCTATCTATCTATCTATCTATCTATCTATCTCCTATCTATCTATCTATCTATCTATCTCCTATCTATCTATCTATCTATCTATCTATCTTTCTCCTATCTATCTATCTATCTATCTATCTATCTATCTATCTATCTATCTATCTATCTATCTCCTATCTTTGATGACCCGTGTCACTGTGTAGCCTTCACCTTATTCTTTACCATTGATCGTTATTGTGATAGATGAGGAGGATCCATGTAATGATATAAGGCCTCTATGTCCGTTCCTGTGACGCTCCTGTGATGTGGACGCGGCCGTTCTCTATACACTTATATATTTGCTTGTCCGTCCCGTTAACACTTTGTGACCCATAAATCGCTCCATACTGACAGTAGAATATCCGGAGCGACGTCTTTAGTCGATTAGAATTCCCTTCTTTGTAGATCTTCTGCGTCCGTTGTAGGAATCCCCTGGAGGGAGCGGCTGACTGCGTCCTCTCTGCCCCCGTGAATGGCACCATTTTCGCTCTGTGACATTGAGGCCACGGCTACGATGTCGCTGATGTTTCCTTTGTGTTTCATGTTGTGAATTCTCCTGGCTGTGTCCCAGACTCCGCTCTGCGCTTGGCCGGCGTCCGGGAGTGGAGAAGCGCCAATAAAATATCAGCCAAAGCAAAGATTCAGCCACAGCAATTCTGACGATGGAAGATGCCGCCGACGCCTCGTGAGTGGATCCTGCTGAAATGTAATCACACCTAGAGCAGCGGCGGCAGATTCCCAGCCTGGACGCCATTTATCGCCTTTCTATGCTCTCGCCGCAGTCATATCTGAAATCACATGTTACTTTCCTGAACTTCCTGCCCATTCCTTCATCTTTTACTTTTGTCTTTATGCCATTATCACGTTTTAGCGACTCACGTGTGCTGATAATGTCCAAACCTTTACCCCTTTATTTGTGTAGCACCAACATAGTCCCCAGCGCTGTACAGTGATTGTCATTCCTCCCATTGGTCCCTGTTCTCATTGGGCCCCACAGTCTATACTCCCAATAACTTTTACATATGATATTGGTTACACCACAATGCTGCATATTGTGCTGTAACATTGTGTGTCTAAAGTGTCACTGTCATGAATTTTTTTTTTGCAGAAATCAATAGTCCAGGTGATTTTAAGAAACTTTGTCATCGGGTTTATTAGCTGAAAAATGCATTTTTATCATGAAAAAAACAGTTTGAAGCTCTCTACCCCTGTCTTCATTGTTCTCCTATGGAGAGAGCTAAATAAAAGACCAAAACAGGACAACAAAGAGTTAATCTACAAATACATCACCCTCTATCTCCTCTGACAGTCAGCACTGACCTCTCTGAGCTCTGATTACAGCTGTCACCCAGCTCCGTGCCTGTAATCCTCTGTTATCTGCTTTCTGCTGTCGGCTAACTCCCTCCTCCCCCCTCCCCCCTCCCCTCTCCCTAGAACAGACTGGGAACATCTAATGCAACAAGTCACAATTTCCTTATTTTTTGCAGTGAATGGAAAAGAGGAAGGGGGGGGGCTGGGAAAAGGCTTTTTAAATGCAGATAATGGCAGATTTGGCTAATAAACCCAATTACAAAGTTTCTTAAAATCGCCTGGACTATTGATTTCTGAAAAAAAAAAAAAAAAAAA
This sequence comes from Dendropsophus ebraccatus, assembly GCA_027789725.1. Classification (NCBI taxonomy): domain Eukaryota; kingdom Metazoa; phylum Chordata; class Amphibia; order Anura; family Hylidae; genus Dendropsophus; species Dendropsophus ebraccatus. Next base: position 4,156,115 of record JAQFWZ010000045.1, read on the forward strand.
AAAATAATAATAATAATAATAATAATAATAATAATACGGCAGTGACTCTTTAAAGAGGTTGTCCGGGAAAATATTGTTTCCCTATCTACAGGAGAAAAAAAGAGGAAACCAGTACTTAGGAATTCTGGTTGGTGAAGTTTTGTTTGTACCTCAAGATTTGGGCAGAAGGTTCCCCGGGACATGGGCAGGAGGTTCCCCGGGACATGGGCAGGAGGTTCCCTGGGATAGGGGCAGGAGGTTCCCTGGGATAGGGGCAGGAGGTTCCCTGGGATAGGGGCAGGAGGTTCCCTGGGATAGGGGCAGGAGGTTCCCCGGGACATGGGCAGTAGGTTCCCCGGGACATGGGCAGGAGGTTCCCCGGGACATGGGCAGGAGGTTCCCCGGGACATGGGCAGGAGGTTCCCCGGGACATGGGCAGGAGGTTCCCCGGGATATGGGCAGGAGGTTCCCCGGGACATGGGCAGGAGGTTCCCTGGGATAGGGGCAGGAGGTTCCCCGGGACATGGGCAGTAGGTTCCCTGGGACATGGGCAGGAGGTTCCCCGGGACATGGGCAGGAGGTTCCCCGGGATATGGGCAGGAGGTTCCCCAGGACATGGGCAGGAGATGGAGTGGGAGATGGAGCAGGAGGAGGAAATGGAGGAGATGGAGCAGGAGAAGGAGATTGAGCAGGAGATGGATCTCTATATTTAGCATTAGCATCAGAACCAGAAAAAAACTTCAAACCCAACACGAATCGTTGGCAGCTTTTCCATGACGGCCTCTCACGCTGTGTCACATGATGATTCTGGGATTCTGAGTCGTGTGTGAAGAGGGTTAGAAGTGATTGTGACCCCCAAAGGGGCGGGGTTTGGTTGAGGCAGTGATTGGCTGTAGTGATGTCAGTATAAAGGGGCGGGGTTTGGTTCAGGTTTCATGCTGACATCACATATTCTAAATCTTCTTGTTTTTTTCCATATTGGTCACTGCATCTCTTGATCCTAACAATTATATGATATTGTGAGGCAAACAGGCGCTTAGCGTGGGTGCCCAGAGACTGCGAACGGTTTGTCGCTGCGCATAGTTAGCAGAATGCTGGGTAGGGTTGGTTGCTCCCATTATCTGTTACACCTCCCCCCCCCCCTTTTCTAGCACAATGGTTGCACCAGGTCAGCCCCTTCCTTTACACATGATTTCAGTCAGCCAATAGCAGCAGGATAGTGTGTTTAATATACCCTCTCACAGCTTACCTCTTCCTCTTTATGATCCGGTGGCAAGCAGGACACATCCCTTGTTGTCCCTCCCTCCCTCCCTTAAAGAATAATAAAAAAAAAAAAAAAAAATGTTGATAGCTCTTTACTTGATGGCACTGTGAATAGCTCTATGTTTCATGTGGTCTCATGTTTGTAATGCTCATTTCTTTAAGTCACAGCAGGCGGTTCGAGGTTAAAAGTGGTGATAAGCGAGCCTGGAAGGTCGATGTGCCCGCTGGGAGTCCGGCGGCCGGCACTCCGCGTCCAGCCTGGTTATGAGTTCTCCACGTTGGAGAGAGAGTTAAAGTTACGAGAAAACATTTCATAATTAATAAATGCTGTGGCCGACCCTCGTCCAGCAAAAGTAGAATGTTGTTGCGTCTTTGTTTAGTAAAATTAGACAGCAGTCTGCGGGTGGTTCTCAGGCACGTTACCTGTTGGCAGTCTTACTAGATTATTATATTATTATTTGTTACAATCAATGCAGAGTCCATAGTGACCTTTATAAATAATCCTTTCCTATGGCCCTCTGGGTCCCTTGTGGTCTGGCCGAGTCCCCATCCTCTGGATGCGTCTAGCTCACACTGTAATCACTGCGCGCGGCGTTGCGTGCGATGGGGTTTTTATAGGATATTTGGTTATATTAATCATTCAGACTGCCTCCTCATACTGGGAGCTTTTGCTCTAGTAAATATATTTTGATGTGGAAATTGCGAGGATTTTGATTTGATGTTCTGTCTCTTTCCTCCATCTTGGCAGAGTTAATTTACCTTCCCGCTGTGCCGAGCTTTACAGCACAATTCATTATGTAAGATGTTTCCTTGTTTTCTTTGCTTCTCTATATGTATGCAAACTAGGATTTTAATTACCCCTTTTAATATCTTTTCTTGCCTTTTTGTTTTCCCGTCCTCTGCTCTGCCCGTAACCGCTTATTACCGGCTGTCACCCGCGCTCCCTGATCTGCCGAGCAGGTGTCTGGCTTTTCTCCCTCCACTCACCACCAGGACTACGATGGGTTCCTGGAGCCCCTCAGCCAATTGCAGGATCCCGCTGTGATTGTGCGCTTGCTGGTTGGTTGGTTGGGTGTGGTATAACCTGGGGCCACGCTTTTATCATGTGATGGTCTGACTTTATTATTATCGCTTTATTATTATCGCTTTATTATTGTTTTTACTGGCAGATGGTGGAGGGTTAATGACGTCTAGTTTGGGCCGTTCTTTGCTGCCATCTTATGGTGTTATTAGGTATGGATAGACGTGTAATGTGCATTGCCCTATAGGTTAAAGGAGAACTCTGGGCTGGGGTAATGTTTGGCAGAGTGCTGGATGAAAGTAGTAGCATGCTTTCACCTCCCCCGCTCCAGCATGGGTGTCGGTATCCTGCAGCTTCGGTCCCCCAATTCTGGCCACTTTTGGGTCCATGAGATGTGACGAGGACGTGACCCCTGTACAGCCGCTGACTAGCTGAGCAGGCCTAACACATCACGTCCCAGGTCCCCCCTCTTACCAGGAGACGGCCGGGGATCGGGGGACTGGAGCTGCGGTATACCAGCACTGGAGAGGGGGAAGAGAGAATATGTTATTACCTTCATTCTCCCCATCACAGAGTTTTCCTTTAACATTACAGAAACTTCTACAAAGGGGAGGAGTCAAATGAGCCCCAATAAAAACATTTTTGTTGGAAATCAGTGGAAAAACTTCAAAATCCATGAGTTAGAATTGGAGTAAAATCCCGTCATTGCTCCAGAGGCCTACTGAGGATCACTTAGGGTCATCCTGTAGAGCACAGAAGGAGGTCCTCAGTAGTAGCCTGTCCCTACCTAAGTGATTTATTGTAAAGAGAAAAACTGCTCTTCAAAAGTTGTGGCCTTGAGGAATGAAAAATATCAATGGCAATCTGCAAGAGGACATTGTACAAGGACCTCATCGCCGTCAGATCAGGGATACTTTTTTTTTAGAGGATTTGTCTTTGAAGACCTGCATCCTATAATAGGAAACTGCAGCTTTCACTGGGAGCCAACCAGTGTGACCGCTGCCGAACAGGGAAGAGCATTCCCAGGGATCAGCACTGGACTGACACCACTTCTGCCACAAGTTCCTACCAAACAGCCACCACCTGATTGTTCAGTAGATTGAGGGGGAGACTTATCAGATCCCTTTACACATTTGATGGTCAGCCAGTCTCGCTGGTCTTCTAATGTATGGGGCCAGGTTACCACCAATATCTGGACACAGAAGGATTTTTAAAATAATTTCAATGAAAATGTTTTTTTTTATATGGTATAACAGAAAAATCTAATAGGTAATGATGGTGGATAATGGGGAGAATATGGCAGCGCTGACGGGAGGCCCTACCTCTAGCAGGTTCTATGGATATCTTCACACAGGATATCTGCTGTACCTAAAGTATATATTTTACTCCTTTTATTAAAGAAGAAGTCCATCAAAATTTTTTATTAAAGTATTGTATTGACCCCAAAAGTTATACAAATCCCCAATATACACTTATTACGGGAAATGCTTATAAAGAGCTTTTTTCCCTGCAATTACTACTGCATCAAGGCTTCACTTCCTGGATAACATGGTGATGTCACTTCCTGGATAACATGGTGATGTCACTTCCTGGATAACATGGTGATGTCACTTCCTGGATAACATGGTGACGTCACTTCCTGGATAACATGGTGATGTCACTTCCTGGATAACACGGTGACGTCACTTCCTGGATAACATGGTGACGTCACTTCCTGGATAACATGGTGACGTCACTTCCTGGATAAACATGGCGATGTCACTTCCTGGATAACATGGCAATGTCACTTCCTGGATAACATGGCGATGTCACTTCCTGGATGACACGGAGATGTCACTGCCTGGATGACACGGTGATGTCACTGCCTGGATGACACGGTGATGTAACTTCCTGGATAACATGGTGATGTCACTTCCTGGATAACATGGCGATGTCACTTCCAGGATAACATGGTGACGTCACTTCCTAGATAACATGGTGATGTCACTTCCTGGATAACATGGTGACGTCACTTCCTGGATAACATGGCGATGTCACTTCCTGGATTACATGCAATGTCACTTCCTGGATAACATGGTGATGTCACTTCCTGGATAACCTGGTGATGTCACGACTCCCAGAGCTGTGCGGCTGTGGCTGCTGGAGAGGATGATGGCAGGGGGACACTGAGGGACACAGGGCACTGGAGGGACACTGAGCATCCCCCTGCCATCATCCTCTCCAGCAGCCACAGCCGCACAGCTCTGGGAGTCGTGACATCACCATGTTAGCCAGGAAGTGACATCACCATGTTAGCCAGGAAGTGACATCACCGTGTTATCCAGGAAGCGAAGCCTTAATGCAGTAGTAACTGCAGGGAAAAAAGCACTTTGGAAGAGACCTATCAAACATGGTGTACAGTGACACTGGCTCAGTCGCCCCCGGCAACCAATCAGATTCCACCTTTCATTCCTCACAGACTCTTTGGAAAATGAAAGGTGGAATCTGATTGGTTGCTAGGGGCAACTGAGCAAGTGTCAAGGTTTTATAAAACTGATCCCAAAATATATGACTTATATAGTGATTTCACTAATAGTACCGGCCCCATCTGTGTGATCACCCCAGGATATAGATAATATAGTGATATCACTAATAGTACCGGCCCCATCTGTGTGATCACCCCAGGATATTATATATATATATATATATATATATATCACTAATAGTACCGGCCCCATCTGTGTGATCACCCCAGGATATATATATATATATCACTAATAGTACCGGCCCCATCTGTGTGATCACCCCAGGATATAGATAATATAGTGATATCACTAATAGTACCGGCCCCATCTGTGTGATCACCCCAGGATATTATATATATATATATATCACTAATAGTACCGGCCCCATCTGTGTGATCACCCCAGGATATAGATAATATAGTGATATCACTAATAGTACCGGCCCCATCTGTGTGATCACCCCAGGATATAGATAATATATATATCACTAATAGTACCGGCCCCATCTGTGTGATCACCCCAGGATATTATATATATATATATATATATATATATATATATCACTAATAGTACTGGCCCCATCTGTGTGATCACCCCAGGATTATATATATATATATATCACTAATAGTACTGGCCCCATCTGTGTGATCACCCCGGTATATATATATATATATATATATATATATATATATATATCACTAATAGTACCGGCCCCATCTGTGTGATCACCCCAGGATATTATATATATATATATATATATATATATATATATATATATATATATCACTAATAGTACTGGCCCCATCTGTGTGATCACCCCAGGATTATATATATATATCACTAATAGTACCGGCCCCATCTGTGTGATCACCCCGGTATATATATATATATATATATATATATATATATATATATATATATATATATATATATATCACTAATAGTACCGGCCCCATCTGTGTGATCACCCCAGGATATAGATAATATAGTGATATCACTAATAGTACCGGCCCCATCTGTGTGATCACCCCAGGATATTATATAGTGATATCACTAATAGTACTGGCCCCATCTGTGTGATCACCCCAGGATATATATATATATATATATATATATATATATATATCACTAATAGTACCGGCCCCATCTGTGTGATCACCCCAGGATATATATATATATATCACTAATAGTACCGGCCCCATCTGTGTGATCACCCCAGGATATATATATATATCACTAATAGTACCGGCCCCGTCTGTGTGATCACCCCAGGATATATATATATATATATATATATATATATATATATATATATATATATATATATATATATATATCACTAATAGTACCGGCCCATCTGTGTGATCACCCCAGGATATTATATATATATATCACTAATAGTACCGGCCCCATCTGTGTGATCACCCCGGTATATATATATATATCACTAATAGTACCGGCCCCATCTGTGTGATCACCCCAGGATATTATATAGTGATATCACTAATAGTACCGGCCCATCTGTGTGATCACCCCAGGATATTATATAGTGATATCACTAATAGTACTGGCCCCATCTGTGTGATCACCCCAGGATATATATATATATATCACTAATAGTACCGGCCCCATCTGTGTGATCACCCCAGGATATATATATATATATATCACTAATAGTACCGGCCCCATCTGTGTGATCACCCCAGGATATATATATATATCACTAATAGTACCGGCCCCATCTGTGTGATCACCCCGGTATATATATATATATATATCACTAATAGTACCGGCCCCATCTGTGTGATCACCCCAGGATATATATATATATATCACTAATAGTACCGGCCCCATCTGTGTGATCACCCCAGGATATATATATATATATATCACTAATAGTACCGGCCCCATCTGTGTGATCACCCCAGGATATATATATATATATCACTAATAGTACCGGCCCCATCTGTGTGATCACCCCAGGATATTATATAGTGATTTCACTAACAGTTCTGGCTTCATCTGTATCGGGTCACTTTTCCTGGATCCGATCCCGTCTCGTCTCTTGTATCGGGTCGTGTCACTTGGATTGGGTCACTTCCAGTTTATCAAGTAATGCCTCTTATTGAGTCGCCTCTCTCGTATCGGATAACGTCTGTTGGATCGGGTCGCATCTGTTGGATCGGGTCGCATCTCCTCTATCAGGTCACATCTCTTGTATCACGTCGCGTCTCCTGTATCGGGTCACTTCTCTTCGATCAAGTGGCGTCTCCTGTATCGGGTCACATCTTCTGTATCAGATCATGTATCCTCTATCACGTCATGTCTCTGGTATTGCGTCACGCCACGTATCTTGTTTAACCTCCTCTGTATATTACAATAATGGATGAACCGACAACGACGTCACATTTTTCTACCTTTTGTAATTTCCATTTATGATATATACATTTATACATATATCAAGACCGTTTAATTACAACTATATATCCTATATTGGGTCACAGCTCCTGTATGAGGTCGCATCTCTTGAATCAGGTCGAGTCTCTTGGATTGGGTCACTTCTAATGTATCAGGTAACGTCTCTTGTATTGGGTTGCTTCTCTTGTATTGGGTGGCATCTCTTGGATCAGGTCGCAACTTTTGGATCGGGTCACGTCTCTTATATCAGGTCACATCTCCTTTATCGGGTCACGTCTCTTGGATCGGGTCGAGTCTCCTGTATCACCTCATGTCTCTTGTATCTTGTTTAATCTCCCATGTATATTAAATTTTTCTACCTTTTGTAATTTCCATTTATGATATATACATACATATACATATGCATATATCAAGACCGTTTGTTTACAATATATATCCTATATGGGGTCACGTCTCCTATATGAGGTCACGTCTACTAGATCGGGTCGCATCTAGTCTCTTGCATCGGAACCATTCTCGTGGATCGGGTCACTTCTACTTTTTCAGGTAACAGCTCTTGTATTGGGTCGCGTCTCTTTGATCGGGTGGCGTTTTGTCTCCTATATCGAGTCACATCTCTTGGATCGGGTCGTGTCTCTTGGTTTGAGTCACTTCTACTGTATCAGGTAACGTCTCTTGTGTCGTGTCTCGTCTCTTGTATCGGGTCGCGTCTTTTGGATTGGGTCATTTCTACTGTATCAGGTAATGGCTCTTTTATCGTGTTTCTTCTCTTGGATTGGGTCACATCTCTTGCATCGGGTCGCGTCTCGTCTCTTGTATTGGGTCGCGTCTTTTGGATTGGGTCACTTCTACTGTATCAGGTAATGTCTCTTGTATCAGGTAATGTCTCTTGTATCGGGTTGCGTCTCTTGCATCGGGTTGCGCCTTTTGGATTGGGTCACTTCTACTGTATCAGGTAATGTCTCTTGTATCGGGTTGCTTTTCTTGGATGGGGTCACATCTCTTGGATCTGGTCGCGTCTCGTCTCTTGTATCGAGTCGCGTCTCTTGTTTTGGGTAGCGTCTGTTGGATCGGGTAGTGTCTCTTGAATGGGGTCGGGTCTCTTGTATTGGGTCGTGTTTCCTCTATCAGGTTATGTCTCTTGTATCGAGTCGCGCGCGTGTCCTGTATCGGGTCACCTCTCTTGGATTGGGTCACTTCTCTTGGATCGGATCGGGTTGCGTCTCCTGTATTGTGTTATGTCTCTGTATTGCGTCATTGTGAAAAATAAGAAAAAGAAAGCTGGGCACTATAATACAGCGCACACCACTTAATCCAAAACATTTTTTGCAAAGTTTATTAGGACAAACAAGAAAACACCACAAAAACAGCAATAAAATCAATTAAAAACCACAAAGGTATATGAAAAACTAGGCAGGAGGACAATATACTCTCCTACTTTACCAGGGAATGAAACATATTAGTAATGCTCCACATGATCAGATATAAAGCTCATAAAGTGCATAAGAGTAAAATGGCCGGCAAAGTGAAAAAAGGGGTGGTTATATAGGACACTACTATAGGGGTGGTTATATAGGACACTACTATAGGGGTGGTTATATAGGACACTACTATATGTGGGGTTATATAGGACACTACTATAGGGGTGGTTATATAGGACACTACTATAGGGGTGGTTATATAGGACACTACTATATGTGGGGTTATATAGGACACTACTATAGGGGTGGTTATATAGGACACTACTATAGGGGTGGTTATATAGGACACTACTATAGGGGTGGTTATATAGGACACTACTATATGTGGGGTTGTATAGGACACTACTATATGAGTGGTTATGTAGGACACTAGTGTATGTGTAGTTACATTGGACACTAGTATATAGGTGGTTATATAGGACACTACTTTAGGGGTGGTTATATAGGACACTACTATGTGGGTGGTCAGATAGGACACTAGTATATAGGTGGTTATATAGGACACTACTATAGGGGTGGTTATATAGGACACTAGTATATGTGTGGTTATATAGGACACTAGTGTATGTGTGGTCAGATAGGACACTACTATATGTGTAGTTACATAGGACACTAGAATATAGGTGGTTATATAGGACACTACTATATGTGTGGCTATATAGGACACTAGTGTATGTGTGGTCAGATAGGACACTACTATATGTGTAGTTACATAGGACACTAGTATATAGGTGGTTATATAGGACACTAGTGTATGTGTGGATATATAGGACACTACTATATGTGGGGTTATGTAGGACACTAGTGTATGTGTGGTCAGATAGGACACTAGTATATAGGTGGTTATATAGGACACTAGTGTATGTGTGGTCAGATAGGACACTAGTATATAGGTGGTTATATAGGACACTAGTGTATGTGTGGTCAGATAGGACACTAGTATATAGGTGGTTATATAGGACACTACTATATGTGTAGTTACATAGGACACTAGAATATAGGTGGTTATATAGGACACTAGTGTATGTGTGGTCAGATAGGACACTACTATATGTGTGGCTAGTGCTATGATGTAAGTTAGATCACAGCCTGAGCCCTGGTGTCCCTGTGATATATAACACCTTCTCTTTCCCGGGAATCATGAATACGCTCAGGATTGTAACCAGTTTTCTCACGTTATTTTCTTCCTCTTTGTGTGATGCTGATTTTCTCATTTATCCACCACTGAGGGAGCGATCGATACTGTTCAGCAGAACCCTGTGCCGCGTAGAAGAGCTTTACAAAGCCGCACGTCCTATATTAATGCCACATTCGGCTCCCTGAATAAAAAGTCGCCTCTTTGGTGCAGCAGTCGATGTGGATTCGTATCGATCCTGCGAGGTGCAAGGTGCATGTCCAGAGACCACGTCTGCGCTGAAAATAGGAACACTCGCTAATGTTGATCACTGCCCCGCCGCCGCACACGCTCTGTATATATCCAGCATTTACAGGGTTACAAGCTTCCTGTCCGTCCGTCGTACTTTAGTCATCGACATCAACTACAATGCGTAGTGTAAATGTAATAGATTACCATCGTAGGCGGTCCACTGCCGACCACCTACACAGAATGGAGAGAGGGGGGTAATATATCTGGTCTGTAACTTTACCTGTCAGAGACAGAATCTATAGAACCTTCCAGATAATCACATTGTAGGATTTACAAATAATTATTCACTGTTTTATTCCATGATATAAGGATTTGGTCACTGACCGACCAGCAGGAATTCTGCCTCACAGAGCTGTCAGTGTCTCTATAAGAAGCTCCTCCCTCTCTGCCCTCATTACCTGGATTACCTGACCCTGTTTCCTCTCGTTACTTGTATAATAATCACCTGTCCTCACACTCCAGCCTCTCCACCATGGCCAAACCAAAGAGTTGTCTAAGGACATCAGGGACAACGCTGTAGACCTGCACAAGGCTGGGATGGGCTACAAGACAATAGGCAGCAGCTTGCTGGAAAGTATATGAATATTGGGGCAATTAATAGAAAATGGAAGAAACACAAGGGCACTGTCAATCTTCCCTGGTCCGGGTCTTCATCTCGCCTGGTGGGCTAAGGAGAATTCTGAAAAAAGTCAGAAATCAGTCCAGAACTGCACGGGAGGACCTGGGCACTGACCTAAAAAGAGTCTAAGTCTCATAGATTACTGTTAGTAACACACTACACCATGGATGTAGTGTGCCATGTGCCATGCGCCATGGATTATAATCCTGCAGGACAAAGGGGGCTTCCAGCTGACAGTTACCCAAAACAAAGCCGGGACAACTAGGGAGGAAACCCACAGCCTGGACAACTAGGGAGGAAACACACAACCGGGACAACTAAGGAGGAAACCCACAGCCGGGACAACTAGGGAGGAAACCCCCAGTCGGGACAACTAGGGAGGAAACCCCCAGTCGGGACAACTAGGGAGGAAACCCCCAGCCGGGACAACTAGGGAGGAAACCCACAGCCGGGACAACTAGGGAGGAAACCTACAGCCGGGACAACTAAGGAGGAGACCCACAGCCGGGACAACTAAGGAGGAGACCCACAGCCAGGACAACTAAGGAGGAGACCCACAGCCGGGACAACTAAGGAGGAGACCCACAGCCCGGAAAACTAAGGAGGAAACCCACAGCCGGGACAACTAGGGAGGAAACCCACAGCCGGGACAACTAAGGAGGATACCCACAGCCGGGACAACTAAGGAGGAGACCCCCAGCCGGGACAACTAAGGTGGAAACCCCCAGTCGGGACAACTAAGGAGGGGACACACAGCCGGGACAACTAAGGAGTAGACACACAGCCGGGACAACTAAGGAGGAAACCCACAGCCGGGACAACTAAGGAGGAAACCCACAGCCCGGAAAACTAAGGAGGAAACACAAAGCCGGGACAACTAAGGAGGAAACCCACAGCCGGGACAACTAAGGAGGAAACCCACAGCCGGGACAACTATGGAGGAAACCCACAGCCGGGACAACTAAGGAGGAGACACACAGCCGGGACATCTAAGGAGGAAACCCCCAACCGGGACAACTAAGGAGGAAACCCCCAACCGGGACAACTAAGGAGGAAACCCCCAACCGGGACAACTAAGGAGGAAACCCCCAACTGGAACAACTAAAGAAGAAACCCCCAGCCGGGACAACTATGGAGGAGACACACAGCCGGGACAACTAAGGAGGAGACCCACAGCCGGGACAACTAAGGAGGAAACCCACAGCCGGGACAACTAAGGAGGAAACCCACAGCCGGGAAAACTAAGGAGGAAACCCACAGCCGGGACAACTAAGGAGGAAACCCACAGCCGGGAAAACTAAGGAGGAAACCCCCAGCCGGAACAACTAAGGAGGAAACCCCCAACCGGAACAACTAAGGAAGAAACCCCCAGCCGGGACAACTAAGGAGGAAACTCACAGCCGGGACAACAAAGCAGACCCCCAGCCGGGACAACTAAGGGGGAAACCCCCAGCCGGAGCAACTAAGGAAGAAACACACATCCGGGACAACTAAGGAGGAAACCCCCAGCCGGGACAACTAAGGAGGAAACACACAGGACAACTAAGGAGGAGACACACAGCCAGGACAACTAAGGAGTAGACCCACATCCGGGACAACTAAGGAGGAAACTCACAGCTGGGACAACTAAGGAGTAGACCCACATCCGGGACAACTAAGGAGAAAACCCCCAGCCGGGACAGCTAAGGAGAAAACCCACAGCCGGGACAACTAAGGAGGAAACCCACAGCCGGGACAGCTAAGGAGAAAACCCCCAGCCGGGACAACTAAGGAGAAAACCCACAGCCGGGACAACTAAGGAGGAAACACACAGCCGGGACAACTAAGGAGGAAACACACAGCCGGGACAACTAAGGAGGAGACACACAGCCAGGACAACTAAGGAGGAGACACACAGCCGGTACAACTAAGGAGAACACCCACAGCCGGTACAACTAAGGAGGAAACACACAGCCGGGACAACTAAGGAGGAGACACACAGCTGGGACAACTAAGGAGGAAACCCCCAGCCGGGACAACTAAGGAGGAGACACACAGCCGGGACAACTAAGGAGGAGACACACAGCCGGGACAACTAAGGAGGAGACGAACAGCCGGGACAACTAAGGAGGAGACACACAGCCAGGACAACTAAGGAGGAAACCCACAGCCGGTACAACTAAGGAGGAAACCCCCAGCCGGGACAACTAAGGAGGAAACACACAGCCGGGACAACTAAGGAGGAGACACACAGCCGGGACAACTAAGGAGGAAACCCCCAGCCGAAACAACTAAGGAGGAAACCCCCAACCGGAACAACTAAGGAGGAGACACACAGCCAGGACAACTAAGGAGGAAACCCACAGCCGGGACAACTAAGGAGGAAACCCCCAGCCGGGACAACTAAGGAGGAAACACACAGCCGGGACAACTAAGGAGGAGACACACAGCCGGGACAACTAAGGAGGAAACCCCCAGCCGGAACAACTAAGGAGGAAACCCCCAACCGGAACAACTAAGGAAGAAACCCCCAGCCGGGACAACTAAGGAGGAAACACACAGCCGGGACAACTAAGGAGGAGACACACAGCCGGGACAACTAAGGAGGAAACCCCCAGCCGAAACAACTAAGGAGGAAACCCCCAACCGGAACAACTAAGGAGGAGACACACAGCCAGGACAACTAAGGAGGAAACCCACAGCCGGGACAACTAAGGAGGAAACCCCCAGCCGGGACAACTAAGGAGGAAACACACAGCCGGGACAACTAAGGAGGAGACACACAGCCGGGACAACTAAGGAGGAAACCCCCAGCCGGAACAACTAAGGAGGAAACCCCCAACCGGAACAACTAAGGAAGAAACCCCCAGCCGGGACAACTAAGGAGGAAACACACAGCCGGCACAACAAAGCAGACCCCCAGCCGGGACAACTAAGGAGGAAACCCTCAGCCGGAGCAACTAAGGAAGAAACACACATCCGGGACAACTAAGGAGGAAACCCCCAGCCAGGACAACTAAGGAGGAAACACACAGCCGGGACAACTAAGGAGGAAAAACACAGCTGGGACAACTAAGGAGGAGACACACAACCGGGACAACTAAGGAGGAGACACACAGCCGGGACATCTAAGGAGGAGGAGACACAGCCGGGACAACTAAGGAGGATACACACAGCCGGGACAACTAAGGAGGAGACCCACAGCCGGTACAACAAAGGAGGAAACCCACAGCCGGGACAACTAAGGAGGAAACCCACAGCCGGGACAACTATGGAGGAAACCCACAGCCGGGACAACTAAGGAGGAGACACACAGCCGGGACATCTAAGGAGGAAACCCCCAACCGGGACAACTAAGAAGGAAACCCCCAACCGGGACAACTAAGGAGGAAACCCCCAACCGGGACAACTAAGGAGGAAACCCCCAACTGGAACAACTAAAGAAGAAACCCCCAGCCGGGACAACTATGGAGGAGACACACAGCCGGGACAACTAAGGAGGAAACCCACAGCCGGGACAACTAAGGAGGAAACCCACAGCCGGGAAAACTAAGGAGGAAACCCACAGCCGGGACAACTAAGGAGGAAACCCACAGCCGGGAAAACTAAGGAGGAAACCCCCAGCCGGAACAACTAAGGAGGAAACCCCCAACCGGAACAACTAAGGAAGAAACCCCCAGCCGGGACAACTAAGGAGGAAACTCACAGCCGGGACAACAAAGCAGACCCCCAGCCGGGACAACTAAGGGGGAAACCCCCAGCCGGAGCAACTAAGGAAGAAACACACATCCGGGACAACTAAGGAGGAAACCCCCAGCCGGGACAACTAAGGAGGAAACACACAGGACAACTAAGGAGGAGACACACAGCCAGGACAACTAAGGAGTAGACCCACATCCGGGACAACTAAGGAGGAAACTCACAGCTGGGACAACTAAGGAGTAGACCCACATCCGGGACAACTAAGGAGAAAACCCCCAGCCGGGACAGCTAAGGAGAAAACCCACAGCCGGGACAACTAAGGAGGAAACCCACAGTCGGGACAGCTAAGGAGAAAACCCCCAGCCGGGACAACTAAGGAGAAAACCCACAGCCGGGACAACTAAGGAGGAAACACACAGCCGGGACAACTAAGGAGGAAACACACAGCCGGGACAACTAAGGAGGAGACACACAGCCAGGACAACTAAGGAGGAGACACACAGCCGGTACAACTAAGGAGAACACCCACAGCCGGTACAACTAAGGAGGAAACACACAGCCGGGACAACTAAGGAGGAGACACACAGCTGGGACAACTAAGGAGGAAACCCCCAGCCGGGACAACTAAGGAGGAGACACACAGCCGGGACAACTAAGGAGGAGACACACAGCCGGGACAACTAAGGAGGAGACACACAGCCGGGACAACTAAGGAGGAGACACACAGCCAGGACAACTAAGGAGGAAACCCACAGCCGGTACAAATAAGGAGGAAACCCCCAGCCGGGACAACTAAGGAGGAAACACACAGCCGGGACAACTAAGGAGGAGACACACAGCCGGGACAACTAAGGAGGAAACCCCCAGCCGGAACAACTAAGGAGGAAACCCCCAACCGGAACAACTAAGGAGGAGACACACAGCCAGGACAACTAAGGAGGAAACCCCCAGCCGGGACAACTAAGGAGGAAACACACAGCCGGGACAACTAAGGAGGAGACACACAGCCGGGACAACTAAGGAGGAAACCCCCAGCCGGAACAACTAAGGAGGAAACCCCCAACCGGAACAACTAAGGAAGAAACCCCCAGCCGGGACAACTAAGGAGGAAACACACAGCCGGCACAACAAAGCAGACCCCCAGCCGGGACAACTAAGGAGGAAACCCTCAGCCGGAGCAACTAAGGAAGAAACACACATCCGGGACAACTAAGGAGGAAACCCCCAGCCAGGACAACTAAGGAGGAAACACACAGCTGGGACAACTAAGTAGGAGACACACAACCGGGACAACTAAGGAGGAGACACACAGCCGGGACAACTAAGGAGGAGGAGACACAGCCGGGACAACTAAGGAGGATACACACAGCCGGGACAACTAAGGAGGAGGAGACACAGCCGGGACAACTAAGGAGGAGACCCCCAGCTGGGACAGCTAAGGAGGAGACCCACAACCGGGACAACTAAGGAGGAGACACACAGCCGGGACAACTAAGGAGGAGACACACAGCCAGGACAACTAAGGAGGAAACCCACAGCCGGGACAGCTAAGGAGGAAACCCACAACCGGGACAACTAAGGAGGAGACACACAGCCGGGACAGCTAAGGAGGAAACCCTCAGCCGGGACAGCTAAGGAGAAGACCCCCAGCCGGGACAGCTAAGGAGGAGACACACAGCCGGGACAGCTAAGGAGGAGACACACAGCCGGGACAGCTAAGGAGGAGACCCCCAGCCGTCACAGCTAAGGAGGAGACCCCCAGCCGGGACAACTAAGGAGAAGACACACAGCCGGGACAGCTAAGGAGGAAACACAAATCCTACAATGTGATCATCAGGAATGTTCTATAGATTCTGTCTTTCACAGGTGACGTTACCGACCAGAAATATTACAGCCCCTTATTCTGTGTAGATGGTCAGCAAGGGATCAGATACTTTTTAAACCCCTCCCCCCTATATGTGAGGTTATAGGACACTGCTATATGTGTACTTATCACATTTGATATTATTATTATTATTGTTGTTGTTTTTGTTATTAGTGACACAAGAATGGGTAGGGCGGAGCTTTACCTAAGAGGTGTGTCTACATTTGTGGCGTGCGCTGATATAATGTTACACTGAGATGTCCGTTTTATCCTCCAGGCCGTTGCGCCATGATGACTGTGACGCATCTTGTTCAGTTCCCCTCCGTCCCCCCACTATGTTAGATTTGTCCGGAGTGCTCCTTTAATTCTAACCTTTTCTTACTCTTTTCCTCTTCAGGATTGCCGGAGCCTAAAGTTGAAGATGTTTTCCGTGGTCTTAAACCAGAACAAGGATTCTATACGTCCAAAGACTTCTTACCTCTGGTGGCGAAGGCGAGCAAACCGGGTAAGAGCGTCCCAGGCGAGACTTATGGCAGACACGCTGCACGCCGCTCATCCTCATATGCCTCATATTATATTACATTGTATTCTGTTATATGTGCAGAGAGACCCCTGCCCCTCATGCCGGACCCTGGGTCCCTCCACCATCTCCTCCATATCACAGGATTCTCCTTTTATTACCTTCATTCACTGTAATTGGCTTTTTACACTCTTCATTTTTTCTTGCTGATTCCAGTAAAAAAAAAAAAATCAATAGTGGCGTCCAGCGTTGCATGTGATATTATGGAAGTGCACACGCCTGCCACAGAGACTGTACAGGGGTAATATAGGGTCTCTCATACAGCCAGGCACAAATGGTTAATCAGACAGATTTAAAGGGACAGGTTCCTGTAAATATACTAGGGCTGGGGTTTATGACAAAAAAGTGTGTTGTCCCCTCCCCCAATCTCACACTGTCCTGTAGCTGCTCAGCCAATCACTGCCCGTTACACCTGTAAAGATAGTGTTAACCCTTCCCTGGTGGCAGGAATACTTACACCAAGTGAGACCATCTGACTGACCCCTCTTGTGGCTTTTTTAGGATTGGTCACTGGGGTTTGATCAGTGGTGCCCTGTAAAGAGGTTCTCCAGCATTCGAAAAACATGGCCCGCTTTCTTCCAGAGACAGCACTGCTCTTGTCTCCAGGTCAGGTGCGGTTTGTAATTAGGCTCCATTCACTTTAATGGAACAGTTAGAAATCCTGCAGCCAAATTGGAGACAAGAGCGGTGCTGTCTCTGAAAGAAAGCGGCCATGTTTGTCTCGAGAAACCCACACATCTGTAGTTCTGTGCTGAGCCCCATGATTCTCCGCTCTGGTGACGGCACCTACTGACCATTTATTGGTACTTAGCTCTGATATGGAATCATCTAATATATGGGGGACACTTGTTCCTTATCTTTTGGTATCAAACGGCTAAAGCGACTATAATCAGTGGGGATGGAGGGTTACACTAAGAATTTCCACAGTCCCAATATATGTGGTTGTATACTGGACCCTGAGCTCACCTGTGTCCATACACCTATGGAGGTCACCTGTGTCCATACACCTATGGAGGTCACATGTTGTCATACACCTATGGAGATCTCCTGTGTCCATACACCTATGGAGGTCACATATAGTCATACACCTATGGAGATCTCCTGTGTCCATGCATCTATGGAGAACACCTGTGTCCATGCATCTATGAAGATCACCTGGAGCCATACACCTATGGAGGTCACCTGTGTCCATACATCTATGGAGATCACCTGTGTCCATACATCTATGGAGGTCACCTGGAGCTGTACACCTATGGAGGTCACCTGTGTCCATACATCTATGGAGATCACCTGGAGCTGTACACCTATGGAGGTCACCTGTGTCCATACACCTATGGAGGTCACCTTTGTCCATACACCTATGGAGGTCACATGTAGTCATACACCTATGGAGATCTCCTGTGTCCATACACCTATGGAGGTCACCTGTGTCCATACTCCTATGGAGATCTCCTGTGTCCATGCATCTATGGAGATCACCTGTGTCCATGCATCTATGGAGATCACCTGTGTCCATGTACCTATGGAGATCACCTTTGTCCATGTATCTATGGAGATCACCTGTGTCCATGTACCTATAGAGATCACCTGTGTCCATGCATCTATGGAGATCACCTCTGTCCATAAACCTATGGAGGTCACCTGTGTCCATGTATCTATGGAGATCACCTGTGTCCATGCACCTATGGAGATCAGCTGGAGCCATACACCTATGGAGGTCACCTGTGTCCATTCATCTATGGAGGTTACCTGTGTCCATGCATCTATGGAGGTCACCTGGAGCCATACACCTATGGAGGTCACATGTGTCCATGCATCTATGGAGGTCACCTGTGTCCATACATCTATGGAGATCACCTGTGTCCATGCATCTATGGAGATCACCTGTGTCCATGCATCTATGGAGATCACCTGTGTCCATGCATCTATGGAGATCACCTGTGTCCATACATCTATGGAGATCACCTGTGTCCATGCACCTATGGAGGTCACCTGTGTCCATACATCTATGGAGATCACCTGGAGCCATACACCTATGAAGGTCACCTGTGTCCATTCATCTATGGAGGTTACCTGTGTCCATGCATCTATGGAGGTCACCTGGAGCCATACACCTATGGAGGTCACATGTGTCCATGCATCTATGGAGATCACCTGTGTCCATGCATCTATGGAGATCACCTGTGTCCATGCATCTATGGAGATCACCTGTGTCCATGCATCTATGGAGATCACCTGTGTCCATGCATCTATGGGGATCACCTGTGTCCATGCATCTATGGAGATCACCTGTGTCCATGCATCTATGGAGATCACCTGTGTCCATGCATCTATGGAGGTCACCTGTGTCCATGTATCTATGGAGATCACCTGTGTCCATGCACCTATGGAGGTCACATGTGTCCATGCATCTATGGAGGTCACCTGTGTCCATGTATCTATGGAGATCACCTGTGTCCATACATCTGTGGAGATCACCTGGAGCCATGTATCTATGGAGATCACCTGTGTCCATGCACCTATGGAGATCACCTGTGTCCATGCATCTATGGAGATCACCTGTGTCCATGCATCTATGGAGGTCACCTGTGTCCATGCATCTATGGAGGTCACCTGGAGCCATACACCTATGGAGGTCTAATGTAGTCATACACCTATAGAGCTCACCTGTAGATGTACACCTATGGAGGTCACCTGTGTCCATGCATCTATGGAGATCACCTTTGTCCATGCATCTATGGAGGTCACCTGTGTCCATACATCTATGGAGATCACCTGTGTCCATGCATCTATGAAGGTCACCTGGAGCCATACACCTATGGAGGTCACATGTAGTCATACACCTATAGAGATCACCTGTGTCCATGTACCTATAGAGCTCACCTGTAGATTTACACCTATGGAGATCAGCTTAATGTCTTCAGATCCATCATGTTAGAGAGTGAAGAATCTGCTGTATAATTATTAGTAGCCACTAACAATGTCGGACATGATGAAGGCTTCTCTGTTCTGTTCCATGCTAAATCCCAGGCTAAGTAAGAGGAATCCATCATGGATGGAGCAGAATGGGGAAATGCAAACAATCTCCCAGCAATCCCTCTGGTAGTCACTGCTGCAGGTGCTGGATGGAGGGAGCACAGGTGACAATCTCCCAGCAATCCCTCTGGTAGTCGCTGCTGCCGGCGCTGGATGGAGGGAGCACAGGTGACAATCTCCCAGAAATCCCTCTGGTAGTCGCTGCTGCCGGCGGTGGATGGAGGGAGCACAGGTGACAATCTCCCAGCAATCCCTCTGGTAGTCACTGCTGCAGGTGGTGGATGGAGGGAGCACAGGTGACAATCTCCCAGCAATCCCTCTGGTAGTCGCTGCTGCCGGTGCTGGATGGAGGGAGCACAGGTGACAATCTCCCAGCAATCCCTCTGGTAGTCGCTGCTGCAGGTGGTGGATGGAGGGAGCACAGGTGACAATCTCCCAGCAATCCCTCTGGTAGTCGCTGCTGCTGCCGGCGATGGATGGAGGGAGCACAGGTGACAATCTCCCAGCAATCCCTCTGGTAGTCGCTGCTGCCGGCGGTGGATGGAGGGAGCACAGGTGACAATCTCCCAGCAATCCCTCTGGTAGTCACTGCTGCAGGTGGTGGATGGAGGGAGCACAGGTGACAATCTCCCAGCAATCCCTCTGGTAGTCGCTGCTGCTGCCGGCGATGGATGGAGGGAGCACAGGTGACAATCTCCCAGCAATCCCTCTGGTAGTCGCTGCTGCCGGCGGTGGATGGAGGGAGCACAGGTGACAATCTCCCAGCAATCCCTCTGGTAGTCACTGCTGCAGGTGGTGGATGGAGGGAGCACAGGTGACAATCTCCCAGCAATCCCTCTGGTAGTCGCTGCTGCTGCCGGCGGTGGATGGAGGGAGCACAGGTGACAATCTCCCAGCAATCCCTCTGGTAGTCGCTGCTGCTGCCGGCGGTGGATGGAGGGAGCACAGGTGACAATCTCCCAGCAATCCCTCTGGTAGTCGCTGCTGCCGGTGCTGGATGGAGGGAGCACAGGTGACAATCTCCCAGCAATCCCTCTGGTAGTCGCTGCTGCTGCCGGCGGTGGATGGAGGGAGCACAGGTGACAATCTCCCAGCAATCCCTCTGGTAGTCGCTGCTGCTGCCGGCGGTGGATGGAGGGAGCACAGGTGACAATCTCCCAGCAATCCCTCTGGTAGTCGCTGCTGCCGGTGCTGGATGGAGGGAGCACAGGTGACAATCTCCCAGCAATCCCTCTGGTAGTCGCTGCTGCCGGCGGTGGATGGAGGGAGCACAGGTGACAATCTCCCAGCAATCCCTCTGGTAGTCGCTGCTGCTGCCGGTGGATGGAGGAAGCACAGGTGACAATCTCCCAGCAATCCCTCTGGTAGTCGCTGCTGCCGGCGGTGGATGGAGGGAGCACAGGTGACAATCTCCCAGCAATCCCTCTGGTAGTCGCTGCTGCCGGCGCTGGATGGAGGGATCAGAGCCAGGATTTCATAGTTACCATGCCCATTAGCACAGCCCGGGACCGGTTATGTCATAAACCCACAGAGCGGCACACGCCAACCACTCGGCCACAAGTCCCCGGCTCCACCATTTCTGTATACTATTATACTTTATCTGGTGATGTCGCTTCAGACGGATCCCGGGAATCGTGCGACTGTTTCCTATGGAAATCAATACCTGGGACCTTGTAGCTTTTTATTATTTAACGTGTCTTTCATTATGTAGTGAATGTGATTTAGCTGCGCCGGCGCCCGAGATAGATGGGGCTCCTCGCGGCAGCTAATAATAACAGGCAGAGTGCCGCTATAGCGCAGATTAAGCACTGCATCACTTACCATTGCTACAAGGCTTCATTATGTTTTACTTTCTGAGAAGAGATATAGAAGAGAATCCCAGTGACTGATGGGATTTCTTACCGTCTCCACCGCTGCAAAGAAAGTCGTGAAAAGAGTCAATGTAGATTATTAATTAATGCCTTAACATCAATGGCGTGGGAGCAGATGAAGGCATAAAACACTCCTGGAGCCGACATAGAAGCGACTGTACGGCTGCGAGACAGAGTGGTTTTCTCAATCAGTTTATTCTGATTAAAGGGGAACTCCAGCAAAAATATTTTCTATTCAAATCAACTGGTGTCAGAAATTGTAATTTACTTCTATTCCAGTTTCCATCTTCTAAACTTCTAAACTATCTAATACCCACATCATATCTGCAGTAATAACCTGCCCGTATACCCACATCATATCTGCAGTAATAACCTGCCCGTATACCTACATCATATCTGCAGTAATAACCTGCCCGTATACCCACATCATATCTGTAGTAATAACCTGCCCGTATACCCACATCCTGTCTGCAGTAATAACCTGCCCGTATACCCACATCATATCTGCAGTAATAACCTGCCCGTATACCCACATCCTGTCTGCAGTAATAACCTGCCCGTATACCCACATCATATCTGCAGTAATAACCTGCCCGTATACCCACATCATATCTGTAGTAATAACCTGCCCGTATACCCACATCATATCTGCAGTAATAACCTGCCCGTATACCACATCATATCTGCAGTAATAACCTGCCCGTATACCCACATCCTGTCTGCAGTAATAACCTGCCCGTATACACACATCATATCTGCAGTAATAACCTGCCCGTATACCACATCATATCTGCAGTAATAACCTGCCCGTATACCCACATCCTGTCTGCTGTAATAACCTGCCCGTATACCCACATCATATCTGCAGTAATAACCTGCCCGTATACCCACATCATATCTGCAGTAATAACCTGCCCGTATACCACATCATATCTGCAGTAATAACCTGCCCGTATATCACATCATATCTGCAGCAATAACCTGCCCGTATACCCACATCCTGTCTGCTGTAATAACCTGCCCGTATATCACATCATATCTGCAGCAATAACCTGCCCGTATACCACATCATATCTGCAGTAATAACCTGCCCGTATACCACATCATATCTGCAGTAATAACCTGCCCGTATATCACATCATATCTGCAGTAATAACCTGCCCGTATACCACATCATATCTGCAGTAATAACCTGCCCGTATACCCACATCATATCTGCTGTAATAACCTGCCCGTATACCACATCATATCTGCAGTAATAACCTGCCCGTATACCCACATCATATCTGCAGTAATAACCTGCCCGTATATCACATCATATCTGCAGTAATAACCTGCCCGTATACCACATCATATCTGCAGTAATAACCTGCCCGTATACCCACATCATATCTGTAGTAATAACCTGCCCGTATACCACATCATATCTGTAGTAATAACCTGCCCGTATACCACATCATATCTGCTGTAATAACCTGCCCGTATACCCACATCCTGTCTGCAGTAATAACCTGCCCGTATACCACATCATATCTGCTGTAATAACCTGCCCGTATACCCACATCATATCTGTAGTAATAACCTGCCCGTATACCACATCATATCTGCAGTAATAACCTGCCCGTATACCCACATCCTGTCTGCAGTAATAACCTGCCCGTATACCACATCATATCTGCAGTAATAACCTGCCCGTATACCACATCATATCTGCAGCAATAACCTGCCCGTATACCCACATCATATCTGCAGTAATAACCTGCCCGTATACCACATCATATCTGCAGTAATAACCTGCCCGTATACCCACATCATATCTGCAGTAATAACCTGCCCGTATATCACATCATATCTGCAGTAATAACCTGCCCGTATACCACATCATATCTGCAGTAATAACCTGCCCGTATACCCACATCCTGTCTGCAGTAATAACCTGCCCGTATACCCACATCATATCTGCAGCAATAACCTGCCCGTATACCCACATCATATCTGCAGTAATAACCTGCCCGTATACCACATCATATCTGCAGTAATAACCTGCCCGTATACCCACATCCTGTCTGCAGTAATAACCTGCCCGTATACCCACATCATATCTGCAGTAATAACCTGCCCGTATACCACATCATATCTGCAGTAATAACCTGCCCGTATACCCACATCATATCTGCAGTAATAACCTGCCCGTATACCCACATCCTGTCTGCAGTAATAACCTGCCCGTATACCCACATCATATCTGCAGTAATAACCTGCCCGTATACCCACATCATATCTGCAGTAATAACCTGCCCGTATACCCACATCATATCTGCAGTAATAACCTGCCCGTATACCACATCATATCTGCAGTAATAACCTGCCCGTATACCACATCATATCTGCAGTAATAACCTGCCCGTATACCCACATCATATCTGTAGTAATAACCTGCCCGTATACCCACATCCTGTCTGCAGTAATAACCTGCCCGTATACCCACATCATATCTGCAGTAATAACCTGCCCGTATACCACATCATATCTGCAGTAATAACCTGCCCGTATACCACATCATATCTGCAGTAATAACCTGCCCGTATATCACATCATATCTGCAGCAATAACCTGCCCGTATACCCACATCCTGTCTGCTGTAATAACCTGCCCGTATATCACATCATATCTGCAGCAATAACCTGCCCGTATACCACATCATATCTGCAGTAATAACCTGCCCGTATACCACATCATATCTGTAGTAATAACCTGCCCGTATACCACATCATATCTGCAGTAATAACCTGCCCGTATACCACATCATATCTGCAGCAATAACCTGCCCGTATACCACATCATATCTGCAGTAATAACCTGCCCGTATACCACATCATATCTGTAGTAATAACCTGCCCGTATACCCACATCCTGTCTGCAGTAATAACCTGCCTGTATACCCACATCATATCTGCTGTAATAACCTGCCCGTATACCCACATCCTGTCTGCAGTAATAACCTGCCCGTATACCCACATCATATCTGCAGTAATAACCTGCCCGTATACCCACATCCTGTCTGCTGTAATAACCTGCCCGTATACCCACATCATATCTGCAGTAATAACCTGCCCGTATACCCACATCATATCTGCAGTAATAACCTGCCCGTATACCCACATCCTGTCTGCAGTAATAACCTGCCCGTATACCACATCATATCTGCAGTAATAACCTGCCCGTATACCCACATCCTGTCTGCAGTAATAACCTGCCCGTATACCCACATCATATCTGCAGTAATAACCTGCCCGTATACCACATCATATCTGCAGTAATAACCTGCCCGTATACCCACATCATATCTGCAGTAATAACCTGCCCGTATACCCACATCATATCTGCAGTAATAACCTGCCCGTATACCCACATCATATCTGCAGTAATAACCTGCCCGTATACCCACATCATATCTGCAGTAATAACCTGCCCGTATACCACATCATATCTGCAGTAATAACCTGCCCGTATACCACATCATATCTGCAGTAATAACCTGCCCGTATACCCACATCATATCTGTAGTAATAACCTGCCCGTATACCCACATCCTGTCTGCAGTAATAACCTGCCCGTATACCACATCATATCTGCAGTAATAACCTGCCCGTATACCACATCATATCTGCAGTAATAACCTGCCCGTATACCACATCATATCTGCAGTAATAACCTGCCCGTATATCACATCATATCTGCAGCAATAACCTGCCCGTATACCCACATCCTGTCTGCTGTAATAACCTGCCCGTATATCACATCATATCTGCAGCAATAACCTGCCCGTATACCACATCATATCTGCAGTAATAACCTGCCCGTATACCCACATCCTGTCTGCTGTAATAACCTGCCCGTATACCCACATCATATCTGCAGTAATAACCTGCCCGTATACCCACATCCTGTCTGCAGTAATAACCTGCCTGTATACCTACATCATATCTGCAGTAATAACCTGCCCGTATACCCACATCATACAGTATCTGCAGCCAGTCATTGGCCTTGGGTGTTTCATGCCATATAACATTAAGGCCAGAGACGGGCCGCAGCAGTGTCTTGGGTGTATGGGGACATCATTGTGGTGGAGGATTACACTGGAAGCTATGGCTTACTTGTTTTTTGAGTAAAGTTGACTGTGCGGATTGGATGATAGGCACCTTAAGCACCCAGGATCGGCTTTAGTTTCACGTGTATCTCTTATAGGGGGTAATAATAGCAGAACCACATCCACACTATGGCATCTGCTGTTTCTGGCTCATAGCTCATAACTAGAGCCTTTGCCTTTCCGGTTGTCTCTGGATTTGGAAATGAAAACTAGTAAAGTGAGAGAGAGAGAGAGCAGCGAGGGACAGTGACACTCTGCTACTGACCGTACACAACTACTGTATATAGACAGTGCAGCTCAGCTACTGACCGTACACAACTACTGTATATAGACAGTGCAGCTCAGCTACTGACCGTACACAACTACTGTATATAGACAGTGCAGCTCAGCTACTGACCGTACACAACTACTGTATATAGACAGTGCAGCTCAGCTACTGACCGTACACAACTACTGTATATAGACAGTGCAGCTCAGCTACTGACCGTACACAACTACTGTATATAGACAGTGCAGCTCAGCTACTGACCGTACACAACTACTGTATATAGACAGTGCAGCTCAGCTACTGACCGTACACAACTACTGTATATAGACAGTGCAGCTCAGCTACTGACCGTACACAACTACTGTATATAGACAGTGCAGCTCAGCTACTGACCGTACACAACTACTGTATATAGACAGTGCAGCTCAGCTACTGACTGTACACAACTACTGTATATAAACAGTGCAGCTCAGCTACTGACCGTACACAACTACTGTATATAGACAGTGCAGCTCAGCTACTGACCGTACACAACTACTGTATATAGACAGTGTAGCTCAGCTACTGACCGTACACAACTACTGTATATAGACAGTGCAGCTCAGCTACTGACCGTACACAACTACTGTATATAGACAGTGCAGCTCAGCTACTGACCGTACACAACTACTGTATATAGACAGTGCAGCTCTGCTACTGACCGTACACAGCTATCCTGTATATAGACAGTGCAGCTCAGCTACTGACCGTACACAACTACTTTATATAGACAGTGCAGCTCAGCTACTGACCGTACACTTCTACTGTATATGGACAGTGCAGCTCAGCTACTGACTGTACACAGCTATCCTGTATATAGACAGTGCAGCTCAGCTACTGACTGTACACAGCTATCCTGTATATAGACAGTGCAGCTCAGCTACTGACCGTACACAGCTATCCTGTATGAAGAGTGCAAAAAAAAGAAAAAAGAGAGCCTATGGAGCTTCATTTACGAACACAGGACAGGACAGGACAAAACCCAGGACAGGCCAGTTCCCCTTCTTGTATGGAGAGTGCAGCTCGGCTACTGACCGTACACAGCTATCCTGTATATAGACAGTGCAGCTCAGCTACTGATTGTACACAGCTATCCTGTATATAGACAGTGCAGCTCAGCTACTGACCGTACACAGCTATCCTGTATATAGACAGTGCAGCTCAGCTACTGATTGTACACAGCTATCCTGTATATAGACAGTGCAGCTCAGCTACTGACCGTACACAAATACTGTATATAGACAGTGCAGCTCAACTACTGACTGTACACAGCTATCATATATAGACAGTGTAGCTCAGCTACTGACCGTACACAACTATCATATATAGACAGTGCAGCTCGGCTACTGACCGTACACAGCTATCATATATAGACAGTGCAGCTCGGCTACTGACCGTACACAGCTATCATATATAGACAGTGCAGCTCGGCTACTGACCGTACACAACTACTGTATATAGACAGTGCAGCTCAGCTACTGACCGTACACAGGTCCATCTTCTCTTTTAGCAGTCACGTTTATTCTTCCTCCTCTCACCACAACTCTTTGAGGATCCTTCATTTTTACGGATCTAATTTTAGGATTTAAGTCATCAGAATGTAACAAAGGTGTTTTGTGCATTTTCTGGAGCCGCGTCACTTTTTAAAATTTAATTCTATCTCGACTTAATTAAAAAGTTAATTACTTTACCTGAGACGGGAGCGGTGGCGGCGGCAGCGTAATGAGCCGATGGATTTATATCATCAGCCGCTATTTTTATTGTTTATTGTATTAATGCTGTCAGGGTTACCACGCCAGGACCTCTCACTCCGCTCACTACAGGGGCCCTCCTAACCGGGGTCCGGCTTCCAGTATCCATGGTAACTGGCGATGCTTCTGCCACCGGCGTCTTATACAAATGAATGTTACATTTTTACCTTTCTAAAATTAGAAGAGAGAAATCTTATATAAACTCTTTGAAGAACTAAACATTGTTACATTTTTGATGGTTTCAAGCAAAGAAGACGGAAGATTTTGACGTTTAGCAGAAATATTTGGTTTTTGAATTTTGATTCATTTTGCTTTTTTGTTTGTTTTTTTTAAGAAAAAAATCTATAAAACTGTGTAAAAAGTGTAAGAAAAAGAGCGTTCTGCGAAAACGCAGACACATTGGGGGAGATTTACTGGGGGGTATTCTTATGTTTGGACACTTTTTTGTCATCTCCGAAATTTTCCATGTGCCAAAATCATAGACTAGCGTAGTGTTCTACCAGGGTTTTGGGGGGGTAAAACATTGTAGCTGGCGATGGCCATTAGGAAATGCTCCAACTATTTTTTACTTTTTTTATTATGTATGAGACATTTTTGAATTCTATGTAGAGATGAATGAACTTGTCATAAGTTCAGTTCTCCAAACTGTAATGTAAAG
Organism: Dendropsophus ebraccatus; assembly: GCA_027789725.1. Lineage (NCBI taxonomy): Eukaryota > Metazoa > Chordata > Amphibia > Anura > Hylidae > Dendropsophus > Dendropsophus ebraccatus. Next base: position 4,184,724 of record JAQFWZ010000045.1, read on the forward strand.
TTTGGGTTTGTGCCTAGCTGGACTGTAAGGAGCCGCTCATTATACTTACATGTCCGTGCTCCCCCAGGGTCTCTCCTTTCCGGTCCCGTCCTGTTGGCCTCTCTGGTAAAGGCCTGCTCAGCCAATCACAGGTCCCAGTGCTGTTCCTTTCCAGTCAGCCTGTGATTGGCTGCGCAGACCTTTACAACAGGACTGGAGAGCCACAAGAAGACACCAGGGGAGCGCACAGGTGAGAATAACTTTTTTGTTGTTGTTATTTTTTGAGATAAGTGATCTCCACCAGTGTCTAGTTATAGCCAGGAGAAGCTCATGGCCGAGCACTTATCCCCCCCCATCCCATTCTAGGTCTATGGAGCTCTTCTTGCACAATCGGACCCTCTATGGTTATAAGCAATAGGTAACGCTATAGAGGCTCAGGGCTGCACTAGTATTATAGTATTTTAATCTAAAAAAAAAACTTGTAATATGCAAAAAAAAAAAAAAAAACTAAATTCACCTGAAAAAAAACAGAACTGAAATAGGATGTGTCCCCGTGCTTCTCCCTGTTATCCGGCAGAAGAAACGTTACAAATCTTATTTGATCCATAATGTAGAAGCTTCTGGTCCCCAGGAGTTCTGGCAGACAGAAGCGGCTCCTGGAAGCGAGCGGAGGAAGAAGTGGCGGCTACGAGCACGTCCCGGCTTCTGGGAATAGAACGGTCTCTCAGTGAAGCAGAATAATGTGATAGTGACACTGTGTGCTTGGGAACTGCAAGATGCAATTTTACACTGCTTTAAGTACATGTATCTTTTTGAGTTGACATGCAAAATGGTTTTGCTACTTGAAAACGCTTTCCCTCCCCTTCTCATTATTCAGGGATGTGCGGCTGTCACTCTTCACTGCCGTCCATAAAGGGAGCTGTTATCGTCCTCGGAGCCGGAGACACGGCCTTCGACTGTGCCACCTCGGCTCTACGCTGTGGGGCCCGCAGAGTGTTTGTGGTGTTCCGGAAGGGATTCACCAATATCCGAGCCGTCCCTGAAGAGGTAAAGGTCGTCCTAAGGTTAAAGTCTTCCAACAGCCCCTCCCGGATTTATTCCACACATATATGTTAAGAATTAATTGGTTATGATGATGTTTTGTTATACCCGAGAGCTGGGGGGACATGGGGACTAATCCCTAGGGGGACACAGGGACTAATCCCTGGGGGGGCATGGGGACTAATCCCTGGGGGGACATGGGGACTAATCCCTGGGGGGACATGGGGACTAATCCCTGGGGGGGCATGGGGACTAATCCCTGGGGGGACATGGGGACTAATCCCTGGGGGGACATGGGGACTAATCCCTGGGGGGACATGGGAACAAATCCCTGGGGGGACATGGGGACTAATCCCTGGGGGGACATGGGGACTAATCCCTGGGGGGACACGGGGACTAATCCCTAGGGGGACACGGGGACTTATCCCTAGGGGGACATGGGGACTAATCCCTGGGGGGACATGGGGAATAATCCCTGGGGGGGACATGGGGAATAATCCCTGGGGGGACACGGGGACTAATCCCTGGGGGGACATGGGGACTAATCCCTGGGGGGACACGGGGACTAATCCCTAGGGGGACACGGGGACTTATCCCTAGGGGGACATGGGGACTAATCCCTGGGGGGACATGGGGACTGATCCCAGGGGGGACATGGGGACTGATCCCAGGGGGGACATGGGGACTAATCCCTGGGGGGACATGGGGACTAATCCTTGGGAGGTTCCAGGGCCGGCATGCTGCTACTGTATCAAAGAAGAGCCTGGTCACATATAAGGGACAGAGACCCGTCTGTCATTGTACCAGGTGCTGTTTTATGTTTCCAGAAACTTTGTATCTAGTAGAACTGTTTTCCCTAATAAAGTATTTATAGTCAACTGGTGGCCTCTACTGACTGGTGGCCTCCCCTGACCTATAGCCTCTACTGACTGGTGGCCTTCCCTTACCTGTAGCCTTTACTGACTGGTGGCCTCCCCTGACCTGTAGCTTCTACTGACTGGTGGCCTCCCCTGACCTCTAGCCTCTACTGACTGGTGGCCTCCCTTGACCTCTAGCCTTTACTGACTGGTGGCCTCCCCTGACCTGTAGCCTCTGACCTGTAGGCTTAAGCTGTATCTCATATCATACACTAAGAAACTGAATGAAGCTGACATAGGATACACAGAGACTCTATAGTGTGAGGGGCCAGAGGATCTATGTCACTGATCTATCACAAGGAGACCGGATGAAGCTGCATCACATAGGAATACACTGAGACTCTATAGTGTGAGTTATGAGAGAGGATCTATGTCACTGATCAATCACAAGGAGACCGGATGAAGCTGCATCACATAGGAATACACTGAGACTCTATAGTGTGAGTTATGAGAGAGGATCTATGTCACTGATCTATCACAAGGAGGCAGGATGAAGCTGCATCTCATAGACCTTTTGCCCCATAACTGACACAGTAGAGTTTCAGTGTATCCTATGTGATGCAACTATAATTAACGCCAACGAGCTACCCTCAGGTGTTGACAGTTTCCCAACCACGTCCAGCGCCAGAAGTGAGACTGTGAATATGCCATAAATGCCCCGATCAGATAGGGAGGGTTCTTTAAGGGAAAGTCCACACATAGAGGAAATGTTGTGTGTGAATTGCAGCTGACAGATTCACTTTACCCTTTGATAGGCGTGATGACTGGCAGAGGATTGACAGTAAGGATTTACACCTGTCATTTCTGGTTAATAAGCTGTGGAAGTGATTACAGACTTCTGTGCAGAATTGCCGTATAGTCTCTGAAACTGCCGAGTCTTTAACATATGACTTATTTCTTATCACAGACTCTAACATGTGTATCACACGGCCGGTTATCTGTTATCCTGATTCTTATTTCCCCTGTGAAATAGTTTCCTATTGCAGCCTAAGTTTCCCAGGATGCCTCTGTCTGCAGTTTATGCTATATGTTTACGTGCTCCCCCCCCCCAAGTGGTTGGGACCTTGTTAGTAGAGTCCTGCACCAGGTCCACATAGCAATAGGCCCCGACACCAGCACACCATATTAGCTTCTCTTATGTCTCTCTAAAATGTCTTTCAGCAATTGTCAACTATGAAATGTAGGAGTAATCTTGTATCAGTGTGAGGCTGGTTGTGGGGTGATGGCAGCCTCTTCACTGCCGGCCCCTCCACTGCCGGCCCCTCCACTGCACGCCCCTCCACTGCCGGCCCCTCCACTGCACGCCCCTCCACTGCTGACCTCTCCACTGCCGGCCCCTCCACTGCCGGCCCCTCCTCTGCACGCCCCTCCACTGCATGCCCCTCTACTGCACGCCCTTCCACTGCACCACTGCATGCCCCTCTACTGCACGCCCTTCCACTGCATGCCCCTCCACTGCCGGCCCCTCCTCTGCACGCCCCTCTGCTGCACGCCCCTCCACTGCCGACCTCTCCACTGCCGGCCCCTCCACTGCTGACCTCTCCACTGCCGGCCCCTCCACTGCCGGCCCCTCCACTGCATGCCCCTCTACTGCACGCCCTTCCACTGCATGCCCCTCCACTGCCACCCCCCCTCCTCTGCACGCCCCTCCGGTGCACGCCCCTCTACTGCACGCCCTTCCACTGCACGCCCCTCCGCTGCACGCCCCTCCACTGCTAGCCTCTCCACTGCACGCCCCTCCACTGCCGACCTCTGCACTGCACGCCCCTCCACTGCACGCCCCTCCACTGCCGGCCTCTCCACTGCACGCCCCTCCACTGCACGCCCCTCCACTGCAGGCCTCTCCACTGCACGCCCCTCCACTGCAGGCCTCTCCACTGCACGCCTTTTCACTGCACGCCCCTCCACTGCCGACCTCTCCACTGCCGGCCCCTCCACTGCACGCCCCTCGACTGCAGGCCTCTCCACTGCACGCCCCTCCACTGCCGACCTCTCCACTGCCGGCCCCTCCACTGCACACCCCTCCACTGCCGACCTCTCCACTGCCGACCTCTCCACTGCCGACCTCTCCACTGCCAACCTCTCCACTGCCAGCCTCTCCACTGCACGCCTCTCCACTGCACGCCTCTCCACTGCACGCCTCTCCACTGCACGCCCCTCCACTGCCGACCTCTCCACTGCACGCCCCTCCACTGCCGGCCTCTCCACTGCACGCCCCTCCACTGCCGACCTCTCCACTGCCGACCTCTCCACTGCCAACCTCTCCACTGCCGGCCTCTCCACTGCCGGCCTCTCCACTGCACGCCTCTCCACTGCACGCCTCTCCACTGCACGCCCCTCCACTGCCGACCTCTCCACTGCACGCCCCTCCACTGCCGGCCTCTCCACTGCACGCCCCTCCACTGCCGACCTCTGCACTGCCGGCCCCTCCACTGCACGGCCCTCCACTGCCGACCTCTCCACTGCCGGCCCCTCCACTGCCGACCTCTCCACTGCACGCCCCTCCACTGCCGACCTCTCCACTGCCGGCCCCTCCACTGCCGACCTCTCCACTGCACGCCCCTCCACTGCTAGCCTCTCCACTGCACGCCCCTCCACTGCCGGCCTCTCCACTGCACGCCCCTCCTCTGCACGCCCCTCCACTGCCGGCCCCTCCTCTGCACGCCCCTCCACTGCATGCCCCTCTACTGCACGCCCTTCCACTGCATGCCCCTCCACTGCCGGCCCCTCCTCTGCACGCCCCTCCACTGCAGGCCTCTCCACTGCATGCCCCTCCAATGCAGGCCGCTCCACTGCACGCCTTTTCACTGCACGCCCCTCCACTGCCGACCTCTCCACTGCCGGCCCCTCCACTGCACGTCCCTCCACTGCAGGCCTCTCCACTGCCGACCTCTCCACTGCCAGCCCCTCCACTGCACACCCCTCCACTGCCGACCTCTCCACTGCCGACCTCTCCACTGCCAACCTCTCCACTGCACGCCCCTCCACTGCACGCCCCTCCACTGCACGCTCCTCCACTGCCGACCTCTCCACTGCCAACCTCTCCACTGCCAGCCTCTCCACTGCCGACCTCTCCACTGCACGCCTCTCCACTGCACGCCCCTCCACTGCCGACCTCTCCACTGCACACCCCTCCACTGCCGGCCTCTCCACTGCCGGCCTCTCCACTGCCGGCCTCTCCACTGCCGGCCTCTCCACTGCCGGCCTCTCCACTGCCGACCTCTCCACTGCACGCCCCTCCACTGCCGACCTCTCCACTGGCGACCTCTCCACTGCCAACCTCTCCACTGCACGCCCCTCCACTGCACGCCCCTCCACTCCCGACCTCTCCACTGCCGGCCCCCCACTGCACGCCCCTCCACTCCCGACCTCTCCACTGCCAACCTCTCCACTGCCGGCCCCCCACTGCACGCCTCTCCACTGCCGACCTCTCCACTGCTGGCCCCCCTGTGCGCTCACATCTCCAATGACCTATCAGTTATAATGATGTTTTTGGTCTCACAGGTGGAATTGGCCAAAGAGGAGAAGTGCGAGTTTCTTCCGTTCTTATCACCCCGAAAAGTGATTGTCAAGGGCGGAAAAATAAGCGGGATGGAATTTGTTCGAACAGAACAAGATGAGGATGGAAAATGGATGGAGGATGAGGATCAGGTGGTTCAGCTAAAAGCCGATGTGATCATCAGTGCGTTCGGATCTGTGCTGAGCGACCCCGCAGGTACCGCACCCTTATCCGTCACATCTCTGCATTTTATCTGGATTATTTCTATTTTCATGTACTGAAAACTATTCAGATCAATTGTTTTACTTCCATTTTTTTTAATACGTATGCTTGTATATGCGGATGGAGTTTTCCAGTACGCTGCTACGCTCAGTCGGTTGAGTAGAAAACCCGATTTCATTTTTACTTAATGAGGTTTTTTTTTATTTGCATTTTTTTGTAGTCACAAAAAACAGCAAAAAAGTGGATAATTCTTTAAATTAAATAAAACAAAAATATGTAACAAAATGGAACCAAAATAGAAACAGAATACAGTATAATCAGTCACTGACCATGTTGTTGCTGTGGTGGTGTTGGTGGGGGCCTAATGAGAAACCTTCTCCATACATTCCCCTGGACGGTTGTGTCCTCGCGTTGGCCGGTGGCTTAGAAACAGAAGACTGTGAGCAGGAAAAGCCCCCCCCCCCCCCCCCCCCCCCCCCCCCCCCCCCCCCCCCTTCATCTAGCCTGCCCTTATATTATTTCCTTTAATATTATCTTAGGACAGATAGATGTATGTAGATTGCAGGCAGGTTACATTCATTTATTGTAGATTTATCTACCACATCTGCTGGAAGTTTCCTCCAAGCATCTACTACTCTATCACTACAGTTCTTTACTGTTTCCCCCCACTATCCTGTGACTGTCCCTTTTTTCTGAACCGTATTGTGAAATTACTAGACCAGTGAGCTGCGGGTGCGGAGCCGCCACCAATCATTCCTCATTTCTATTATTATTATTATTATTATTACGACTTTTCATCCTGAATTTCCAAAGAACCAAATGATGAGGCTTTTGTTCAGTGATCACAGCAAAGACTACGATGGGCCCGGAGATCAGGCGATGGCGAGCGTTAGTCTGACTGCTTTTAATCTACAAGTTCTGAAGGTAATTTTGGCTAATGAAGAGTCATTTCCATCATCCGTCCTTTCACTTTGTGTCATTGGAAGAAGTCATGCCAAAATGGGATGTAAAACTCAGCGATTGTTTCCCCGCCAATAATGTGACCGTGCTGAGAGGAAAGAACTTTTCTTTATTATACGAAACTTTACTCACATGCAGCGTCTCGTATAAGAGACATCATGTATCCATGTGGAAGCATGGAGGAAGAAGATAGCTGCTCCGTCTAGTCCGCCCGCATGTTATTGGAATTATCCGTGTGGAAGCATGGAGGAAGAAGATGGCTGCTCCGTCTAGTCCGCCCGCATGTTATTGGAATTATCCGTGTGGAAGCATGGAGGAAGAAGATGGCTGCTCCGTCTAGTCCACCTGCATGTTATCGGAATTATCTGTGTAGAAGCATGGGAGAGGAAGATGGCTGCTCCGTCTAGTTCGCCCGCATGTTATCAGGATTATCCATGTAGAAGCATGGAAGAAGATGATGATGATGGCTGCTCCGTCTAGTCCACCCGCATGTTATTGGAATTATCTGTGAAGACGCTTAGAAGAAGAAGATAGCTGCTCCGTCTAGTCCACCTGCATTTTATTGGAATTATCTGTGTAGAAGCTTGGAAGAAGAAGAAGATGGCTGCTCCGTCTAGTCCACTTGCATGTTATTGGAATTATCTGGTTAGAAGCATGGAAGAAGACGATGGCTGCTCCGTCTAGTCCACTTGCATGTTATTGGAATTATCTGTGTAGAAGCATGGAAGAAGAAGATGGCTGCTCCGTCTAGTCCGCCCGCATGTTATTGGAATTATCTGTGTAGAAGCATGGAGGAAGAAGATAGCTGCTCCGTCCAGTCCACCTGCATGTTATTAGAATTATCTGCGTAGAAGCATGGAAGAAGAAGAAGATGGCTGCTCCGTCTAGTCCGCCCGCATGTTATTGGAATTATCTGTGAAGATGCTTGGAAGAAGAAGATGGCTGCTCCGTCTAGTCCGCCCGCATGTTATCAGGATTATCCATGTAGAAGCATGGAAGAAGAAGAAGATGGCTGCTCCGTCTAGTTCGCCCGCATGTTATTGGAATTATCTGTGAAGACGCTTGGAAGAAGATGGCTGCTCCGTCTAGTCCGCCCGCATGTTATCAGGATTATCCATGTAGAAGCATGGAAGAAGATGATGATGATGATGATGATGGCTGCTCCGTCTTGACCGCCTGTATATTATCGGGATAATCCGTGTCTTACAGTAGATTTAGGTTAATTCCAGGCAGGTGTAGGTGAGTGTTGGGAGTGTCACCTGTGGAGAGAGAACCACGTAGCATGTTGCCAGGTCCCCAGCATCTGAGAAGAACGTCCATCAGCCCAGTTGGTAAAGTTTATTATGTGGAACATCCAGTATTATTACAGCAATACGATGGACAGAGACAGACCGGTCTTCTTTAACCCCTTAGGGACCAGCTGTACATCTTTTTATCGGCTTTAGGCTAGGCTGCCGCTGCTTTACGATTCCTGTGCTGAATGCCAGGACTGGAGAAATAATCTCTACAGTTAAACTCTATGCATGCCGCAGTGACATGGAAGAGATTTATGGGACCCTGTCAGCCCAGTGACATGACCGCCAGGTTTCTATGGCAGCCAGGTAAGTGGCGGAATCCAGCTGTGCCGAGGGTAGAATACACTGCACTGCGTTATATCTGTGATCAGGGGTCAGAGGGGAAAGGTTCCTTATGGGACTAGTTAAAACGTAAGGAAAAGGAAGCAAAAAAATTTTAAGAAATCATAAAAAAGTTGCCCCCCCTTCCCAAAAAGTTACACCTGTCTAAATACCCCTCACATGATGACTGCTTCTAGAAAACATAAAATGATTATAAAAACTGAGACGCGTTTGGTATCGCCGCGTCCGTAACTGTATAAGGATCCTCATTGATCTGGAAGGTTGTAAAGAAAAAAAAAGATCCACCAGAGAAGATTGTGATCAAAAAGTCTCCTGAACCTGAAGATGAAGCCAAAGCTGAACCACAAGATGGTGGACAGATAAGTGTAAAATCTAAGTATCCCGGCTTTGTATCGTATGGCTTACAGTGCGTCAGGGAGAGCTCACAGAGCGACTATAGGAGCCGCCGGCCGCGCGGTGAGGCTGACCGTGTGATGTGAGGCTGACCGTGATATGTGAGGCTTACCGTGATATGTGAGGCTGACCGTGTGATGTGAGGCTGACCGTGTGATGTGAGGCTGACCGTGTGATGTGAGGCTGACCATGTGACGCGAAGGCTGACCGTGTGATGTGAGGCTGACCGTGTGATGTGAGGCTGACCGTGATATGTGAGGCTGACCGTGATATGTGAGGCTGACCATGTGATGTGATATGTGAGGCTGACCGTGATATGTGAGGCTGACCGTGTGATGTGAGGCTGACAGTGATGTGAGGCTGACCGTGATATGTGAGGCTGACCGTGTGATGTGAGGCTGACCGTGTGATGTGAGGCTGACCATGTGATGTGAGGCTGACCGTGTGATGTGAGGCTGACCGTGTGATGTGAGGCTGACCGTGATATTTGAGGCTGACCGTGTGATGTGAGGCTGACCGTGTGATGTGAGGCTGACCGTGTGATGTGAGGCTGACCATGTGATGTGAGGCTGACCGTGTGATGTGAGGCTGACCGTGTGATGTGAGGCTGACCATGTGACGCGAAGGCTGACCTTGTGACATGAAGGTTGACGGTGTGACACGATGGCTGACCATATGACGCGATGGCTGACCACTTGACGTGGAGGCTGACCGTGTGACGCAATGGCAGAGCCGTTATAGGAGCCGCCAGCCACACACAATTCCTTTTATTCATAAGAGAATACATTCTATCTGAACCTCCATGACGCGGAGGCTGACCGTGTGATGTGAGGCTGACCGTGTGACATGAAGGCTGACCGTGTGATGTGAGGCTGACCGTGTGACATGAAGGCTGACCGTGTGACGCGATGGCTGACCACATGACGTGGAGGCTGACCGTGTGACGCGATGGCTGACCGTGTGATGCGATAGCTGACCACATGACGTGGAGGCTGACCGTGTGATGTGAGGCTGGCTATGTGACATGAAGGCTGACTGCGTGATGCGATGGCTGACCACATGACATGGGGGCTGATTGTGTGACGCGATGGCTGACCATGTGACGTGATGGCTGACCATGTGACGCCACTGCTGTTTAGGCTTGGCCCTGTGCTGGTGAATAGCCATTGCTGAACCGCATATATATATATATATATATATATATATATATATATATGTTCTATTCTCCCCCTGTGGACTGGCGCCCCCTATAAGTAATGCTGTCACACACATACAATGTTACGCTGGATACTTCGCTCCTTCCCCGATGTCCTTCTGAAACCAATACACGCTGAGTCTTCTGCCAAGTTGGAATCTCTTGGAAAAAAATTCTGAGCCTTGAAATAATCTAAAGGAATTCTGGTCCTTTCCGATGAATCATCCGCCGAACCATATGGGCAATCTGGAGCTACAGCTGCCGCTCACACAGAAACAGGTGTTACTTTCCAGTCCTCCAGATCTGTGACACCCAGACATAGCAGAGCTGTGCGCACAGGATCTCAGCGGTTACCAGACATAGCAGAGCTGTGCGCACAGGATCTCAGCGGTTACTGATCACCAGACAAAGCAGAGCTGTGCGCACAGGATCTCAGCGGTTACTGATCACCAGACATAGCAGAGCTGTGCGCACAGGATCTCAGCGGTTACCAGACATAGCAGAGCTGTGCGCACAGGATCTCAGCGGTTACCAGACATAGCAGAGCTGTGCGCACAGGATCTCAGCGGTTACTGATCACCAGACATAGCAGAGCTGTGCGCACAGGATCTCAGCGGTTACTGATCACCAGACATAGCAGAGCTGTGCGCACAGGATCTCAGCAGTTACTATCTATTACTCGGCGTCTCCGTTACTCGGCGTCTCCGATATTTGGCGTCACCATTATTCAGCGTCACCGTTACTTGGTGTCGACAAAACCAGGTTCCGATGATCTGAGGATTTCCTATAAAAGGTGATCTCAGGTTTTATCGCTGTGTCTAAAATGAGAAACCAAAGTTGTTTGATAACAGAAATCTCCTGGATGCTGGTAATTATGATTGTGCTTCAAGGAGAAAGTTACTCGGCGTCTCCGATATTTGGCGTCACCATTATTCAGCGTCACCGTTACTCGGCGTCTTTGTTACTCGGCGTCTCCGTTACTTGGCGTCTCCGTTACTCGGCATCTCCATTACTCGCACTCTCCGTTAATCGGCGTCTCCGATATTTGGCGTCACCATTATTCAGCGTCACCGTTACTCGGCGTCTTCGTTACTCGGCGTCTCCGTTACTCGGCATCTCCATTACTCGGCTTCACCATTATTCAGCGTCACCGTTACTCGGCGTCACCATTATTCAGCGTCTCCATTACTCGGCGTCTCCATTACTCGCCGTCTCCATTACTCGCACTCTCCGTTACTCGGCGTCTCCGATATTTGGCGTCACCATTATTCAGCGTCACCGTTACTCGGCGTCTTCGTTACTCTGCGTCTCCGTTACTCGGCATCTCCATTACTCGGCTTCACCATTATTCAGCGTCACCGTTACTCGGCGTCACCATTATTCAGCGTCTCCATTACTTGGCGTCTCCGTTACTCGCCGTCTCCATTACTCGCACTCTCCGTTACTCGGCGTCTCCGATATTTGGCGTCACCATTATTCAGCGTCACCGTTACTCGGCGTCTTCGTTACTCGGCGTCTCCGTTACTTGGCGTCTCCGTTACTCGGCATCTCCATTACTCGGCGTCACCATTATTCAGCGTCACCATTACTTGGCGTCTCTGTTACTCGCCGTCTCCATTACTCGCACTCTCCGTTACTCGGCGTCTCCGATATTTGGCGTCACCATTATTCAGCGTCACCGTTACTCGGCGTCTTCGTTACTCGGCGTCTCCGTTACTTGGCGTCTCCGTTACTCGGCATCTCCATTACTCGGCGTCACCATTATTCAGCGTCACCATTACTTGGCGTCTCTGTTACTCGCCGTCTCCATTACTCGCACTCTCCGTTACTCGGCGTCTCCGATATTTGGCGTCACCATTATTCAGCGTCACCGTTACTCGGCGTCTTCGTTACTCGGCGTCTCCGTTACTTGGCGTCTCCGTTACTCGGCATCTCCATTACTCGGCGTCACCATTATTCAGCGTCACCATTACTTGGCGTCTCCATTACTCGCCGTCTCCATTACTCGCTGTCTCTATTACTCGCTGTCTCTATTACTCGCCGTCTCCGTTTCTCGGCATCAGGATGAAGACCATTACTGAAGACACCGACAAAACCAGGTTCCGATGATCTGAGGATTTCCTATAAAAGGTGATCTCAGGTTTTATCGCCGTGTCTAAAATGAGAAACCAAAGTTGTTTGATAACAGAAATCTCCTGGATGCTGGTAATTATGATTGTGCTTCAAGGAGAAAGAACATAAAAAGAAATGGAAATGTGAGACATCTGGAATCTAATTATGCAAGAACATATGTTTATCCACTTGGGAAATAACAAGTTAATTGGAAATTAGTAAGGAAACCCTGAGAAAACAATCTGAGCTAAGTGCTTGGAAGTCCAGGTTAGCCGCTATGTTAGAGCAGGTACAAGCACTCCGAAGATGAATTTTAATATCATAGATTTGCATAGTTCTTTATATAGAAATACACAGGTGAGTCTTGTTAATTCACGAGGCTTATCACCAAAGAGAATTCATCTGTGGAGAGCAACGACATAGGTGGGAGGGTGGTGGATGCCTGGCTGGGAGGACTGGAGCAGACCGAGGTGGGAGAGACTCCAGGGAGAGCGGCTCCTCCAGGCTCTTCTCTCCTCTCTGCACCTGCACATTTACACTAATCATTGTTTTCTCTAGAAAAAGTAATTCCGTATTTCCGTATTCCAAGCTTGACGACTCTTTCAGGAAATCGGAACACTTGGAAAGCCGGACAGATTTCTCTAGACAAAAAGAATAAACTGCTGATGCTTGCGAGTCACATATGGAGATTTATAGTTCAAGGGTGATATTACACGGGATGATTATCCTTCAAAAAATCGTTAGATCGTTCGGATTTGAATGATAATCGTGTAGTGTAATAGTAACGATTAAACGACCAACGAGAAATTGTTGGTTGTTTGATAGGATTTGGACCTATTTTTATCTTGGATCGTTTGCAAATAGTTTGCATGTAATAAGACGTTGTTCGCAATAGCGACGAACGCAGTAGTGATGTCAGGAAAACCACAAGAACGGTCACCTTTCCTTGTAATTGGGTGAGCGATTTCAGGTCGTTCGCCATAACGGTCATTTGAAATTGTTTATTGTTAATCGTGGAAAAATAGCTTCGTGGCATAGTACCCTAAATGTGCTCATCTCTACTAGTAAGCATATGTAGGGGCTGTGTCCTGTGCAGGTGTCTCCAGGATGTCTCACCAGGATAAAGCTGCTTAATAGTTGAACAAAATGCAGCCGAAACGTTACTAGGAAACAAATAATCTGAAGTAGATGAGACATTTTACTTGCACCCCTTGTTGTTTCTATTGGTTTTTGCTTTGTGTAGATCATAGTGTGTAGAATAGCAGATACTGAGCTGCAGACTGTACATCTACAACATAACGGAAGACTCCAACCCCCGAACAATTGTAGAGACCCCGGTGATGGCAATGGTAGCACTAACATAGAATCAGAGATTTAGGAGGAGCTATTTTATTACTTTGTTTGTCTTTGTCTAAAAGGATGGCTGCTCTCTGTTCGCTCTGTTTGGTTCCCCCCCCCCCCCCCCCCCCTCTCTCCCCTCCCTGAACAGTGTCTGTTTGACCCTCTCTGGCTGCTCTCTGGTCACTCTGTTTGGTTGCTCTCTGGTCGCTGTTTGGCTGCCCTCTCATCAATCTGTTTTGCTGCTCTCTGGTCGCTCTGTTTGGCTCCTCTCTGGTCACTCTGGCTGCTCTCTGGTCACTCTGTTTGGTTGCTCTCTGGTCGCTCTGATTGGCTGCTTTCTTGATGCTCTGTTTGGCTGCTCTCTGGTCACTCTGGCCGCTCTCTGGTCACTCTGTTTGGCTGCTCTCTGATCGCTGTTTGGCTGCCCTCTGGTCGCTCTGTTTGGCTGCTCTCTGGTCACTCTGATTGGCCGCTCTCTGGTCACTCTGTTTGGCTGCTCTCTGATCGCTGTTTGGCTGCCCTCTGGTCGCTCTGTTTGGCTGCTCTCTGGTCACTCTGTTTTGTTGCTCTCTGGTCTCTCTGTTTGTCTGCCCTCTGGTCGCTCTGATTGGTTGCTCTGTTTGGCTGCCCCCCTGGTCTCTCTGTTTGGCTGCTCTCTGGTCGCTCTTTGGCTTCCCTCTGGTCGCTCTGTTTGGCTGCTCTCTGGTCACTCTGTTTGGCTGCTCTCTCGTCGCTCTGTTTGGCTGCTCTCTCGTCGCTCTGTTTGGCTGCCCTCTGGTCGCTCTGTTTGGCTGCTCTCTGGTCACTCTGTTTGGCTGCTCTCTCGTCGCTCTGTTTGGTTGCTCTCTGGTCGCTCTGTTTGGCTGCTCTCTGGTCGCTCTGTTTGGCTGCTCTCTGGTCACTCTGTTTGGCTGCCCTCTGGTCGCTCTGTTTGGTTGCTCTCTGGTCGCTCTGTTTGGTTGCTCTCTGGTCGCTCTGTTTGGCTGCTCTCTGGTCGATCTGTTTGGTTGCTCTCTGGTCGCTGTTTGGTTGCTCTCTGGTCGCTCTGTTTGGCTGCTCTCTGGTTGCTCTGTTTGGTTGCTCTCTGGTCGCTCTGTTTTGTTGCTCTCTGGTCTCTCTGTTTGTCTGCCCTCTGGTCGCTCTGATTGGTTGCTCTGTTTGGCTGCTCCCCTGGTCTCTCTGTTTGGCTGCTCTCTGGTCGCTCTTTGGCTTCCCTCTGGTCGCTCTGTTTGGCTGCTCTCTGGTCGCTCTGTTTGGTTGCTCTCGGGTCGCTCTATTTGGCTGCTGTCTGGTCGCTGTTTGGTTGCTCTCTGGTCGCTCTGTTTGGTTGCTCTCTGGTCGCTGTGCTTGGCAGCTCTCTGGTCGCTCTGTTTGGTTGCTCTCTGGTCGCTCTGTTTGGCCACTCTCTCGTTGCTCTGTTTGGCTGCCCTCTGGTCGCTCTGTTTGGTTGCTCTCTGGTCGCTCTGTTTGGCTGCCCTCTGGTTGCTCTCTTGTCAGTCTCTATTTGGATGGTGGAGCCTTACATTTGCTGAGAGTGGATTTCTCATTGATATCTTCTGAATGGTGGGTTTTCTTATGTGTTAGCAGCTGGTTCCCTACAGAATGCCTAGCTACAGATTCTGAATGCCTTGTCTGGTCCATATGGAGGGCGCTTAAATCTTAAACACGAAGCTTACTCAGTATAGGGGGTAAAAAAAATATAAAAAAAATAGTAGGCCCTTTAAGTGTCCTCTCAGCTGTGCAGTGCTGGATCAGCTCTGGTTGCTGAGAGGACTTTGCCAGATCCAAAGAATTGTCGATGAAGGAGATCAACCTGACCGTCAGCTGGATAATACGTTGGGTTTTTACATTTTAGTAAAGTTCCCTTTTGACCCAACCAGGTTTTCCTTCGCTTGAATATGTTTTCTTCTTCTAACCTAAAGAAGTTGGAGACAGCCATGTGACGGGGTTCCTAGAAGTGTATAATACAATTCCTTCCTCGTGTATCGGTTATTTGTCAGCTACGGAGCTGTTATCTGCTTCACTACAACGTGTATGGTGAACAATAGAAGAATCTGAGCAGTAACAACCCGACCTTGAACTTTCTTCTTCTGTCATGTTCTTTAAAATTCCTCTACCTGGGGGCAGAGCCGGATGGCGAGCAGGAAGGATAAGCAGCTTTCCTGCTCTGTGACCTGTACAGCTTCCACGGCAGCTACAAAAGGCGAAAATACAGCAAATGTGCTGTCAGACAAGGCAGTAAATCCACAAAAACTCAACATCCACCAAACTAGGAATGATTTGACAGCTCAAAAACGGCCATCTGGTTTATCAGCAGTTATAGATGGCACCCAAAGACCTATACATAATACCTGTGAGGTGACAGCAGAAGGAGGGGTAAGGAGATGCAGATGAGATCACAAACTCCTCATTTTAACTCAGCTTGAATCCCCCTCCCCCTCAGCTTGTATCCCACATGTAGATATCCCCCTGTGGATACCCCACCCCAGTAGGTAGTGTCCACCATCTAGGCATCCCCCTAGTAGGTAGTGTCCACCATGTAGGTAGCTCCCCCTAGTAGGTAGCATTCCCCATGTAGGCATCCACCTGTAGGTACCTGCCGGCAGCAGGTAGTATTCCCTATGTATGCATCCCCCTTTAGGTAGCCCCAGCAGTAGATAGTATCCCCCATGTAGGTAACCCCCAGTAGGTATTGTCCCCCATGTAGGCATCCCCATGTAGGAATCCACCTGTACATAGCTCCCCCCAGTAGGTAGTATCCCCTATGTATGCATCCCCCTTTAGGTAGCCCCCCAGTAGGTAGTATCCCCCTGTAGGCATCCCTATGTAGGAATCCACCTGTACATAGCTCCCCCCAGTAGGTATTGTCCCCCATGTATGCATCCCCCTGTAGGTAGCCCCCCAGTAGGTAGTATCCCCCATGTAGGCATCCTCCTGTAGGTAGCCCCCAGTAGGTAGTGTCCTATATTTAGTCCTTCCCTATTTTAGTGTCCCCCCCCCCCCCCCATTGTCAGTTCTTACATTAGCGAGCTATTACACAGAGGCAAAATTGATCGAATCAGTCCGATTATCACTCTGTGTAATAGAGACAACAATCAGCTGAGGAAATAATCGGTTTGTTTAGGTCCTAAGATCATCAGCCGCTAAGCGTGGATTGCTCTGTGTAATAGATGTGATGGTGATGCAAGGCCGGTGGCTGGTGACTCTGTAATAACATAAATAAACTCCTCGACACCTTCTTAGGCTTCCTGACGTCCAGCTAGCTTCAGCCGCTGCAGTATTGTCCGCCTTCTCCCTGGGGGGGGAGATGTGTTACACCCCCTCAGCACCCCGCTGGTCAGTAGTGTGCCCTCCCTCAGCACCCCGCTGGTCAGTAGTGTGCCCTCCCTCAGCACCCCCGCTGGTCAGTAGTGTGCCCTCCCTCAGCACCCCCGCTGGTCAGTAGTGTGCCCTCCCTCAGCATCCCCCCTGGTCAGTAGTGTGCCCTCCCTCAGCACCCCGCTGGTCAGTAGTGTGCCCTCACTCAGCACCCCCGCTGGTCAGTAATGTGCCCTCCCTCAGCACCCCCGCTGGTCAGTAGTGTGCCCTCCCTCAGCACCCCGCTGGTCAGTAATGTGCCCTCCCTCAGCACCCCCGCTGGTCAGTAGTGTGCCCTCCCTCAGCACCCCCGCTGGTCAGTAGTGTGCCCTCCCTCAGCACCCCCGCTGGTCAGTAGTGTGCCCTCCCTCAGCACCCCGCTGGTCAGTAGTGTGCCCTCCCTCAGCATCCCCCCTGGTCAGTAGTGTGCCCTCCCTCAGCACCCCCGCTGGTCAGTAGTGTGCCCTCCCTCAGCATCCCCCCTGGTCAGTAGTGTGCCCTCCCTCAGCATCCCCCCTGGTCAGTAGTGTGCCCTCCCTCAGCATCCCCCCTGGTCAGTAGTGTGCCCTCCCTCAGCACCCCCGCTGGTCAGTAGTGTGCCCTCCCTCAGCATCCCCCCTGGTCAGTAGTGTGCCCTCCCTCAGCACCCCCGCTGGTCAGTAGTGTGCCCTCCCTCAGCAACCCCCCTGGTCAGTAGTGTGCCCTCCCTCAGCACCCCCGCTGGTCAGTAATGTGCCCTCCCTCAGCACCCCCGCTGGTCAGTAGTGTGCCCTCCCTCAGCACCCCGCTGGTCAGTAATGTGCCCTCCCTCAGCACCCCCGCTGGTCAGTAGTGTGCCCTCCCTCAGCACCCCCGCTGGTCAGTAGTGTGCCCTCCCTCAGCACCCCCGCTGGTCAGTAGTGTGCCCTCCCTCAGCACCCCCGCTGGTCAGTAGTGTGCCCTCCCTCAGCACCCCCGCTGGTCAGTAGTGTGCCCTCCCTCAGCACCCCCGCTGGTCAGTAGTGTGCCCTCCCTCAGCACTCCGCTGGTCAGTAATGTGCCCTCCCTCAGCACCCCCGCTGGTCAGTAGTGTGCCCTCCCTCAGCACCCCCGCTGGTCAGTAGTGTGCCCTCCCTCAGCACCCCCGCTGGTCAGTAGTGTGCCCTCCCTCAGCATCCCCCCTGGTCAGTAGTGTGCCCTCCCTCAGCACCCCCGCTGGTCAGTAGTGTGCCCTCCCTCAGCATCCCCCCTGGTCAGTAGTGTGCCCTCCCTCAGCACCCCCGCTGGTCAGTAGTGTGCCCTCCCTCAGCATCCCCCCTGGTCAGTAGTGTGCCCTCCCTCAGCACCCCCGCTGGTCAGTAGTGTGCCCTCCCTCAGCACCCCCGCTGGTCAGTAGTGTGCCCTCCCTCAGCACCCCACTGATCCCTGTGTTCCCTTAATAATATAATAGTTCTGTCCCCTTAATAATATATAATAGTTTATAACACGTCCTGCCTGGCTTCTGCCTCCTCAATCCCTGTGCTGTAATATACTGCGCGGTGGTCGCTGCATCTGTTGACAAGCAGCTTCCCCTCTCTAATCCCGGCTCCCCCCGCACCCAAACCCCCCTCCCCCGCGCCGTATCCTTTGGATAATGCTGCATTACGGCTTTTATCATGCTAAACACAACATTTGTTTAGTGGGAAGGAACAGAAAGGTTTCTGAATCTGCGCTGAACACATTTATATTCAATGAAGTTTGGGATTGGCCATTCAGGTTCTTTCAGGATACACTTCTCGCCTCTAACAATGTTTGTACAATAGAAATCTATTTCTCCAGTGCATTAAGCAGATATCAGCCTCGTAATGTACAGACAGAGCAGCTAATGCTATAGATTTATATTCTGCTAGTCAGGCAGCCATGGTGCCAGTGCAGCGCCGGATTACTGGAACCTCTGAAGTCTGTGGCAGAAAGGGAATCTATTGGCTCCTTCCCCAACAAATGTCTGGCTGTCTTTATTCTTTCCTTCAGGGAGTATTACTGAGGGGAGGGCACAAGGGGCAGTATTACTGGGGGGGGGGCAAAAATGGGCACTACTACTAAAAGAAGGGCACAAAGGGGCACTAAAATTGAGAGGAGGGCACAAAGGGGCAGTTTTACTGAGAGGAGGGCACAGAGGAGCACTAATACTATGGGGAGAGCACAAAGGGGCACTGATACTGAGGGGATTGCACAAAGGGGCAGTATTACAGAGAGGAGGGCACAGAGGGGCATTAATACTGAGGGGAGTGCAGAAAGGGGCAGTATTACAGAGAGGAGGGCACAAAGGAGCACTTATACTGAGAGGAGGGCACAAAGGGGCGCTAATACTGAGAGGAGGGCACAAAGGAGCCCTAACACTGAGAGGAAGGCAGAAAGGAGTGGTATTACTTAGAGGAAGGCACAAAGGGCGGAATTACTGAAAGGAGGGCAGAAAGGGGTGGTATTACTGAAGGGAGGGCACAAGGGGCAGTATTACTGGGGGGGGGGGGGGCAAAAATGGGCACTACTACTAAAAGAAGGGCACAAAGGGGCACTAAAATTGAGAGGAGGGCACAAAGGGGCAGTTTTACTGAGAGGAGGGCACAAAGGGGCAGTTTTACTGAGAGGAGGGCACAGAGGAGCACTAATACTATGGGGAGAGCACAAAGGGGCACTGATACTGAGGGGATTGCACAAAGGGGCAGTATTACAGAGAGGAGGGCACAGAGGGGCATTAATACTGAGGGGAGTGCAGAAAGGGGCAGTATTACAGAGAGGAGGGCACAAAGGAGCACTTATACTGAGAGGAGGGCACAAAGGGGCGCTAATACTGAGAGGAGGGCACAATGGGGCACTTAAACTGAGAGGACGGCACAAAGTGGCAGTATTACTGAGAGGAGGGCACAAAGGGGCGCTAATACTGAGAGGAGGGCACAAAGGAGCACTTATACTGAGAGGAGGGCACAAAGGAGCCCTAATACTGAGAGAAGGGTACAAAGGGGTGCTAACACTGAGAGGAAGGCAGAAAGGAGTGGTATTACTTAGAGGAAGGCACAAAGGGGCGGAATTACTGAAAGGAGGGCAGAAAGGGGTGGTATTACTGAGAGGAGGGCACAAAGGGGCGTTATTACTGAGAGGAGGGCACAAAGGGGCGGTTTTACTGATGGGAGGGCACAAAGGGGCTCTAATACTGAGAGGAGGGTACAAAGGGGCTCTAATACTGAGAGGAGGGCACAAAGGGGCTCTAATACTGAGAGGAGGGCACAAAGGGGCTCTAATACTGAGAGGAGGGTACAAAGGGGCTCTAATATTGAGAGGAGGGTACAAAGGGGCTCTAATACTGAGAGGAGGGTACAAAGGGGCTCTAATATTGAGAGGAGGGCACAAAGGGGCTCTAATACTGAGAGAAGGGTACCAAGGGATGCTAATACTGAGAGGAGGGCACAAAGGGGCAGTATTAGTAAAAAGAGGGCACAAAGAGGCACTAATACTGAGAGCAGGGCACAAAGGGGCACTGATACTGAGATGAGAGCACAAAGGAGCACTAATACTGAGAGGAGGGCACAAAGGGGCTCTAATACTGAGAGGAGGGCACAAAGGGGCAGTATTAGTAAAAAGAGGACACAAAGAGGCACTAATACTAAGAGGAAGGCACAAAGGAGTGGTATTACTTAAAGGAGAGCACAAAGGGGCGCAATTACTGCGAGGAGGGCACAAAGGGGCGGTATTACTGAAAGGAGGCCAGTAAAGGAAGCTATTAATGAGAAGAAAGCACTTGGGGGAGGGAGAAGTTACTGTGTTTGATAGCAGCAAGGTTTTTCCTGAATCTTACCAAGTTACCCAGTGTACCCTCCTGGCATTGGGAGAGGCTCAATACTACTACAGATACCCAGTGTACCCTCCTGGCATTGTGGCATTCTAGGACAGGCAGGGGTAGCTGTTATTATTGGTTATGATCATAAAACCAAGGATCCCACCATACTGTCTGTGTGTTTTTAATTCTTAGAGTGTTCCTCTCATTTTAAGACCACGGCAGGATACGTTAAAAAAATCCTGTAGATACGCGGTCCTGACAAAAGGCGGAGACAGGAAGTGTTGTAGACGGCATTATAAGTGTATTGTCCCCGGCCGTGTCAGAGGAGACCGTGTACCTGCAGGATTTTTTCAGTGTATCCTGCCACGGTTTGAAGGGTTCAGTCCACTTTAATTACCTATTTGGGGAATAAGGAAAATGTAGGCCAGAAAGGCAATAACACACAGAAGATAACCGGGCCTAAACTTTCCTATCAATACTCCTAGAATTCAGATGACCCCAGGACTTACAGTAGAGCAGAATAGTAATAGTACCAAGCAAAAAGAATAGTAACATAGCAATATATGACAGGAACAGAATGATGATGGGAATGGATTATGATGCAAATAAAATATGAAGATGGTAATTGTTGCTAAATAAGAACAGGCTACAAAAAATGAGCTTGCTTACCCTCCCCTGAATATTTCCCTAACACCCAGACACCAGTCATCCCTACTGTATCTGCAAATATCTTTAAATAAAACCTGAGCAAATAAAAGTTCAGCAAGCACTCAACAATCTGTGCAAAAAAACTTTATTGATGCAGACATTGACATACAGTCATGGCCAAAAGTTTTGAGAATGATACAAATATTAATTTTTACAAGGTCTACTGCTTCAGTTTTTAAAATTGCAATTCGCATATACTCCAGAATGTTATAAAGAGTGATCAGCTTAACAGCAATTACTTTCACAGTAAATATTTGCCTAAAAAATGAACTTTATCCCCTAAAACACATTTCAACATCATTGCAGCCCGGCCTTACAAGGACCAGCTAACATTGTTTCAGTGATCGCTCCAGTAACACAGATGTGGGTGTTGATGAGGACAGGGCTGGAGATCAATCTGTCATGATTAAGTAAGAATGACACCACTGGACACTTTAAAAGGAGGCTGGTGCTTGGCATCATTGTTTCTCTTCTGTTAACCATGGTTATCTGTAAAGAAACACTTGCAGTTATCATTGCACTGCCCAAGAAAGACCAGCAAGCACCAGGACCGTCTCTTAAAAGTGTTTCTGCTGCAGGATCCGGCTACCAGCAGTGCAGAGCTTGCTCAGAAATGGCAGCAGGCAGGTGTGAGGGCATCTGCACTGTGTACTGTGAGACTGCGGAGACTCTTGGAGCAAGGCCTGGTCTCAAGGAGGACAGCAAAGAAGCCACTTCTCTCCAGAAAAACATCAGGGACAGACTGATATTCTGCAAAAGGTCCAGGGAGTGGGCTGCTGAGGACTGGGGGAAAGGTGCAGGGAGTGGACTGCTGAGGACTGGGGGAAAGGTCCAGGGAGTGGGCTGCTGAGGACTGGGGGAAAGGTGCAGGGAGTGGACTGCTGAGGACTGGGGGAAAGGTCCAGGGAGTGGACTGCTGAGGACTAGGGGAAAGGTCCAGGGAGCGGACTGCTGAGGACTGGGGGAAAGTCATTGTCTCTGATGAATCCCCTTTTCGATTGTTTAGGACATCTGGAAAACAGCTTATTGGAAGAAGACGAGGTGAGCGCTACCACCAGTCTTGTCTCATGCCAACTGTAAAGTATCCTGAAACCATTCATGTGTGGGGTTACTTCTCGGCCAAGGGAACGGGCTTTCTCGCAGTCTTGTCTAAAAACACGGCCATAAATAAAGAATGGGACCAGAATGTCCTCCAAGAGCAACTTCTCCCAACCGTCCAAGAGCAGTTTGGCCACCAACAATGGCTTTTCAGCATGATGGAGCACCTTGCCATAAAGCAAAGGTGATAACTAAATGGCTCAGGGAACAAAACATAGAGATTTTGGGTCCATGGCCTGGAAACTCCCCAGATCTTAATCCCATTGAGAATTTGTGGTCAATCATGAAGAGACGGGTGGACAAACAAAAACCAACAAGTTCTGACAAAATACAAGCATTGATTGTGCAAGAATGGACGGCTATCAGTCAGGATTTGGTCCAGAAGTTGATTGAGAGCAGCCGGGGAGAATTGCAGAGGTCCTGAAGAAGAAGGCGAAACACTGCAAATATTGACTTGCTGCAGTAACTCATTCTAAGTGTCAGTAGAAGCTTCTGTTACTCAGAATATGATTGCAATTATATTTCCCTATGTGATAAAACATCTGACAAACACACATAACAACCAGAGGGCAGAGGATCATGGGAAATAGAAGATTTGTGTCATTCTCAAAACTTTTGGCCATGACTGTACAATGCGGGCTGGTGGACAGCCACCAGATAATCATTGGGTGCTGGCCGTTTCTCTGGCCATCCATTGATTTACCAAAGCTGGGAGTTGAAGGAACGGCTGTCACCTTTGGCTCCGTGGAGTCCACCATGTCCTCCCGCCATTTTAAGTGAAGCTTCAGTAAAATTTGTT
This sequence comes from Dendropsophus ebraccatus, assembly GCA_027789725.1. Taxonomy (NCBI): domain Eukaryota; kingdom Metazoa; phylum Chordata; class Amphibia; order Anura; family Hylidae; genus Dendropsophus; species Dendropsophus ebraccatus. Next base: position 4,207,775 of record JAQFWZ010000045.1, read on the forward strand.
ATTCTTGGCTGGAGTTGGTGGACGCTTCTTCCTGTGTTTGTCGCGCTGTATCATTATACGTCTTATTTAACATCTTCATAGAAATTCTTTCTGATTGTAGATAAAATGTTTGTAAATGGCAGAAACCTGTTTTCCATGGATTTGCGTTTTGCTTTTGTAGCTTTTAGGTTCTCGTTGTAGTCTCTAATTTCCTGCCATATTGTATAAGTATAGGTAGCAGCACATTCATTCATGGCGCTGAATGCTAAAATTGGAGTAACATGTAAAATTACTTCAACTAAAAATCATTAAGCGGCTCTCTGATGCTTCTCCGATCCCGCGCTCTTAATGAGCGTTTCTCTTATTTAAATAAGTATAAATTGTCGACGCATCACGAGGAGGAGGAGATGTAATTACTTATCGCAGTCACACACTCGGCTCTGCTATACACTCTCATCCCCAACACCTTCACAATATCGGTGCGTTTAGTGTATTTTTCTGGAGTCCTTTTCCTTTGATGTTGGGACTATAAGGCAGGTAAAGTGTTATTCCGGATCTGCCTGGGCACATGGGTAATAGACCCCTGCCCGCTTTGTGGGGGTCATGTCTAGATGTTGTATATTGCTTAGACTTTGCACACTTTGTATTTCAGTGTATGCTAGAGGTGTTTGTTGGGAATGTTTGCTGATGTATACCTCCAACCAAATGCATAGCGGGGGGATAGATGACACGGGGCATGTGGTCACAGTGCTGACTACCAGGGGGACGGCGAAAGGTTTGGGGCAATAAACTGAACCTTGAGTGAAAAAAGCCAATTTACTGTTCAGCATTGAATGTTTCCCCTGACATCTTTCGCTATATAACATTGGGCTCAATGCAAAAAAAAAAAAAAAAAAAAAAAAAAATATATATATATATATATATATATATATATATATATATATATATAGATCGATGGCATGGCGTATGACTTATTTTGTTAGCGGTCCACCTTTAGGCTATGTTCACACTACGTAAAACAACAGCCATAGTTTTCACCACAAAACTACGGCCGTTGTTTTAAGGATGGGACGTTATAGCAATTCATACGAACTACGGTCGTACAGTTCACACAGCATATAAGACTACGGCCGTAGTTCGTACGGACCCATGAAAAATGAACTTGAAATTTATTTGCGGCCGGTAATGTTACACACGTAAAATTTATTTCGGCCAAATTAAACTTGATTTTAATGTAAAAAATTTACTGAGTGGTTTATTGGGCTAGTCGCAGTATTTCAATTAAATGACATGTTTCAGCCCGATTAAAAACATGCTAGGAGGCAATATTAAACAACGGCCGTAGTGTCACGACTAGCCCGTACATTCGTAATTCTACAGCCGTTGTTTTGGCCTCAAAATACCGGCCGTTGAAAATAACGGCCGTTATTTTACGTAGTGTGAACATATCATTATAGCGGCAAAAGTTATGCCCAAGCTTACTATTAGAGATGAGCGAACTACTAGAGGATTCACCAGACTTTTAAGAAGGGTTTGGAATAGTCTGAACGTTCAGAAAGTTTGCTCATACTTGCCGGTCCGCACTCCCCCATTGTCCCCCGCTGATCACAGCCGCCTCCACTTCCTGACTGAGACAAGGGAGACAGCACACGCAGCCAATCACCTGCCAGGGTGCTGCGCCGTCTCAGTCAGTGATTGGCTAAGCAGACTGGCGGCGACTGTGATCAGCAGGGGAAACAGGAGACACTAGCAGAACACCGAGGTGGGGGAGCAGACAGGTAAACATAGGTTTCTGTGTGTATTAGAATGTGCGGCCGCCATCTTTACAAACAAACCAAACTTTTTGCAAGTTTTCAATCTCAGTTTGTGAAGTTCAGTTCACTCATCTCTGCATACTACCCCAGTGGAGATCAAAAAGACTCTGGGAGCCAACGTCAGTGGAGCCTGGGGCTACGTTGGGAGCTTTTGTCTTATCCTCATTGTGTTTTCCCAAATAGCCACTAAGAGCACGCAATTCCCTACCTCCTCATAGTGCTCCACGGGGAACTACTGTATATTTTGGGGAGGTTTTGTCTTCGTATTGTGATGACTCAGAGCCTGATAGTTTTTCACATGTATTTGTAGGGAATTGGAGGCATGCATAGATGCAGTTAAGGCCTATAGACATCACCAGTACTGTAACTATGACTCTGTTGTATAGGAGATTGTAAGAGAGGTTGTATGGCTGCTTTAGCACAGGCAGTACCGTCACTCTGTGGCTAGTATTGTGGCCCATCAGGGGTAATATTCAGCAAGGAGTATGTTCTCCCCATGTATGCATTGGTTTCCTATGAGATCTCCGGCTTCCTTCTACGTGATAAGGAAACTATTTAGGTTGTGAGCTCCGATGGAGACCAGGACAAATGTGAGAAATTCTTCAGAATGGGTCTGGGCTGTATAAATGCAGAAAGTAACAGGTGTGAGGTCTCAGAGTTGGGATCGATAGGTTAGAAAGTCCCTCCTAGGCCAATGGCCCAGCTCCTGTTGCAGAGGTCCGTGACCGGCCTGGTTCACTCCGTCCCAAACTTCTTATTAACAAGTTTTCAAACTCTCTGAACATTAATGGGGTCGTGATGCTCGGGTTTTGTTAATGCATATAAATGTCTGCTCTGTATTCCGGCGGCGGCGGCACACCATGTATTATTCCCTTCTTTTTTCTGTGTTGTTATTAACAAGTTTGGTGCGCATCCTCTGGGAAATTAAAGGACAAATATGCCCTATTTCTATTCGAGTACAGTCTATTATCTCGTAAAGTCGGATTTTTACATCCGCCAATTGATAACACATTCATTAGCAGGGTTGTTGTATTTCCCACTAACCTCTGTGAGACACAAATAAGCGCATGTAAAAGCTCCAAGAGGAGCCGATAACTTGTTCTCTATGAGGTGAGAGACTTTAGGTGACCTGAGTAATGTGGTTAGAGGGAACGCTGTACCCGATCGCACATCCCGGCTCCGCTTTATTCATTATGCAACGTGGCTGGCAATGAGGGGCTAATGTGGTCTAATTATTTAGAGGTGACGGCATCATCATATTCTTAATAGAACAACTTCTCTTTGTTATCAGATTAGGTGCATTAGCTTGTCTTCACAATATTTTAGCGGCCCCTCAGTATTCCGGGGATCCCTCCCAGTGAGGAGTACTGGCAGATCGGTGTGTGCCACCTCCGGTTATTTCCATGCTACCAGTCCCAGAGCCACATATTAGCGGCCCCTCAGTATTCCGGGGATCTCTCCTAGTGAGGAGTACTGGCAGATCGGTGTGTGCCACCTCCATATGTAACCATGCTACCAGTCCCAGAGCCACATATTAGCGGCCCCTCAGTATTCCGGGGATCTCTCCTAGTGAGGAGTACTGGCAGATCGGTGTGTGCCACCTCCGGTTATTCCCATGCTACCAGTCCCAGAGCCACATACTAGCGGCCCCTCAGTATTCCGGGGATCTCTCCTAGTGAGGAGTACTGGCAGATCGGTGTGTGCCACCTCCGGTTATTCCCATGCTACCAGTCCCAGAGCCACATACTAGCGGCCCCTCAGTATTCCGGGGATCTCTCCTAGTGAGGAGTACTGGCAGATCGGTGTGTGCCACCTCCGGTTATTCCCATGCTACCAGTCCCAGAGCCACATACTAGCGGCCCCTCAGTATTCCGGGGATCTCTCCTAGTGAGGAGTACTGGCAGATCGGCATGTGCCACCACCATATGTAACCATGCTACCAGTCCCAGAGCCACATATTAGCGGCCCCTCAGTATTCCGGGGATCTCTCCTAGTGAGGAGTACTGGCGGATTGGCGTGTGCCCCCCTCCATATGTAACCATGCTACCAGTCCCAGAGCCACATATTAGCGGCCCCTCAGTATTCCAGGGATCTCTCCTAGTGAGGAGTACTGGCAGATCGGCATGTGCCACCTCCGGTTATTCCCATGCTACCAGTCGCAGAGCCACATATTAGCGGCCCCTCAGTATTCCGGGGATCTCTCCTAGTGAGGAGTACTGGCAGATCGGCATGTGCCACCTCCGGTTATTCCCATGCTACCAGTCCCAGAGCCACATATTAGCGGCCCCTCAGTATTCCGGGGATCTCTCCTAGTGAGGAGTACTGGCGGATCAGCGTGTGCCACCTCCATATGTAACCATGCTACCAGTCCCAGAGCCACATATTAGCAGCCCCTCAGTATTCCGGGGATCTCTCCTAGTGAGGAGTACTGGCGGATCAGCGTGTGCCACCTCCGGTTATTCCCATGCTACCAATCCCATATCAGTCACATACCTCCTTTTGGATGGCATAGTTGGCATTTCCGCACTGCAATCGTCACTATGTCACTAACTTTTTAACAAACTGCATAAACCAATAATAATAGTGAATATAAGAAATTTTGAAATCTATTTAATTGGAGAAAAATGCCTTTTCCTCTGCTTATCAGACTACCCCCATTATTATAATCAACTGTCTAATTCTGCCTTGAGAGAACAGACTATCATATCACTGAGGGATTGGGTTACAGGTGCCCATGGAGGTTCATGGAGAGAGGAAGGAGGAGAAGCTAAGACAGAAACACAGGGAAGCTGCTGAAAGCTCTTGTACATAACCACTGTCTACTCCAGCTCACTCATGAGGATCCTGAACAGAGAACCTGTCGTGAATCCAGAATTTAAGAGGAGAGACGTTTAGAATTTCCTAATAGGCTTATGGAAAAAAATATTTCTAAACTCTGTCTCAAGATCACAGGACACATAAGATAGCTGTCAGTAGCCAATTATCTCCCGTTCCCATCACCCCCCCCCCCTAAAAAAAAAGACAAAAAAAGACAAAAAACAAAACCCACAAACCTTCAATGTGTATTGGGGTGTACAGTAGTGTGACCCCGTCCTATATACCGCCATGTCTATACACTACCAATATGTGGGGTAACAACAATTCCTTTTGTATCCAAATAATACTCCATAAAACGCACATAAAAAAAGCAAGACCCTCACGAGCTTATAAAAAGTGAAAAGTGTTGTCAATTAACTATAATTCTTATTATTTTGCCTGAAATGTAGAAGTGCAAATAAAGGAATTCACCAAGGTGCCGTACAATCCTAGCGAGTGTTCTCCCGAATTTCTTTATAGATATTACTGGTACAATGGAGCCGCAATAAGACGTTTTATGTGCCGACATCTTCCTTCAGCTTAATTAGGATCCCAACCTCTAAAAATAAACCAAGAAACTCCAAAGTTTTCTCTGTAGACTGAGCGGCCACCGAGCAATTTACTTGTCATTCCCCGGCTCTGAGCGTCTCTCCTCTTAAATATAATAAGATAGTTTAATTGTTGGTGCCCGTGTACACCTGACAGCGCGGAATTCAGAGGAGATGTAAAGTCAATGTGTTTGTAGACATGTCACACTGTGATTAGCAATGTATAGCTCTCATAATTGGGTCAGGCCGGCAGCCATTTCACCGCTGACGATTCAGGCTTTTGACTCAGATTTCTCTACATGATGTTAAAAATACAAAAAAAAAATATTAAAATAAAACGGTGTCTGAGCCTAAAAAGTTTACAAGATGGCGGAACAAGAAAAGATACAAGTAGAATTTTGAAACCAATCAAAGACTTTGAGGGCAGCAGACGAGAGAGGTGACAGTGATACGGTACTCGGGACTGATGGTCAGACCTCCTAACTATACAAACATAAGAGACAAGCGGCCATTACATGTACCAAGTCACCAACATTATTCATCTAAAATGCAAAACTATGGAATAATATATGAAATGTGTAGTGATGGCGTCCACCAGGGAAGTAAATGGGATCTGCACTGCAGTAACTCAATGCCACCACTGCAATGGATGGAGTATGGCTTCCAGCTCCGGCACCACCACTATAATGTATGGAGTATGGCTTCCTCCATCCACACATCAGGCACCACCACTATAATGTATGGAGTATGGCTTCCTGCACCCACACATCAGGCACCACCACTATAATGTATGGAGTATGGCTTCCTGCACCCACACATCAGGCACCACCACTATAATGTATGGAGTATGGCTTCCTGCACCCACACATCAGGCACCACCACTATAATGGATGGAGTATGGCTTCCTCCATCCACACATCAGGCGCCACCACTATAATGTATGGAGTATGGCTTCCTGCACCACCACTGCAATGTATGGAGTATGGCTTCCTGCAGCCACACATCAGGCACCACCACTGCAATGTATGGAGTATGGCTTCCTCCATCCACACATCAAGCACCACCACTATAATGTATAGAGTATGGCTTCCTGCACCCACACATCAGGCACCACCACTATAATGTATGGAGTATGGCTTCCTGCAGCCACACATCAGGCACCACCACTGCAATGTATGGAGTATGGCTTCCTCCATCCACACATCAAGCACCACCACTATAATGTATGGAGTATGGCTTCCTGCACCCACACATCAGGCACCACCACTGCAATGTATGGAGTATGGCTTCCTGCACCCACACATCAGGCACCACCACTGCAATGTATGGAGTATGGCTTCCTGCACCCACACATCAGGCACCACCACTGCAATGTATGGAGTATGGCTTCCTGCACCCACACATCTGGCCCCACCACTATAACGCGTAGACAGTGGCGGATTAAATGTACCCTGGGCCCCGGGCTGTCCACCCAACCTGGCCCCCCCCCCCCAGTCAATCCACCCAAATTTTGATCCGCTACTGCCCCCCCCCCCCCTCTACACGCTGTCCCCAAAAAACACTGCCTGCCTCCCCTCCCTGCTGACCCCAATAAACATAATGTTTGGTCCCTTGCTGCTCCCCCCAGTAAGCATTGTCCACCCCACTTCCGCTGCCCCCAATAAACATATTGCCAACTCAGCCTGATGTTACGCCCCCCCCCCCCCCCCCCCCAAGGTCACAGCAGCACAGAGGATGTCAGGAGAGGAGGGGGCTGATCTTATAGAGGAGGTCACAGGGTCACAGCAGCACAGAGGATGTCAGGAGAGGAGGGTGCTGATCTTATAAGGGGAGGTCACAGCAGCACAGAGGATGTCAGGAGAGGAGGGGGCTGATCTTATAGAGGAGGTCACAGGGTCACAGCAGCACAGAGGATGTCAGGAGAGGAGGGTGGTGATCTTATAGGGGAGGTCACAGCAGCACAGAGGATGTCGGGAGAGAAGGGGGCTGATCTTATAGGGGAGGTCACAGCAGCACAGAGGATGTAAGGAAAGGAGGGTGCTGATCTTATAGGGGAGGTCACAGCAGCACAGAGGATGTCAGAGAGGAGGGTGCTGATCTATAGGGGAGGTCACAGCAGCACAGAGGATGTCGGGAGAGAAGGGGGCTGATCTTATAGGGGAGGTCACAGCAGCACAGAGGATGTAAGGAAAGGAGGGTGCTGATCTTATAGGGGAGGTCACAGCAGCACAGAGGATGTCAGAGAGGAGGGTGCTGATCTATAGGGGAGGTCACAGCAGCACAGAGGATGTCAGGAAAGGAGAGTGCTGGTCTATAGGGAAGGTCACAGCAGCACAGAGGATGTCAGGAGAGGAGGGTGCTAATCCTATAGGAGATGGTCCCTCTTTTCCCCCCTTATAGATGGTCCCCCTCTTCCCCCCCTTATAGATGGCCCCCCTCTTTCCCCCCTTATAGGTGGTCCCCCTCTTTCCCCCTCTATAGATGGTCCCCCTCTTTTCCCCTTTATAGATGGTCCCCCTCTTTTCCCCTTTATAGATGGTCCCCCTCTTTTCCCCTTTATAGATGGTCCCCCTCTTTCCCCCTCTATAGATGGTCCCCCTCTTTTCCCCTTTATAGATGGTCCCCCTCTTTCCCCCTCTATAGATGGTCCCCCTCTTTTCCCCTTTATAGATGGTCCCCCTCTTTTTTCCCCTTTATAGATGGTCCCCCTCTTTTTTCCCCTTTATAGATGGTCCCCCTCTTTTCCCCCCTTATAGATGGTCCCCCTATTTTCCCCTCTATAGATGGTCCCCCTCTTTTTTCCCCTCTATAGATGGTCCCCCTATTTTCCCCCCTAATATATGGTCCCCCTCTTTTCCCCCCTTATAGATGGTCCCCCTCTTTTTCCCTTTAGAGATGGTCCCCCTCTGCCCCCCCTTATAGATGGTCCCCCTCTTTCCCCTCTATAGATGGTCCCCCTCTTTCCCCTTTATAGATGGTCCCCCTCTTTTCCCCTCTATAGATGGTCCCCCTTTTTTTGCCCTTTATAGATGGTCCCCCTCTTTTCCCCCCTTATAGATGGTCCCCCTCTTTTCCCCCCTTATAGATGGTCCCCCTCTTTTCCCCCCTTATAGATGGTCCCCCTCTTTTCCCCCCTTATAGATGGTCCCCCTCTTTTTCCCTTTATAGATGGTCCCCCTCTTTCCCCCCTTATAGATGGTCCCCCTCTTTTCCCCTTTATAGATGGTCCCCCTCTTTCCCCCCCTTATAGATGGTCCCCCTCTGCCCCCCCTTATAGATGGCCCCCTCTTTTCCCCTTTATAGATGGTCACCCTCTTTTCCCCTTTATAGATGGTCCCCCTCTTTTCCCCTTTATAGATGGTCCCCCTCTTTTCCCCCCTTATAGATGGTCCCCCTCTTTCCCCCCTTATAGATGGTCCCCCTCTTTTCCCCCCTTATAGATGGTCCCCCTCTTTCCCCCCCTTATAGATGGTCCCCCTCTTCCCCCCTTATAGATGGTCCTTCTCTTTTTTTCCCCCTTATAGATGGTCCCCCTCTTTTTTCCCCTCTATAGATGGCCCCCCTCTTTTCCCCCCTTATAGATGGTCCCCCTCTTTTTTCCCCTCTATAGATGGTCCTCCTCTTTTTTCCCCTTTATAGATGGTCCCCCTCTTTTCCCCTTTTATAGATGGTCCCCCTCTTTTTTCCCCTCTATAGATGGTCCCCCTCTTTTCCCCCTTTATAGATGGTCCCCCTCTTTTTCCCCTCTATAGATGGTCCCCCTCTTTTCCCCTCTATAGATGGTCCCCCTCTTTTCCCCCCTTATAGATGGTCCCCCTCTTTTCCCCCCCTTATAGATGGTCCCCCTCTTTTTCCCCTCTATAGATGGTCCCCCTCTTTTTCCCCTCTATAGATGGTCCCCCTCTTTTTCCCCTCTATAGATGGTCCCCCTCTTTTTCCCCCTTATAGATGGTCCCCCTCTTTTCCCCCCTTATAGATGGTTCTCCTCTTTTTTCTCCTTTATAGATGGTCCCCCTCTTTTTTCCCCTTTATAGATGGTCCCCCTCTTTTTCCCCTCTATAGATGGTCCCCCTCTTTTTCCCCTCTATAGATGGTCCCCCTCTTTTCCCCCCTTATAGATGATCCCCCTCTTTTCCCCCCTTATAGATGGTTCTCCTCTTTTTTCTCCTTTATAGATGGTCCCCCTCTTTTTTCCCCTTTATAGATGGTCCCCCTCTTTTCCCCCCTTATAGATGGTCCTCCTCTTTTTCCCCCTCTATAGATGGTCCCCCTCTTTTCCCCCTTTTAGATGGTCCCCCTCTGCCCCCCCTTATAGATGGTTCCCCTCTGCCCCCCTTATAGATGGCCCCCCTCTTTTCCCCTTTATAGATGGTCCTCTTTTTTCCCCTTTATAGATGGTCCCCCTCTTTTTCCCCCTTTATAGATGTTCCTTCTCTTTTTTCCCCTTTATAGATGGTCCCCCTCTTTTTCCCCCTTTATAGATGTTCCTTCTCTTTTTTCCCCTTTATAGATGGTCCCCCTCTTTTTTCCCCTTTATAGATGGTTCCCTCTTTATAGATGCCCCCCCCCTTGCACAGCAGTCAGTAAATAAAATAAAAAAAACACAACTCACCTGCCATCCGTTCCCCCGTCGATCCTCTCGGCTCCTGGTCTGTCCCCGGCTGCCTCCGGCTGATGTGCAGCTGCCGGGGGTGTCTTGTCCTATCCCTGGCAGCGCGCGCATCACACAGCTCACTGTGCCGCCTGGGCCCTGACTTCCGGTACAGAGCGTCTCTAACGTGCGCTCTTAATCCCGGAAGTCAGGGCTTAGGTGGCACAAGGAGCTGTATGATGCGCGCGCTGCCGGGGATAGGACGAGACACCCTCGGCACCTGCACATCAGCCGGGGACTCCTGTGACCGCAAGCGAAATAATGCTTGCGGTCACAAGAGTGCAGTGGGGGGCTGGGCTGCAGCGGCGTGGACGGATTATAATGTGGGCGGCGCGGCATGGGCCCCCCCGGAGCCTAGGGCCCCGGGCGGCCGCCCAAACCGCCCACATTATAATCCGCCACTGCACGTAGAGTATGGCTTCCGGCTCCGGCACATCTGGCACCACCACTACAATGTATGGAGTATGGCTTCCAGCTCCCACACATCTGGCCCCGCCACTATAACGCATAGAGTATGGCTTCCAGCTCCGGCACATCTGGCACCACCACTACAATGTATGGAGTATGTCTCCCACACATCCGGCACCACCACAATGCATAGAGTATGGCTTCCAGCTCCGGCACATCTGGCACCACCACTACAATGTATGGAGTATGTCTCCCACACATTCGGCACCACAACGATGCATAGAGTATGGCTTCCTGCACCCACACATTGTTTACTTCCAGCATCAAGGCTTGCCGGGACAGCTGATCATCGGGATGCTATATGCTGATCAGCTCTTGATGGTTTGTCCTGTGGACAGAATCAGTAACACTTCTCTAGAAATTTCTTTAGTTTGACTGCAGCTAAAACTGTCTGTATCCTGTTCCTTCTTTTATTCCGTTATTCTACATTTTCAATTAATAACATTTCTTATCTCGTAGATAAATGTGTTGGGATCTGATTCTATTTGACGTAACTCCATAGCCGATTCCTTTCAGTGTTATTCACAATCGGCACCAATCGGTGGAGTTCACTCCCTGTATTTTGGTCCAGTCCTGACAGCACAACCTGTGATCCCGGTCATCCGCCTACGATGATTAAGTATAAGCCGCTCAATGTCTCTATTAGAGATCAGCGAACTAAATCTAAAACTCATCTAAATGAAGCAAAGAGCTTTGTTTGATCAGCCCTCCATTCATCAATCCGCCGGCTTTTCAGCACTCCTTTGCTCCCTGGCGATCCACCCCGGGTGTCAGGGAAAAGCTGGATCCAATCCTGGGAGACTGGGAGAAGTTTCCCAGGATTGGATCCAGCTTTTCCCGGCATCTTGGGAGGAGCATCAGGGAGTGGAGCAGCACTGATAAGCCGGCAAGATGGCAGCTTTTCTTCATTTAGATGAGCGATTCGCTCATCTCCAGTCTCTACCATGGCTGGTGCTGTGTTGTAGATTGTAACAGGGCACCACCTACTGCCGCCATCTTGTCACCATAGTCATCCTGGTCTTTCAGCAGCAAGTCTGCAATGTCTTACTGCCACTTTAGGAACCTTGGACCTGTCGTCCTCCATAGTGCGCTCCACTGAGATTTTGCACATTGCCGTCCTTTTTCTTTGTCACCAAGAGTTTTGATGGAAACTTTTAACCACGGACGCGAAGTCTGCGATAGATTCCGCTAATTCATTAAAATAATAGCGTGTATTGACTTTCCTCCCTGTCAATCAATACGCTCCGGTGCGGAATCGGTAATGAATTATAACGGTTTTATTACTACTTCTTTCTAAACCAAGAATTTAATGAAGAGATTGGCAGGAGGTGCAGAGAGTCCTCCCAGCGACCGGTGGGGATCCTGTGGTTTGTAATATCACTCCCAGTGATGGCGACATTTTACCGCTGTTGTATCATAAGTGATGAAGACAATAAATTCTATTCATAGCACAATGTCTTCTATTTGCCTTGTAGTTCCCATCTCTTACCTGGAGAGGCGCTGCAGTATATGGAGTGTTTCATGTAGAAGATAAGATACGTCATTCCTTGTAGTAAATTAAATTCATCTTTCAGTTCACTTGTTATATATTTCACTTCTGTTGATCACCCGTCACATTATAACCAGAGATGAGCGGGTTTACAGTATTAGCGAAGCAAAGTCCGTCACTGGGCTCGGCCATCGCATTTTCAGCTGACCACCCAACTCTGAACTCTGGATGCCTGGGAAAAGCTGAATCCAGTCCTGGGAAACTGGAAGAAATTCCCCTGGACTGAATCCAGCATTTCCAGGCACCCGGGGAGGAGCGGCAGCCGATTGACAAGCCGATGGCCGAGCCTAGTAAAACGGTTCTCTTCATTAATGCTGCAAATTCGCTCATCTGTGGTAATAACCCCACAGAGTGAATAACGTGAAATGTCTGGTGCCAATGGCGCCTATCCAGCAGTAAAAATGGGCAGGTGAAAGGATCTAGACCACGGGGGTCCGAGCTCCTAGGGACACATCACAGGGCTATGGGGTCCAGTCACTGGGGGACACATCACAGGGCTATGGGGTCCAGTCACTGGGGGACACATTACAGGACTATGGGGTCCAGTCACTAGGGGTCACATCACATGACTATGAGGTCCAGTCACTGGGGGACACATTACAGGACTATGGGGTCCAGTCACTAGGGGTCACATCACAGGACTATGGGGTCCAGTCACTGGGGGTCACATTACAGGGCTATGGGGTCCAGTCACTGGAGGGCCACATCACAGGACTATGGGGTCCAGTCACTGGGGGACACATCACAGGGCTATGGGGTCCAGTCACTGGGGGACACATCACAGGGCTATGGGGTCCAGTCACTGGGGTCACATCACAGGACTATGGGGTCCAGTCACTGGGGGTCACATCACAGGACTATGGGGTCCAGTCACTGGGGGTCACATCACAGGACTATGGGGTCCAGTCACTGGGGGACACATTACAGGGCTATGGGGTCCAGTCACTGGGGGACACATTACAGAGCTATGGGGTCCAGTCACTGGGGGTCACATCACAGAGCTATGGGGTCCAGTCACTGGGGGACACATCACAGGGCTATGGGGTCCAGTCACTGGGGGACACATTACAGGACGATGGAGTCCAGGCTCCTGGGGACACATCACATGACTATGGGGTCCAGTCACTGGGGCTCACATTACAGGACTATGGGGTCCAGTCACTGGGGGACACATCACAGGGCTTTGGGGTCCAGTCACTGGGGGTCACATCACAGGACTATGGGGTCCAGTCACTGGGGGTCACATCACAGGACTATGGGGTCCAGGCTCCTGGGGACACATCACAGGACTATGGGGTCCAGTCACTGGGGGACACATTACAGGACTATGGGGTCCAGGGACACATCACAGGGCTATGGGGTCCGATCACTGGGGACACATCACAGGATTGTTGGGTCTGAGCCCCGGGGGACACATCACAGGGCTATGGGGGACACATATTAATACTATGAGGTCCAGGTCCCAGCAGATACATCCTTGGACTGTGGGGTTTGAGCCCCCAGGGACACATCATGTTATAAGGGATTAGTGTATAATTTATTTGTTTGTAATCATTTCTTAATTCTTATTTGTTGTTGTTGTTGTTATTGTTATTATTATTATTTTATTAATACATTTCCTTGACCGCTTTTCTTTTCTTTTTGTGATTTTAGGACGATATTTTAGTATTTTCAGTCATTTTTTATCTCCACTGTCATTTCTCTGCTATTATTTGTGGGCTGATACAGCGGCCTAGCGTTTGCCGACTATGTAGAAGAAGTAGTCAGTCATGTAAGACTGTACTATGTGGAGATGTGGAGGCATCTCCGTGTAAAACAAAGACCCCTATTTTCATGGTTGTTGGACCGACCTTGGACATGAAAGCATCTTTGACATAGCATGAAATCACAAGAGCGGCGGCACCAGATGTCAGTCACATTTTAATTTGGTTTCTTGCATCTGCCAAATGGTTGCAGTGAAGCGGCACTGCTGGAACCAGAGGACAAGCTTGTACTCATTTAATGGGATCCTGTTGGCTGGAAGGAATAAATTGGACATGTAAAGCCTCGCCAGCAGGGAAATATCCTTAAAAAAAGAAAGGGAGATATATTTGCATGAAATGTGTTCATTATAATGTATTACGGGAAAGCAGCAAACATTCCTTCCCTGAATTCCCGTTCAGTCATCCGTCAGTATTTTAATCAGACTAAGGCCGTCTGTGCTTCTCGGCCACGTCTTCTCCTCCTGATGGAGAGCGCCGGAACGTTACTCCGGAATCAGCAGCTAAATAGCTACAAGTCGCCCGCGTGTGATGGAAATCCACATCTTCTGTCTAATAAGCAGCAAAAACAGCCGGAAAAAGAGCGATAAATAGGAGCAAATGAGCTCAAAGCCCATAAACCTTATACAGCGGGAACCTCGGTGGCTTCACCCTTGGATAAGGAGAATATCGGGGGTGGGGGGGATATATGTACACTGCTCGATAATGTAAAAGACCACATCCTAGATGTCAAGGAATGAAATATTCCAGTTGCAAATCTTTATTGATTCCATAGTGGAAGGTGCTGAGGAAGATAATACATAAAAACGATGAATGTAAATCAGGTTGGATATCCCAGGAGGCCTGGAGAGGGAATGATTCTGAAAATGACATTATAGGCTGATCCAACAAAAGTGGCCTCAATACAAGGAAATGAGGCTCAGTAGTGTGTGTGACCTCCACCACGTGCCTGTATGACCTCCCTACAAGGCCCGGGCATGCTCCTGATGAGATGTCTGTATGACCTCCCTACAAGGCCCGGGCATGCTCCTGATGAGATGTCTGTATGACCTCCCTACAAGGCCCGGGCATGCTCCTGATGAGGTGTCTGTATGACCTCCCTACAAGGCCCGGGCATGCTCCTGATGAGGTGTCTGTATGACCTCCCTACAAGGCCCGGGCATGCTCCTGATGAGGAGTATGACCTCCCTACAAGGCCCGGGCATGCTCCTGATGGGGTGGCTGTATGACCTCCCTACAAGGCCCAGGCATGCTCCTGATGAGGTGGCTGTATGACCTCCCTACAAGGCCCGGGCATGCTCCTGATGAGGTGTATGACCTCCCTACAAGGCCCGGGCATGCTCCTGATGAGGTGTCTGTATGACCTCCCTACAAGGCCCGGGCATGCTCCTGATGAGGTGTATGACCTCCCTACAAGGCCCAGGCATGCTCCTGATGAGGTGTCTGTATATCCTCCCTACAAGGCCCGGGCATGCTCCTGATGAGGCAGCTGTATGATCTCCCTACAAGGCCCGGGCATGCACCTGATGAAGTGTCTGTATGACCTCCCTACAAGGCCCGGGCATGCTCCTGATGAGGTGTCTGTATGACCTCCCTACAAGACCCGGGCATGCTCCTGATGAGGTGTATAATCTCCCTACAAGGCCCGGGCATGCTCCTGATGAGGTGTATGATCTCCCTACAAGGCCCGGGCATGCTCCTGATGAGGTGGCTGTATGACCTCCCTACAAGGCCCGGGCATGCTCCTGATGAGCTGTCTGTATGACAAGGCCCGGGCATGCTCCTGATGAGGTGGCTGTACGACCTCCCTACAAGGCCCGAGCATGCTCCTGATGAGGTGTATGACTTCCCTACAAGGCCCGGGCATGCTCCTGATGAGGTGTATGACCTCCCTACAAGGCCCGGGCATGCTCCTGATGAGGTGTCTGTATGACCTCCCTACAAGGCCCGGGCATGCTCCTGATGAGGTGCCTGACCTCTCTACAAGGCCCGGGCATGCTCCTGATGAGGTGCCTGACCTCCCTACAAGGCCCGGGCATGCTCCTGATGAGGTGTCTGTATGACCTCCCTACACGGCCCGGGCATGCTCCTGATGAGGTGTCTGTATGACCTCCCTACAAGGCCCGGGCATGCTCCTGATGAGGTGTCTGTATGACCTCCCTACAAGGCCCGGGCATGCTCCTGATGAGGTGCCTGACCTCCCTACAAGGCCCGGGCATGCTCCTGATGAGGTGCCTGACCTCCCTACAAGGCCCGGGCATGCTCCTGATGAGGTGTCTGTATGACCTCCCTACACGGCCCGGGCATGCTCCTGATGAGGTGTCTGTATGACCTCCCTACAAGGCCCGGGCATGCTCCTGATGAGGTGTCTGTATGACCTCCCTACAAGGCCCGGGCATGCTCCTGATGAGGTGTATGACCTCCCTACAAGGCCTGGGCATGCTCCTGATGAGGTGTCTGTATGACCTCCCTACAAGGCCCGGGCATGCTCCTGATGAGGTGTGTGACCTCCCTACAAGGCCCGGTCATGCTCCTGATGAGGTGGTTTTATGACCTCCCTACAAGGCCCGGGCATGCTCCTGATGAGGTGTCTGTATGACCTCCCTACAAGGCCCGGGCATGCTCCTGATGAGGTGTCTGTATGACCTCCCTACAAGGCCCGGGCATGCTCCTGATGAGGTGTCTGTATGACCTCCCTACAAGGCCCGGGCATGCTCCTGATGAGGTATATGACATCCCTACAAGGCCCGGGCATGCTCCTGATGAGGTGTATGACCTCCCTACAAGGCCCGGGCATGCTCCTGGTGAGGTGTCTGTATGACCTCCCTACAAGGCCCGGGCATGCTCCTGGTGAGGTGTCTGTATGACCTCCCTACAAGGCCCGGGCATGCTCCTGATGAGGTGTCTGTATGACCTCCCTACAAGGCCCGGGCATGCTCCTGATGAGGTGTCTGTATGACCTCCCTACAAGGCCCGGGCATGCTCCTGATGAGGTGTCTGTATGACAAGGTCCGGGCATGCTCCTGATGAGGTGTCTGTATGACAAGGCCCGGGCATGCTCCTGATGAGGTGGTTATATGATCTCCCTACAAGGCCCGGGCATGCTCCTGATGAGGCAGCTGTATGACCTCCCTACAAGGCCCGGGCATGCTCCTGATGAGGCAGCTGTATGACCTCCCTACAAGGCCTGGGCATTCTCCTGATGAGGTGTATTACCTCCCTACAAGGCCCGGGCATGCTCCTGATGAGGTGTCTGTATGACCTCCCTACAAGGCCTGGGCATGCTCCTGATGAGGTGTATGATCTCCCTACAAGGCCCGGGCATGCTCCTGATGAGGTGTCTGTATGACCTCCCTACAAGGCCTGGGCATGCTCCTGATGAGGTGTCTGTATGACAAGGTCCGGGCATGCTCCTGATGAGGTGTCTGTATGACAAGGTCCGGGCATGCTCCTGATGAGGTGTCTGTATGACCTCCCTACAAGGCCTGGGCATGCTCCTGATGAGGTGTATGATCTCCCTACAAGGCCCGGGCTGCTCCTGATGAGGCGCCTGTATGACCTCCCTACAAGGCCCGGGCATGCTCCTGATGAGGAGGCTGTATGACCTCCCTACAAGGCCCGGGCATGCTCCTGATGAGGTGGCTGTATGACCTCCCTACAAGGCCCGGGCATGCTCCTGATGAGGTGTCTGTATGACCTCCCTACAAGGCCCGGGCATGCTCCTGATGAGGTGTCTGTATAACCTCCCTACAAGGCCCGGGCATGCTCCTGATGAGGCGCCTGTATGACCTCCCTACAAGGCCCGGGCATGCTCCTGATGAGGAGGCTGTATGACCTCCCTACAAGGCCCGGGCATGCTCCTGATGAGGTGTCTGTATGACAAGGCCCGGGCATGCTCCTGATGAGGTGTCTGTATGACAAGGCCCGGGCATGCTCCTGATGAGATGTCTGTATGACAAGGCCCGGGCATGCTCCTGATGAGGTGTCTGTATGACAAGGCCCGGGCATGCTCCTGATGAGATGTCTGTATGACAAGGCCCGGGCATGCTCCTGATGAGGTGTCTGTATGACAAGACCCGGGCATGCTCCTGATGAGGTGTCTGTATGACAAGGCCCGGGCATGCTCCTGATGAGGTGTCTGTATGACAAGGCCCGGGCATGCATCTCCTCCCAGACCTGTATTAAAGCATCAGTCACCTCTTCAGCGGTCTGTGGTGGATGGAAAGAGACATGATGACCTAGATTTGCTGGATTGGATTCAGGTCTGGGGAACAGGTGGCCAGTCCATATAATCAATGTCTTCATCATGCAGGAACTGTTATGTATCAGAAGGAACCCAGGGCCCAAGGTGCTGACAGACACTGCTCACCGTCTTGTCACAGCTTAGAGTGATGAATGATTTTGAGCAGTTTATATAAAATAGTGGAACCCCCTAAAGATTTATTACTGAGGAGTAGAGATGAGCGAACCTGGAGCATGCTGGAGTCCATCCGAACCCGAGCATTCGGCATAGCAGGGGGGCTGCTGAAGTTGGATAAAGCTCTAAGGTTGTCTGGAAAACATTAATACATGGATTTGTTTTCCACATAGCCTTAGGGCTTTATCCAAGTTCAGCAGCCCCCGCTATGCCGAATGCTCGGGTTCGGATGGACTCCAGCATGCTCGAGGTTCGCTCATCTCTACTCAGGAGCTTTTACAATAGTTTTTATATATAAATAAGTAAGAAACCCATTTCCCTGGACTCTGTTAATCTACCTGAAGCTCCTTGAAGGAGTATCCCCCCCAAATGTAGAGAATCTTCCCAGTCCTTGTTTGTTTCGATCCATTCTATAGTTAATACGAAAACTCCTGAAGTGTGAACGAAACAAACCCCCCGATGAAGGTGTCTCGTCATCCATGAGCTGCCATGACGAGAAGCAGAATACACTGATGGACCTTACAGTATGGAGTCTCCTCTGTGCAGGAGCCGGCGGCCGCTTTGGACCATAAGGTAAATGTCAGATATATCGGAGTATTTCGCTGCCATCTCTCCTCTTATATTTGCTATATTGACTTCTCAGACCAATGTAACAAATGTCTTTGTATTCTAAGTAATAATCGGGGGATGTTTGCTTTTCACAAAAACATCCTGCAATTAAAACAGGAATGGACGTCCGTGTACATCGCGGACCATTAAAAAGCAAAGCTCTCTGTTCACTTCACTTAGTTGCCTAGCAATCTGCGTCCCTGCCACCGCCACCTCGGCCTCGACAACGTTAACCTGGGTGAAGCTTACATATAATATACTGCAGTATACAGCTGGAAAATAAAGACAGAGCTAACAGATCCCACAGGGGTTTGCTATACGCCCATTACCTATCAATGTCATTGCCTATTTAGTGATAGTCCAAGCAGAGAGGAATCTAACCTGCTAATATGTCTCTATGGCTCACTGTGCACCGAGGAGGACGGGATGTGTCTTATGTCTCTTACCTTCCTCCTCTGCACCGTTCCTGTGCTGTTAGCATTATAATCCATCGCCAGAAGCGAGCCGAGCATAGTCGTGTCCTGGGGGTGGGCAGTGCACCTAACTCTGCTCTGGGCCAAGGATTATGCTGCTAACAGCACAGAAATGGCGCGGAGGAGGAAGGCAAGAGAGATACCGTCCTCCTCGGCGTCCCGTGAGCAACCTGCTGATAGTTCCCCTTTATTGTGTCACTGTTGTCACAAAAAACATTTGACTTGTCATAGAGATGAGACATGTCAAAAGTTTGGATTGGTCCGGGTGTACAGACCTGTACCGATTGCAAGAACGAACCAGGAGAAGACACGATGTCCTCTCCCCGCTCTGAGTTTTAAAAAAGAGTTGAGCTTCATAGAGCTCCAATATCAAAGTCTGAGAATTTTTTTTTTCCTGGATCGTGCTCCAGTTCATCCTCTCCCCACTCATTCTCTTGATCAGTACAGGTCTGAACACTGACAGGTCTCTATGACAAATCTCTAAAGTCTCTGTGACATATCTCTATGCTGTCTCTATGACATCTCTTAAGTGTGTGACATGTCTCTATGCTGTCTCTATGACATCTCTTAAGTGTGTGACATGTCTCTATGAGATATCTCTGAAGTCTCTATGACAGGTCTCTATGCTGTCTCTATGAGATATCTCTTAAGTGTGTGACATGTCTCTATGAGATATCTCTGAAGTCTCTGTGACATGTATCTATGATATCATTTTATATTACAGGGCATCCCAGTCGCCAGAGGCCCAGAAAATCCCACTATAACTCGATTTGGTCATAATATTGCTAACCCTCTGAGGATTGGGATCTTTTACTCCAACCATCTAAGTGTCAGCAGTTACTGGGAGGGAGACAGCTCCTCAGGGCGCCTAGCCTGGCTGTCATACTTGGCGCCCCCTGCCATGTTTGGCTTCAGTCCTGCCAGCAATCTGTCTTCACTCTTCTGCACCATTTCTTGCATCATTTTTACTCCATCACAAACATCCAGCAATTTTCCCTTCATATCCAGTATTAATTTCTATAAACCCAGCTATGCTTTTAGACTATACATATTGTCTCAAACTCCACTCTGTGCATGTGTTCTCCAACACGTGCACTACATAGTGCTGGCCGGCATGCGCACCTATTGGATACCGCCCGGTAGCCATAACGCCACTCCATGGTACTGTAATAATCCATGCTGCAGAAGCCAAACATTGCAAAATGCTTCATAAATACAAATTCTATCCCACAAAACATACAGCTATGAGTGGACTCCTGGACATCCAGATCCGACCGGTTCATTAGAAGTTGAGGGAAAAAAATAAGTGTTATTTTTTTCACCTAAACTTTTGCACAAACCCGAACTTTAGGCAACAAAAGTGTCCGTAAAATGGGCGCACAACGGGACAACAGGACAAGCTAATGGAATTATAAGACAGTGTCTATGCAAAGCAAACTATTTTGGTGTCCTCCAACTCCCAATAATGAGGACAACTTTGGTTGAGTTTAAAGAACAGCTCAGCTGGTTATTCTCATGCAGCATAGACCCTTTTTTTTTGGATTAGAGTAGAGAAGACTTTGCCCCCTTCCTCCAGTCTCAGTGACGTTCTCACAGCCACCAGCTCCTCGGCACAGATGATACCACTGGTTTAGGACACTTGTTCCGGCTTTTCTCTCCCTTTCCCTGGTGTGACCAGAAGTCTGAATCTGTGAAAGTTTTTCGCCCCTCCTCCTGTCTCACAGTAGTCTGACAGCCAGCAGCCCCTCAGTACACGACCACAACTTTGTCCGGTTATTAATCTTTTTCGTCCTACTTATCTCTCCCTGCCTGCAGCACCAACTTCTCCCTACACTAACCAGCAGCAGAATGGCGACAGGACGTGTGACCAGCATTATTATACCCCAAGGTCACATGTCCAGCCTGACCAATCACAGCCAGGAAAATGGTGACCGCTACAAGCTTGCTACCTTTCAATGAACTTTATTGACAAACAATGAACCGATACACGAAGAGACGCAGGACTGTACATGTATCGGTGTGTCTGCATGAACACGTGGGGGTTCCAGTTGGTTTATCCCAACATACAGTACAACACAAAACACCAAAGGTTTCATCTTCCTTATTGGATGTACAATGTATACTGTGCACTACACAGAGAAGATGAACACCAGGGCACAGGTACGGTTATTGGTGTACAGGCGAGACCCAACTTGTGACCCAAGAATATTGGATTTCCTCTCATTATTATTTCCTGTCGTTCTTTTTCTTCAGCTAATTCAGTCATTGGGGTAGATCGAGAAGAGGCGCAGCTCCCCCATCAGCCACCGGCCCATTTGGCTCTATAAATGTCACCCTCTTATGTTGCACTTGCAGATATGATTCTTAAATGTCATAATGTGTGAAAGGTTTAAGTACTAATAATTATAAAACTAAACGTTGTGTGTGGAAGGCCAGACGTCACCCGCCATTACCGGAGGCGCCATTCCTGTACTATACTCATCTTCAAATGTCACAAAGATAGCGCAGGGTTAACACAAGTGCAGCCGGCCGAGAACTTTACCCCCTGGAAGGCCGCTCTCTATTAGCTTCATACAATGTAGGGAAGAGATTTCCTGAGCTGAATGGAGTCTTATCAGGAGGGACGGTCGGATACATTCTGCATGTTATCCGTCTCCAAGGTCCAATGAACCATGGCGAGAAGTTGGTTTATCCGAGAAGAATTCCCTGTGACAGTGTGGCCAGGGGATGGGGGAAGGGGAGCAGATTTAGTGAGGAAGCGAAGGACTCGGGAATGGTCATAGTGGCGGCATCTGTTGTATTGATCTGAGCTCCGATGTCCCCTGACGTTACTTCCATTACGTGATGCTCACTACTCCATCTACTTGTAAAGAGTTTCCATTTATTTTATTTTAAAAGACCAAATACTGGCTACAAGGGGTCAGAATTCCAGCATTACACTGATGGGGGTGTCAGATTCCTCTTATAGTTTGCACCTATAGTAAGGATAGTGCAATGACCTCTGCGGCCGCACTGACCGCCCTTCATTGGGCTCTTCTTAGTATAAGTGTTCACATTCATGGAGTTACCCATAGTGCTCCCAATAACATAATATAATAATATTGGGGATCGCCTCCATAACATTGATGTCCCCCCACACAATGCCCCCCGTAGTGCTCCCAATAATAATATGGGGGGGGTGGGGTTTCGGAGGCGGCGCAGCGTGTCTTCCAGTGTGATGGCCGGGACGCTCCCCGCACCCTGCGCCCCGCGTATTAGTATTAGTCACATAAATGCCGCCGTCCTGGCTGCTTCTATTTAACCACCAACAATTGATGCCGTAATTTTCTCTGTATAAACACATTTCCCGGTTAAAGGTCAATATATTCCTTATTATTGTGTGAATGAAAAAACATGATAAAAATGATGTTTAATGCAAAAATCCAAGTCAGCGAATCGTCCGCCAGTGAAGTGAATGTGTAATGTGACTGGTAACGGGGAGAGGTGGCCGAGCTGTGCGGAGTACACTGACATAGATCCCAGTATATACCTGCTCTACCTGTATATGTAATGTGACTGGTAACGGGGAGAGGTGGCCGAGCTGTGCGGAGTACACTGACATAGATCCCAGATATACCTGCTCTACCTGTATATGTAATGTGACAGGTAACAGGGAGAGGTGGCCGAGCTGTGCGGAGTACACTGACATAGATCCCGGATATACCTGCTCTACCTGTATATGTAATGTGACTGGTAACAGGGAGAGGTGGCCGAGCTGTGCGGAGTACACTGACATAGATCCCTGGTATACCTGCTCTACCTGTATATGTAATGTGACTGGTAACAGGGAGAGGTGGCCGAGCTGTGCGGAGTACACTGACATAGGTCCCAGATATACCTGATCTACCTGTATATGTAATGTGACTGGTAACAGGGAGAGGTGGCCGAGCTGTGCGGAGTACACTGACATAGATCCCAGATATACCTGATCTACCTGTATATGTAATGTGACTGGTAACGGGGAGAGGTGGCCGAGCTGTGCGGAGTACACTGACATAGATCCCAGATATACCTGATCTACCTGTATATGTAATGTGACTGGTAACGGGGAGAGGTGGCCGAGCTGTGCGGAGTACACTGACATAGATCCCAGATATACCTGCTCTACCTGTATATGTAATGTGACTGGCAACGGGGAGAGGTGGCCGAGCTGTGCGGAGTACACTGACATAGGTCCCAGTATATACCTGCTCTACCTGTATATGTAATGTGACTGGTAACAGGGAGAGGTGGCCGAGCTGTGCGGAGTACACTGACATAGATCCCGGGTATACCTGCTCTACCTGTATATGTAATGTGACTGGTAACAGGGAGAGGTGGCCGAGCTGTGCGGAGTACACTGACATAGATCCCAGATATACCTGCTCTACCTGTATATGTAATGTGACTGGTAACAGGGAGAGGTGGCCGAGCTGTGCGGAGTACACTGACATAGATCCCAGATATACCTGCTCTACCTGTATATGTAATGTGATTGGTAACGGGGAGAGGTGGCCGAGCTGTGCGGAGTACACTGACATAGATCCCGGGTATACCTGCTCTACCTGTATATGTAATGTGATTGGTAACGGGGAGAGGTGGCCGAGCTGTGCGGAGTACACTGACATAGATCCCGGGTATACCTGCTCTACCTGTATATGTAATTTGACTGGTAACAGGGAGAGGTGGCCGAGCTGTGCGGAGTACACTGACATAGATCCCAGATATACCTGCTCTACCTGTATATGTAATGTGACTGGTAACAGGGAGAGGTGGCCGAGCTGTGCGGAGTACACTGACATAGATCCCGGGTATACCTGCTCTACCTGTATATGTAATGTGACTGGTAACAGGGAGAGGTGGCCGAGCTGTGCGGAGTACACTGACATAGATCCCAGTATATACCTGCTCTACCTGTATATGTAATGTGACTGGTAACAGGGAGAGGTGGCCGAGCTGTGCGGAGTACACTGACATAGATCCCAGATATACCTGCTCTACCTGTATATGTAATGTGACTGGTAACGGGGAGAGGTGGCCGAGCTGTGCGGAGTACACTGACATAGATCCCGGGTATACCTGCTCTACCTGTATATGTAATGTGACTGGTAACGGGGAGAGGTGGCCGAGCTGTGCGGAGTACACTGACATAGATCCCAGATATACCTGCTCTACCTGTATATGTAATGTGACTGGTAACGGGGAGAGGTGGCCGAGCTGTGCGGAGTACACTGACATAGATCCCAGTATATACCTGCTCTACCTGTATATGTAATGTGACTGGTAACGGGGAGAGGTGGCTGAGCTGTGCGGAGTACACTGACATAGATCCCAGATATACCTGCTCTACCTGTATATGTAATGTGACTGGTAACAGGGAGAGGTGGCCGAGCTGTGCGGAGTACACTGACATAGATCCCAGTATATACCTGCTCTACCTGTATATGTAATGTGACTGGTAACGGGGAGAGGTGGCCGAGCTGTGCGGAGTACACTGACATAGATCCCAGTATATAGAGACGTCAGCTGCACAGTATACAGAATGGTCCAGTATAATCTTGGAGGGGGGGGTGGCAGTCATGTATATGGATATAAGGCATCATCTTACCCTCTGTCAGGGGCGCGGGTCGTCTATCCCGCCGTACACAGAGATGAGACTGATCCTGTAAAGGTGACGTTTCCTCCTCCTCCTTCTCGGCTGTTAATCTGTTTTCCTCATTTCCATTTTGATGCCGTCTTCTGTTTTCTGGAGTTATTAGAAATCATAAAAATCCTTGTGAAGTCGGAGTATAAAGAGGCCTGATAGTAATTAGCCTCATCGCTGACACCTCGACAACTCTATGGAATTATTAGTGCTGGCCGATCCATGGTAACGTCCGCGCTGTGCTTTATGTCTTACAGTCATCCAGGCCATGAGACCCGTCCGCTTTAACCGATGGGGATTACCCGACATTAACAGTGAGACCATGGAAACCAGTGAACCCGGAGTCTTCGCTGGGGGCGATCTTGCCGGTTTGGCCAATACGACTGTTGAATCGGTTAATGACGGGAAGCAAGCGTCCTGGTACATCCACAGATATATACAGGTAGAGCATTGCCCCTATATGTATAATGTGCCGGATCATCCCATAGACTGATGGAACTGTGGCCCCTAATGTTATTACCATAAGGAACGTGTACGGTCAACAAACCATTATATCTGCTCTGACCCTGAAAAAGCCAAACACAGACGCCCATAAGGCTTCTATACTACCAGGAAGATGGTGATGCCTCATGTGACTAACATTACACTAAGCATGATGGGATTGATCTTTTTATCTATAGGGAATCACCCCCGTAACACATAATAACACAACACCCCCCCCCCCCCCCCCCCCCCAATTCTGCATCACCGACAGCGACGGCCAGAGAAACCAGAAGAGATGACAATAAATCTACATCATATACTGAATGTGAGCTGTCTAGGCTTATAAACCTGTAAAAAGGCATAGACTGTATATATGTATATATATATATATATATATATATATATATATATATATACACACACATTAGGGATGAGCAATCCCAGCCTCCCAAACCCAGATTCGTTCAGAATTTTGCAAAAAGTTTGATTTGTCATCGAACAATACTTTTTGCAAACATTGGAGAGGTTTGGGAAGAGCGGCCGCACATCTCAAAACAAAAAGTTATTCTCTCTTGTCCCTGCTCCGCTGGTGTCGTCTTATGACTCTCCGGTCCCATCCCGCTGACGTCTCCGGTGAGGGCCGGCTGAGTGGGCCTTCACCAAAGAAGACGACGGGACCAGAGAAGAAGGGCCGCGGGGGCAGAGCAGACATGTACCAACCTGCCACCATCTTACTCGTAAAATACCCCACCTGAAGGTGAAAGTCCAGTCAAAGTCTTACAAAAACTCCTGTCAATAACCACAGCAGATAACAATTATAACCGTTATTATTACCGTCCGGAGATGCCGGACTCCCAGCCAGCAATGAACCTTCCATCTCCTTCTACCACCACCAGCTGTGACCTGAAGAACCTTGTGCAGATACCCAGAAGAGACTGTAAGAGAAACCTGAGTAACTATATTCCATTGGTGACGTCATACAAGAACGTGACTGACGGGATAGCCGCTCCAGGGCCACACTGTGGGGAAGAACTGCCCTCCCCCAACTGGAGAGATCTTATAAGGGGGATGGGTGCCCCCCATCATTACATCAGAGCTGTGGGAGAGGACCCCAAGTTAGCCCCTTCCTCTCCGAGCTCTGGGGGCCAGAATAAGGAGACATAAAAGGAAGGAGTGAGTGTTAATAGGGGAGAGTCTGACTCATCATGGGGCACGCCATTGGTGGTCATATGCCCTATAGGCTTGCTGTCACTGGGAATACCATTTAGAAAACTACAAGTCCCATGATTCCTGTCCCCTCCTACACACATTTGCATGCCCATCTATTAGAAGGTGTAAGGTAGTGCTGTAATTACCTTTTACACATAAAAGGCTCCAGAGATTTACATGTTTCATCTGCTGCCCAGTATGTGCAACACAATCCCTGCAGAAACACTAGGGACGGGAGCAGTCAGGGCACAGTGGAGATGGGGACTTGGTGTAATATATGGAGTAGGGAGCAGGGGAGGGGTCCGGTCTTACATGGTGGGGGGATGGAGGCTAACCAGTCATCAGAAGGGCGGCTTACAGACATCACACACAGACTGATCTCGCTGCATGTTAACCTTCTGAGGTCAGGCGTTGTATGTGGAGTATGTGACCTTGCTATGTTCTGGGCTCCTATCACATGTGCTAATATGGTTATAGAAAAGCTCTGGTGGAGGAGCGACGCTTCATCTCATCTCGGCATCCGGCACTTTCTTTGGAGACACGTGGCAGAATTAATTTAGTCTTAGATAAAGTCTAATGAATTTGTGCAGATATCTGAGTGTGAATAATCCGGGGAGGTGAAAGTCAATGAGGATAATGAATTATTGCTCCCTGGTGGCAGAAGCCGTCACACAGTCCACGCCACCAACGCCATGCATTTGCACAGAATATTAGACCTCATTTTTCATAGTCAATTAACCCGGTGATACGGACGGGCGCGGGGGGGGGGGGGGGAGTTTAGTCTTTGATAACACATCTCATGGTCTTCTTGTATTTGGCCAGGGCTTACATGGAGCGTCTGTTAGCGGCGAGCCGGAGCTGCCCTTGTTCTACACGCCCATAGACACAGTGGATATCAGTGTGGAAATGGCCGGGCTGAAGTTCCTGAATCCTTTTGGGCTGGCGAGTGCTCCACCTACCACCAGCGCCCCCATGATCCGCAGAGCCTTCCAGGCCGGATGGAGTTTCGCCTTAACCAAAACGTTTTCTCTGGAGAAGGTAAATGATTTCCAGTTGTTTTCTATTATTGAAGTTGGGTCGTATATGTTCTATCATGTCTTATAATTCATGCAAGAAAATGGTGGATGGACGTATTGGGTTGTAGATAGTTACATAGTTACATAGTTAATACGGTTGAAAAAAGACACATGTCCATCAAGTTCAACCAAGGAGGGGATGGATACAGGGAAGGGGGAGGGGTGATAGGTTCTATACATATGCATCTATATTATTTTGGTCTAAGAACTTGTCTCTCCTGTTTTGAAGCCCTCTACTGTTTTTGCTGTGACCAGATCCTGTGGTAGACTGTTCCACAGATTCACAGTTCTCATGGTAAAGAAGGCTTGTCGCCTCCGGAGATTGAACCTTTTTTTCTCCAGGCGGAGGCAGCGCCCCCTTGTCTCTCCGGGCGGAGGCAGTGCCCCCTTGTCTCTCCAGGTGGAGGCAGTGCCCTCTTGTCCTTTGAGGGGGTTTTACCTGGAACATCTTTTCCCCATATCTCTTGTAGGGGCCATTTATATATTTAAATAAGTTAATCATATCTCCCCTTAAACGTCTCTTCTCCAGACTAAACAAATGTAATTCTTTTAATCTCTCCTCATAACTAAGATGCTCCATTCCCCTTATTAGTTTAGTTGCCCGTCTTTGTACCCTCTCCAGCTCTAGAACATCCTTTTTATGAATCGGGTTCCAAAACTGGACGGCATACTCCAGATGGGGCCGCACCAAAGCTTTATAAAGCGGTAATATTATATCCCTGTCCCGAGAGTCCATGCCTGTTTTAATGCATGACAATATCCTGCTGGCCTTAGAAGCAGCTGACTGACATTGTGCTGTTCTGTAGTCTATTATCTACAAGTACACCCAGATCCTTCTCCATCAGTGACTCTCCCAGAGTAACTCCCCCCAGGACATATGATGCATGCGGGTTATTAGTACCCAGGTGCATAACTTTACATTTATCCACATTGAACCTCATTTGCCAAGTGGACGCCCAAACACTCAGTGTGTCTAAGTCATCTTGTAACATCTGCACATCCTCCATAGACTGTACTGTACTACAAAGCCTGTAACATCTGCACATCCTCCATAGACTGTACTGTACTACAAAGCTTGGTGTCATCTGCAAAGATAGAAACATTGCTGTTAATTCCATTCTCAATATCATTAATAAACAAGTTAAACAGAAGAGGGCCCAGTACTGACCCTTGGGGTACACCACTTATTACCGGGGACCATTCGGAGTAGGAATCATTGACCACCACTCTCTGGGTACGATTATTAAGCCAGTTTTCAATCCAGTTACACATTAAATTTTCCAAACCAATAGACTTTAACTTACCCATCAGACGTCCATGAGGAACTGTGTCAAACGCTTTTGCAAAATCCAGGTACACTATATCCACAGCCGCGCCGCCATCCAGGCTTCTACTTACCTCTTCATAGAAACATATTAGGTTGGTTTGACAGCTTCTGTCCTTAGTAAAACCATGCTGGTTATCACTTATAATACTATTAGCCACTACATACTCCTGGATGTAGTCCCTTATAAGCCCCTCAAATAGTTTCCCCACAATGGACGTTAAGCTTACAGGTCTGTAGTTACCTGGAGAAGTTCGAGAGCCCTTTTTGAAGATCGGCATTACATTTGCCTTACGCCAGTCCCTCGGCACAATACCAGTAAGCAAAGAATCACGGAATATTTCATACAAGGGTAGTGAAATTACAGAACTGAGTTCCCTAAGAACTCTGGGGTGCAATCCATCAGGCCCTGGAGCTTTGGTTACATTGAGTTTGTTTAATTTATCTTGGACCATATCTATAGTAAACCAGTTCAGTACATTACATGTGTTAGCAGCACTGGCCCCACCCACCTCAGTACTGGCCCCACCCACCACAGCTCCATCCTCTTTTGTATATACAGAACTGAAGAACCCATTAAGTAACTCAGCTTTCTCCTGATCCCCAGTTATTAATTCCCCGTCGCCATTATTTAGGGGTCCTACATGCTCTGACCTTGGTTTTTTTGCATTAATATATTTGAAGAATTTTTTGGGGTTTCTTTTGCTTTCTATAGCTACCTGCCTTTCATTGTGAATTTTTGCTGCTTTTATTACATTTTTACAGGTTTTGTTGACTTCTTTGTAATGTTTAAATGCTACAGCTGACCCCTCTGATTTATATTTTTTGAATGCCCCTTTTTTCTCATTTATAGCCCTTCTAACCTCGGTTGTCGCCATGTGGGATTGGATTTTAACCGCTTATATTTGTTACCCATAGGAATATATTTGGCAGTACAGTTATGTAATGTGGATTTGAAGATTTCCCATGTATTATCAGTATCAGTATGTGACAGCAGCCGCTCCCAGTCTATGCCCTGAAGTTCGGCCCTTAACCCAGGAAAATTGGCCCTTTTAAAATTAAGAGTTTTTGCCCTCCCAACATGTTTTTCTTTTCTACACTTTAAGCTAAAAGTCACTATATTGTGGTCACTATTCCCCAGGTGTTCATGGACAGTGACATCCCCAACCAGCTCAGCGTTGTTAGAAATAACCAGATCCAACAAGGCATCACTTCTAGTTGGCTCCTCCACAAACTGGCCCAGAAAATTATCCTGCAGGAGGTTAAGAAATTCCCTCCCCTTTGTGGTTTTAGCTGAACCGTGACCCCAATCTATATCTGGGTAGTTGTCCCCATTATCACTACTGTTCCCTCCCGGGCAGCCCGCTCTATTTGTCTATTCAACTGGCCATCTACCTCCTCAGTAATGTTGGGGGGTCTATAGATTACACCAAGAATAATTTTTTCACTCTTTACCTCCTTCTGTAGTTCTACCCATAATGCTTCCACATCATCACAGTCATCGCCCACTATTGCATCTTTTACACTCACTTTAATATCATTTCTGACATACAGACATACTCCTCCTCCCCTTCTGCCCACCCGGTCCCTTCTGAACAACGTAAATCCCTGAATATTGACAGCCCAGTCATGTGAGGAGTCCAGCCATGTCTCAGTCACACCAACCACATCAATGGACTCCTCCAGAACCAAGGCCTCCAGCTCCCCCATCTTGCTGGCTAGACTTCTGGCATTAGTTACCATACACTTTATATTACCATTGAGTTTAACCGCTTCATTATAAGAAATGGGAATTATTACTGTGCTGTGGCTACAATCATCCTCACTGTTCATCCGCAACATATGGATCTCCCTATGCACTGTTTTTATCCTCCCCCCACAGGACCCTTCTCCTCCCTCCTCATTGTTCTGTCCCCTCTCTAACCTATCCACCACTATATTACACACTACATTGTCCTCCCTCCACATCCCTAGTTTAAAAACCCCTCCACCCCTTCTAGGATTCTCTCCCCCAGCACAGCGGACCCCCTTCCATTAAGGTGCAAATTATCTGCGGAAAACAGTTTGTACCCCAATGAAAAGTCAGCCCAGTGCTCTAAAAACCCAAACCCTTCTTCTCTACACCACGACTTGAGCCATGCATTTAACTCCCTAAGCTCCCGCTGTCTTTCCTGCGATGCGCATGGCACAGGCAGTATTCCAGAGAATACCACCTTGGAGGTCCTCCCCTTCAACTTAGCACCTAGTTCTCTAAAATTATTTTTAATAGACCTCCACCTACCTTGTATCCTGTCATTGGTTCCCACATGGACCACGACAGCTGGGTCATCCCCAGCCCCCCCAAGTAATTTATCCACCCTTTCCACCACATGCCGAACCCTGGCACCAGGGAGACAGCAAACCATTCGGTTGAGGCGGTCTTGGCGACAAATTATTCTATCCGTCTTCCTGATTATAGAATCCCCTACAACCACTAGCTGTCTAGGCCTACCTACATTACCATCCCGCCCACTATTAGTTGGACTGTTCCCCCGGCTGTTAGAGAGAACAGGTTCCACTAGAGCTGCCATTTCTGACACGGATGCCCTTGCATCATCACCTAACTTGGCAATTTTGCTTGGGCATATAGTAGGAGAAGTGGCCTTCCTTTTCTTGGATCCCTTACTGGTCCCTCTAACTACATTAACCCAGCTACTTACTTGGGCCTCTTGATCTATATCACCACCCTCCATCTCTACCCCACTAACTTCCTGCTCAGTGAGCCGAAGTTCCCTCTCAAGGTGGCCAAGTTCCCTCAGTGTTGCAATATGCTTCTCCAGATCTCTAACTCGAGCTTCTAGATGGGCAACATGCTCACATCTGTCACAGCGGTACTCACCCTGGAACACCTGCTCCAGTTGTGCGTACATGCGGCAGACTGCGCACTGAATGAATCCTTCCATCTCGCTAGCCATCATCCTCAGTGCAACAAAAACAGCGAAAAAGAAAGAGATTTAGCACTTACCAGAACTTGTAACTCCTTCTTTCAACTCCTTTTTTAAACTCCACTTATTTTCAACCACTTGTCAGCAAGCACAGATGGTTCTAATCAATAGCTTTAGGTAGTTTATGTGTTTAATCTGAACATGGAAACCATCCTTTATTGATCCAGGTCACAACCCCAAGGATCAGCCATGAGCACTGGGAGCGCTCTAGCCAGACGCAGTAGAGATGTAGAGTTATATGGCTGCTCCATATAGGTGGCTCCTGTGTTGACCTATGTGATGGCCATACACTACAATAGGACCCCCGAGGATCTGCCATGAGCACTGGGGGCGCTCTAGCCAGATGCAGTAGAGATGTAGAGTTATATGGCTGCTCCATAGAGGTGGCTCCTGTGATGCCCCGACATTGCAGCCATAAGAGGGGTAATGAGAACGCTGGCATAGATCTGGTCATGTGCTCATCTACAGATGAGAGAATGTTTTCTTTTTTATTAATATTTTTGATATTTTGTAAATTTCCTATGTGTTTCACAACTGATGGAAGCCAAAACCATCAAAACCATGGGTCGTGTCTGTTCCTGTATACACTGTATGTAATAACCGGAACGATGGGGCAGAATTACTACTGCAAAGGTTTCAGATGCCCAGTTGGCCAGTTCGCTACGCTCTGCATTTACTGTGTGATGTAGATTATGCCTCCTCGTCACTGGAACTTGGATAAGTAGGAACAAGGGGTGTGGCTTATCTTAAAGTGGGTGTGTGAACTGGGGGAGGTGTCTGAAATGGGGTGTGGCTTATCTGAAAGGGGGTGTGGCTTGGACACAGCATCATATGCCAAAAATGTTGCTGATATGTTGCCTCCAGGATCTCATTCATCATTAGCCTGTCTGGTCTATGTTATAGGCCACAGTGTTCATATAGAGGGCTTAGGCCTTTTTCACAGGTTAAGTGATTTTTCTGGGCTACAAAACCTCCCGCTATTTTTTTACGTGATGCATGGAAAATCATCCGTATTTGCATCTGTTTCCGTCAAATGTGAACAGTACTAGTAATAAAGTTGCACGCATTTTTATCCGTGATTTGCCATCCATAAAAATCTAAGCTGAACCGCAATTGCGGATCCACAATTACGGACAACATTATGGGACGTGTGAATGAGGTCTGAACTCTTCTGTCTGGAAGCTCCTGATAAATGTTGCACAAGTCGTGTAAAATAGTTTTGATGCAACTTGTAGCAGAGTTCTGGTGCATTTGTATTCACAGTAAATCTGCGCCATAGTTGGAATAAGCAAAGTGTCTAACATGGTGAAATATTCCGGACACATTTAGTGGCAGGTTCCCTGGAGGGAGGTTTGGAGTGACTGAGGACGTTCCTGAGGACTGGGGACGTTCCGGCCCCCTGGGAGTTGAGTCTGCACGGAGTGATCGTCTATCCTCTATGTACACTCTATCCATACGTAGATTCATCCAGCGCTCACGTTCCACTTACAGACGCCGAGACTTTTCCACCATGATAATGGCTTTGGAAATCGGTGTCTGTCAGGAAGACTCATTCTCGGGTTTGCATATTAATTTTCACTTTTGAATTATCAATTGTTGCAGCCAGGAAGGGGCTTAAATCTATTGTTTAACCTACTAAGAAGAATTGACTGGAAGCGCTCAGGTTTCCCGAGCCCCATACTAATGAGATTTCCTTCCATACAATCCGAAGGAAACAACGCATGATAGGCATTAATTTACCCGCAACGTGTTGCAATTTTAATACCCTTCAGTATAAATCTGTGGATTATGTGAGGAAATACCAGTCACTAATTAGAGACGTCTTACTGCAACCAAACAAAAGCGCGGCGGGCGGAGGCGGGAGAAGATTGAGACATTAGAGAGAGGCTGCGGCAGGAGATGTCCCCGCACGGATGGTTGTCTGGCTTCTGACCCGCCCACTTACCTCTGACCATTGTCCAATTGGCATTAATATAGGTGATCGATATCCGATCAATGTGGCATCCACAGATAGAAGTTAGAGAAGGTTTGCTGGGTGTCAGATTGTATCCGGCAGGCGCCCAGCTGTCACATGGAGCGAGCGTTAAGCGTTCTCCGGCCGCCGCCTTTGCTTTTATTTAGATGTTTTGTGGCCCGGTCTCTGGTGAACGTGTAATTCTGATTAATCGGAGACATCTGCCTTCACTCCGCCGCTGACATGCATTGATTTGTATGGCTGTCACTTTCAATAATCCGCTCAGTTTTTTTCATTACACGCACTCGGTGATGTGATCGCCCAAGCAAAGTTTCCCGCAGATCTCACCCTCCTATTTCATCTGTGTTTTTTTTTTCTTCTTCTTTCCTTTCACCTCATTTAACCACGACAAAAATAGTGCGTGCCGATTATGTGCAAATTTAATTGCACGCTTACAATCTATAGTGTGGGAAGTCACTGAATCAGCAGTATTTTACGTAGCGCAGCATTAAAGCAATAACGGAGAGAAGACGAGAAGATGGAGGGTCTATTTACAGAGGGATAGAGTCATTAAAGCGTGCGCGGAGTCGCCATTAGCGGGATAATGTATGATCATTGTTAGGAGGAGACGGGACTTACTAATCCATGAATGGATGGAGATCAGATATATACTTTGCAGCTTGGCAGGTACATAATGTGCATTATTTATGGCCGCCTCATATGCCATTAGCAAACCATTTCCCCTAATAGTGCGACTTAGATGAATAGTCGGCAGGACCATGCGCCGCCCGTTCCTTGCAAGGAAATTGGGCCATTTTTTTGCACAAAGATCTTTTTTTTCTTCCCCTATTATGTAATCGGATTCTAGTTAGGTTTGCAGAATAGGTTTATGAATTGCTGTGGAATGGCAGGTCGTCCTGCAAGGCCCAAGCACAATGGATTTCTCTGCTCATAGACGAGATGATGAGCTCGTTCGCCATGGAAGGCGGCGGCGGTAATGGAGCCGGGCGGCGGAGCCTGCAGCACATGCACAACCTGCACAACACTTAACCTCTTCTATTACCGGAGTCAATTCGCTTCATCTCTGAGTCATTGGATGATGTACAATATCACTTTACTATTTCAGGAGAAACTGGTCAGCCGTTCGCTCGGGCACCCCGCTCCATCTGCTATTAAGGAATGACCCTGAAACCCAATATGGTGAAATCAATGGCCGCTCATTATCCGCTCTTTGTTATTACCGTCACTAAATAGGAATTTATCCCAGCCGCTTTACACATAAGTCTGGAATAGCAGAGCTGTGTGTGTAACCGCGAGCTCATGGGCCCATCCACTGGAGGACGCTATGGTGTGTACTGTGGCCCAGACTTACTGGATATCCTGGAAAATTAGGTCCGACACCTTGAATGGAGAAAAAAATTTCTTTATTTCACACAGGATAATACAGAGGATTAGACACAATCACTGGCTGAGGCGTTCCGGCCACACTCGTCTCGCTCACAATCTCTCAACCTCTAAGAGGCAAGAGTCACCGGAACCCATCAGCCAGCGATTGTTTCCTTTCCTATGTATTATGCCGGGTGAAGTTTTTACTCCATTCAAGGTGCTGGGCTTTTCTTTTATGCTGATCCTGGTCATCATGATGCCTCCGGCTTCCTTACCATACTCTGCCATTTACTCTCCGGCTCATCATGATGCCCCCAGCTTCCTTACCATACTCTGGATCATCGTGATTCCCCCGATCTCCTTACCATACTCTGGCGTTTACTGTCTGGACCTCCGTGATGCCCCCGGCTCCCTTACCATATTCTGCCATTTACTCTCCGGACCTCCATGATGCCCCCTGCTTCCTTACTATATTCTGCCATTTTTTCTCCGCCCTCCGTGATGCCTCCGGTTTCTTTACCATACTCTGCCATTTACTCTCCGGACCTCCATGATGCCCCCAGCTTCCTTACCATACTCGGCCATTTACTCTCTGGACCATTGTGATGCCCCCGGCTTCCTTACCATACCCTGCCATTTACTCTCCGGACCTCCATGATGCCCCCGGCTTCCTTACCATACCCTGCCATTTACTCTCCGGACCTCCATGATGCCCCCGGCTTCCTTACCATACCCTGCCATTTACTCTCCGGACCTCCATGATGCCCCCGGCTTCCTTACCATACCCTGCCATTTACTCTCTGGACCATTGTGATGCCCCCGGCTTCCTTAGCAGTATGGTCATTTAACAGACTTTCAGCCAGAAATTGCCGGAAGAATATACATTCCACTCCCCGGCTCATTGCTGAAGATGAACTCCATAGAATTCTATAGGTCAGTGATTAAGTGTGGCGGCAGATCCCCGTCTCGGGTAGGATGAAGGGCTACCATCAGGGCAGCAGACTCTCAGTACGTTACATTTAATTATAAAGGGTCATTTCACTATTATAAAAGTTTCATATTAAAGGAGATTGGTCTGTAATACCAGTCTCTAACTATAGACAGGGGTGGCGCTGTTTCTGATGATACAATAGACTTTCACTTTTAGTCTCAGGAAATGTTAGAGTTAAATATTAAAGAGTTTTTCCTCTAGTGCGTCAACATGTTCGACATAGAAGAGCGATGAACCGGGAGAAGATCCCTTGTACTCTCGTCTCTCGGGGGGTAGACATATATGAGATTAATGTGGGAATTGTTGGAAACAATATGGCCTCACGCACACGACTGTATCATAGACGTGTCCCTTATTCTCCCTCCATGTGTCTCTTATTTCATATGGAGACAAACGTTTCTAGAATAGTTCCGGACCCACAGTGCCCTATAGAGCCCCATACCCATACTGAGGTCCCCACAATCCTGTAGGGTACAGAACCATATGGCTCAAGTCACAGCCAGCCAGCGACCACTACAGAAGAAACGTAGTGTTACATGATGGTCATTCAGACCGAAGGAAGGCTCGAATCCTCCAGCTCAAGAGTTGACACTCTGGATGCCAGTGGGGACCCCCTCTGTGATGTCATACACCATAAAAGGGTATATAATCCATCATACACCATAAAAGGGCATATGATCCATGATACACCATAAGGTTAGGTTCACACTACGTAAGTTTCCGGCCGTAGCGCGCTCCGTGAATAAGCGGCCGGAGATTTGCGTAGTTTGCGTACAATGGAAAGTATACGATCTACGGCTGCACAGTTCACACTATGTACGAACTTACGCCCGGATCGTATGCGGCGCCGTAAAAAATGAACCAGACCATTGTTTCGGGACGGAAATGCTGTAACTTACGCCCGTAGCGTAACATGCGGTCCCGTACGGAGTGGTGATTTCTTTGTTTTTCCACTTTAATTTGCTGATCCAAAAGGTTCTGTGGGGTGTCTGGGGCTAGCCGAAGATTTCCAAGTAAAATACCGCTGTCAGATCGCTACGTACGCTGCTCGGGAAGCGTACGTAGCTTACGAGCGTAAGTTCATGGACCGTACGTAGCCGGCCGCAACTTGCGTAAATCCCGGCCCATATATGTCCGGCCGCGAAAAATATGCGTCCGGACATATACGTAGTGTGAACATAGCCTAAAAGGGCATATGATTAGAGATAAGCAAACCAGGATCATGCTGGAGTCCATATGAACCCGATCGTTCGGCATGTGATAAGCGGTGGCTGCTGAACTTGGATAAAGCCCTAAGGCTATGTGGAAAACATGGATATAGTCATTGGCTGTATCCATGTTTTCCAGACAACCTTAGAGCTTTATCCAAGTTCTGCAGCCGCCGCTAAGCAAATGCAGAACGTTCGGGTTCGGATCTACTCGAACCCGAACCCGGTTCGCTCATCTCTACATATGATCCATCATACACCATAAGGCTATGTTCACACTTAGGCAACAACGGCCGTAATTTATGCGCCTGTGAGCACTGCCTATTGATCTATGGGATCCCGGCCGGAGCGTATACTCATCGTATACGCTCCGGCCCCGGATCCCGTGCGGCGCTGCAAATAACTGACTTGTCAGTTTCCTGCGGCCACAGGAAACCCTGTGAGTTCACATAATGAAGTGAGCGGCTCCAGCCTCTTGCTTAATTGTGTGCTGTGGGAGGTTTTGATACGGGCGCACAATAATTCCGGGATGATCCAGGCAGAGACCGGCCATTCCGTGACATGGTCGGGGTCACGGAATGGCTGGTCATTCACGTAATGTAAACATAGCCTATAAGGGCATACGATCTATCCATGAAAGGGCATATGATCTATCCATAAAAGGGCATATGATTCATCATACACTATAAAAGGGCATATAATCTATCCATAAAAGGGCATATGATCCACAAACATAATGAGGAGCTACGTAGAGTAGCTTATGACGGTGACCACCATGAACGGTGACATCGCTGTGGCATACGATGGCACTGTATAGAGCGATATGAAGAGGGGCGGCCTCTATGATACAACCCCTATAATAGATATACATGATAAGAGGGATACATTATAATCTCCAGGACACTACACATAATTTCTCGGTAATGAGTGGCGGCGCCCGGTTAACGTCTCTGAATCTTTGGCGCAAAGTTAAAAACAACTCTTTAAAATGAGACGGAGAGACTTGACATTTGAAATTCTGCTGTTCCTGTTATGAGAAAGGTTGCTCCGCGCCGATCGCTTATGAAATGAAATATTAAAATTTCACAATAGAGTTTTGATGAAGTACAATTTGCCGAGCTTGCATATAATAAAGAAATTAAACGCTTACCCAGGGAATAGCGGAGAAACGATCGCCCCGGCTGAACATCTGCTCGGAATTTTATTATCCCGTCCTGCCGACACGCTTCCTCCCTGGTTGTCGCTGGAGATTGACAGCTGAATATTACTCGATCTCCCTTGTAAATAGAATTCATTCTCTCGCGAGCAGCGAGCGGTGAATGCGTTTCTCTGTAACCGGTAATAAAAGGGTCAATTGACTTATGATTATTATTATTATTATTATTATTATTGTTATTATTATTATTTTTCCTATTATTATTTTATTTTCTTATTGGAAATTATTTGCTTTGTTTTAAATCCCATTTTTTTTTATCCTTTTTTCACCTGTGACATTTGTAGATTGTAGTCTAATACGCTGTAACAAAAATAGACCATTGACTTGGAGTAATATGGCGGTAAGCGGCGGCGTTCTTCTTTATTGTGAGACTGATCTAGTGCAGAGCAGCAGCGTCGCCGTCTGAAGGGAGATGAATGATCAGATCATTAATGGTGAGATTACATGGCTTGGCTTCACACCAGCACAATTCTGCAAAGCTTTATTCCTCATCTCGCTGCTATGCAAATGACTGGGAGACGCCGGAGACGACTAGAACCATTAACCCCCCAATACTGGGAGAAAAATCCCAAAAACTGAGAGAGAGAAATTACTTTACACTTTTAGCATCTTCTGACTACATATTATTGTCTCTGCTGATGCCGGAACCATCCGATCCTGTAGGAGACAACGCAGTGTAGGAATAATAATAATAATTCACCTCGGTGTAACAGTAACTTGTATTGAGAGCAATTTGCAAGAAGAGATCGCAGGTTTTTTTTTAAACTGTAACTTGGTGTAAGAGCATTGCTTTGGTGTAAGAGCGCCCTGTACTGGGTGGGAGGGGGAGTGGGGGAGGGGCATGGTCTGCATAGCGGGGTCTACAGCCCTGTACTCTGACCCAGGAAGTCTCACTCACCTTCCAAATCATAGCAGATCCACTTCAGGCTGGGGCTTACATCAGGGGACAGGACTGTGGAGGTAATCTCTCCATAGCTGTAACCCCGGACAGAGAGTGCTGCTATACTGTGCCCACATATACCCTGTTCACTCCTTCAGGCTCCCTACAGGCTCTGTCAACCCTTGTGTTTCCCATCCTCTCCATTCCTGCTATAATGTGCCTGCACTTACACTCAGCTATACACAAACTGCTGCTATAATGTGCCTGCACTCACACTAAGCTATACACACTGCTGCTATAATGTGCCTGCACTTACACTCAGCTATACCCACTGCTGTATAGAGAGTTTTCTGTCTCTGTCCTCCTGCACAGCTCTGTGATTCTCACTCCCTGATTGGTCCATGCTGGAGACACACCCCTTCCCCATTGCTGTCATGTGACCACACAGACCTCTGACAGCAGCCCTGCTTCTCTATTCCAGCCTGTTGTACTATGCTACTGCATTATGGGGATCTGCAGTTCAATCCTGTATCTACAAGCTGCTGCTGCTGTGTTATCAGGGTTATGCAGTTACTATACATTATACACCACATGCTGATTGCTATACTGTACAGTAACTTATATATCACATATCCAGCTGCTGTGTTATCAGGGTTATGCAGTTACTATACATTATATACCACATGCTGCTCTACTGTACAGTAACTTATATATCACATATCCAGCTGCTGTGTTATCAGGGTTATACAGTTACTATACATTATACACCACATGCTGCTATACTGTACAGTAACTTATATATCACATATCCAGCTGCTGCTGTGTTATCAGGGTTATACAGTTACTATACATTATACACCACATGCTGCTATACTGTACAGTAACTTATATATCACATATCCAGCTGCTGTGTTATCAGGGTTATACAGTTACTATACATTATACACCACATGCTGCTATACTGTACAGTAACGTATATATCACATATCCAGCTGCTGTGTTATCAGGGTTATACAGTTACTATACATTATACACCACATGCTGATTGCTATACTGTACAGTAACTTATATATCACACATCCAGCTGCTGTGTTATCAGGGTTATACAGTTACTATACATTATATACCACATGCTGCTATACTGTACATTAACTTATATATCACATATCCAGCTGCAGTGTTATCAGGGTTATACAGTTACTATACATTATATACCACATGCTGCTATACTGTACAGTAACTTATATATCACATATCCAGCTGCTGCTGTGTTATCGGGGTTATACAGTTACTATACATTATATACCACATGCTGATTGCTATACTGTACAGTAACTTATATATCACATATCCAGCTGCTGTGTTATCAGGGTTTTACAGTTACTATACATTATATACCACATGCTGCTATACTGTACAGTAACTTATCACATATCCAGCTGCTGTGTTATCAGGGTTTTACAGTTACTATACATTATACACCACATGCTGCTATACTGTACAGTAACTTATATATCACATATTCAACTGTTGTTTTATCAGGGTTATACAGTTACTATACATTATACACCACATGCTGCTATACTGTACAGTAACTTATATATCACATATCCAGCTGTTTTGTTATCAGAGTTATACAGTTACTATACATTATATACCACATGCTGCTATATTGTACAGTAACTTATATATCACATATCCAGCTGCTGCTGTGTTATCAGGGTTATACAGTTACTATACATTATACACCACATGCTGCTATACTGTACAGTAACATATATCACATATCCAGCTGTTTTGTTATCAGGGTTATATAGTTACTATACATTATATACCACATGCTGCTATACTGTACAGTAACTTATATATCACATATCCAGCTGCTGTGTTATCAGGGTTATACAGTTACTATACATTATATAACACATGCGGCTATACTGTACAATAACTTATATATCACATATCCAGCTGCTGTGTTATCAGGGTTATACAGTTACTATACATTATACACCACATGCTGCTATACTGTACAGTAACCTATATATCACATATCCAGCTGCTGTTATCAGGGTTATACAGTTACTATACATTATATACCACATGCTGCTATACTGTACAGTAATTTATATATCATATATCCAGCTGCTGCAGTGTTATCAGGGTTATACAGTTACTATACATTATATACCACATGCTGATTGCTATACTGTACAGTAACTTATATATCACATATCCTGCTGCTGTGTTATCAGGGTTATACAGTTACTATACATTATACACCACATGCTGATTGCTATACTGTACAGTAACTTATATATCACATATCCAGCTGCTGTGTTATCAGGGTTATACAGTTACTATACATTATATACCACATGCTGCTATACTGTACAGGAACTTATAT
Source organism: Dendropsophus ebraccatus (assembly GCA_027789725.1). Taxonomy (NCBI): domain Eukaryota; kingdom Metazoa; phylum Chordata; class Amphibia; order Anura; family Hylidae; genus Dendropsophus; species Dendropsophus ebraccatus. The sequence goes on from JAQFWZ010000045.1 coordinate 4,249,676, forward strand.
ATCACATATTTAGCTGCTGCTGTGTTATCAGGGTTATACAGTTACTATACATTATATACCACATGTTGCTATACTGTACAGTAACTTATATATCACATATCCAGCTGCTGTGTTATCAGGGTTTTACAGTTACTATACATTATACACCACATGCTGATTGCTATACTGTACAGTAACTTATATATCACATATTCAGCTGCTGTGTTATCAGGGTTATACAGTTACTATACATTATACACCACATGCTGCTATACTGTACAGTAACTTATATATCACATATTCAACTGTTGTTTTATCAGGGTTATACAGTTACTATACATTATACACCACATGCTGCTATACTGTACAGTAACTTATATATCACATATCCAGCTGTTTTGTTATCAGAGTTATACAGTTACTATACATTATATACCACATGCTGCTATATTGTACAGTAACTTATATATCACATATCCAGCTGCTGCTGTGTTATCAGGGTTATACAGTTACTATACATTATACACCACATGCTGCTATACTGTACAGTAACTTATATATCACATATCCAGCTGTTTTGTTATCAGGGTTATACAGTTACTATACATTATATACCACATGCTGCTATACTGTACAGTAACTTATATATCACATATCCAGCTGCTGTGTTATCAGGGTTATACAGTTACTATACATTATATAACACATGCGGCTATACTGTACAGTAACTTATATATCACATATCCAGCTGCTGTGTTATCAGGGTTATACAGTTACTATACATTATACACCACATGCTGCTATACTGTACAGTAACTTATATATCACATATCCAGCTGCTGCTGTGTTATCAGGGTTATACAGTTACTATACATTATATACCACATGCTGCTATACTGTACAGTAACCTATATATCACATATCCAGCTGCTGTGTTATCAGGGTTATACAGTTACTATACATTATATACCACATGCTGCTATACTCTACAGTAACCTATATATCACATATCCAGCTGCTGTGTTATCAGGGTTATACAGTTACTATACAATTTACACCACACGCTGATTGCTATACTGTACAGTAACCTATATATCACATATCCAGCTGCTGTTATCAGGGTTATACAGTTACTATACATTATATACCACATGCTGCTATACTGTACAGTAATTTATATATCATATATCCAGCTGCTGCAGTGTTATCAGGGTTATACAGTTACTATACATTATATACCACATGCTGATTGCTATACTGTACAGTAACTTATATATCACATATCCTGCTGCTGTGTTATCAGGGTTATACAGTTACTATACATTATACACCACATGCTGATTGCTATACTGTACAGTAACTTATATATCACATATCCAGCTGCTGTGTTATCAGGGTTATACAGTTACTATACATTATACACCACATGCTGCTATACTGTACAGTAACTTATATATCACATATCCAGCTACTGCAGTGTTATCAGGGTTATACAGTTACTATACATTATATACCACATGCTGCTATACTGTACAGTAACTTATATATCACATATCCAGCTGCTGTGTTATTAGGGTTATACAGTTACTATACATTATATACCACATGCTGCTATACTGTACAGTAACTTATATATCACATATCCAGCTGCTGCAGTGTTATCAGGGTTATACAGTTATTATACATTATACACCACATGCTGATTGCTATACTGTACATTAACTTATATATCACATATCCTGCTGCTGTGTTATCAGGGTTATACAGTTACTATACAATTTACACCACACGCTGATTGCTATACTGTACAGTAACTTATATATCACATATCCAGCTGCTGTTATCAGGGTTATACAGTTACTATACATTATATACCACATGCTGATTGCTATACTGTACAGTCACTTATATATCACATATCCAGCTGCTGTGTTATCAGGGTTATACAGTTACTATATATTATATACCACATGCTGATTACTATACTGTACAGTAACTTATATATCACATATCCAGCTGCTGCTGTGTTATCAGGGTTATACAGTTACTATACATTATACACCACATGCTGCTATACTGTACAGTAACTTATATATCACATATCCAGCTGCTGTGTTATCAGGGTTATACAGTTACTATACATTATACACCACATGCTGCTATACTGTACAGTAACTTATATATCACATATCCAGCTGCTGTTATCAGGGTTATACAGTTATTATACATTATACACCACATGCTGATTGCTATACTGTACAGTAACTTATATATCACATATCCAGCTGCTGTGTTATCAGGGTTATACAGTTACTATACATTATATACCACATGCTGATTGCTATACTGTACAGTAACTTATATATCACATATCCAGCTGCTGTGTTATCAGGGTTATACAGTTACTATACATTATACACCACATGCTGCTATACTGTACAGTAACTTATATATCACATATCCAGCTGCTGTGTTATCAGGGTTATACAGTTACTATACATTATATACCACATGCTGATTGCTATACTGTACAGTAACTTATATATCACATATCCAGCTGCTGCTGTGTTATCAGGGTTATACAGTTACTATACATTATACACCACATACTGCTATACTGTACAGTAACTTATATATCACATATCCAGCTGCTGTGTTATCAGGGTTATACAGTTACTATACATTATACACCACATGCTGCTATACTGTACAGTAACTTATATATCACATATCCAGCTGCAGTGTTATCAGGGTTATACAGTTACTATACATTATACACCACATGCTGCTATAGTGTACAGTAACTTATATATCACATATCCAGCTGCTGCTGTGTTAACAGGGTTATACAGTTACTATACATTATATACCACATGCTGCTATACTGTACAGTAACTTATATATCACATATCCAGCTGCTGTGTTATCAGGGTTATACAGTTACTATACATTATATACCACATGCTGCTATACTGTACAGTAACTTATATATCACATATCCAGCTGCTGTGTTATCAGGGTTATACAGTTACTATACATTATACACCACATGCTGCTATACTGTACAGTAACCTATATATCACATATCCAGCTGCTGTGTTATCAGGGTTATACAGTTACTATACATTATATACCACATGCTGATTGCTATACTGTACAGTAACTTATATATATCACATATCCAGCTGCTATGTTATTAGGGTTATACAGTTACTATACATTATATACCACATGCTGCTACACTGTACAGTAACATATCACATATCCAGCTGCTGCAGTGTTATCAGTGTTATACAGTTACTATACATTATACACCACATGCTGCTATACTGTACAGTAACTTATATATCACATATCCAGCTGCTGTGTTATCAGGGTTATACAGTTACTATACATTATACACCACATGCTGTTATACTGTACAGTAACTTATATATCACATATCCAGCTGCTTCTCATTGTTTCATCTCTTCTACATGTTATTCAGAATAATAATCAGTATATTTGGGGTGTGGAACCAATTGTCTGCAGATCAGTGATTTCTTTTGGGATATTTGCTTTGGTTTAAGAGTGGATTTGGATTACAAGCGCCGTCCCGGAACGGATTATGCTCCTAATCCAAGTCACCAGTGTATATGTATGTATAATATATATACAGTATGTATATTCCAAGGCACCAGTGTAATAATATATTTATAACTTCACCTCACCACAAAGACAAAGTAGCAAAAGAAATAAGACGTCTCTGTGTTTGTTTTTGTGTTTGTTACCAGTTCTCCCCTATGTGGGCTGTAATGTTCAGTTGTCCCTTGTTTAGTGGGTGTAGAATATCTGCTATGATGTCTCCATACACTGCGCGCGCACACAGGATCCTGCCCCCCTATAGCTCTATAGCACACCCTCAGAGGAGAGGAGATCCTGCTCCCCTATATCTCTATAGCACACCTTCAGAAGAGAGGATCCTGCTCCCCTATATCTCTATAGCACACCCTCAGAAGAGAGGAGATCCTGCTCCCCTATACCTCTATAGTACACCCACAGAAGAGGAGATCCTGCTCCCCTATATCTCTATAGCACACCTTCAGAAGAGAGGATCCTGCTCCCCTATATCTCTATAGCACACCCTCAGCAGAGGAGATCCTGCTCCCCTATATCTCTATAGCACACCCTTAGAAGAGGAGATCCTGCTCCCCTATATCTCTATAGCACACCCTCAGAAGAGAGGATCCTGCTCCCCTATATCTCCATAGCACACCCTCAGGAGAGGAGATCCTGCTCCCCTATATCTCTATAGCACACCCACAGAAGAGGAGATCCTGCTCCCCTATATCTCTATAGCACACCTTCAGAAGAGAGGATCCTGCTCCCCTATATCTCTATAGCACACCCTCAGCAGAGGAGATCCTGCTCCCCTATATCTCTATAGCACACCCTTAGAAGAGGAGATCCTGCTCCCCTATATCTCTATAGCACACCCTCAGAAGAGAGGATCCTGCTCCCCTATATCTCCATAGCACACCCTCAGGAGAGGAGATCCTGCTCCCCTATATCTCTATAGCACACCCTCAGAAGAGGAGATCCTGCTCCCCTATATCTCTATAGCACACCCTCAGAAGAGAGGATCCTGCTCCCCTATATCTCTATAGCATACCCTCAGAAGAGAGGTTCCTGCTCCCCTATATTTCTATAGCACACCCTCAGAAGAGAGGATCCTGCTCCCCTATATCTCTATAGCATTTCCTCAGAAGAGAGGATCCTGCTCCCCTATATCTCTATAGCACACCCTCAGAAGAGAGGTTTCTGCTCCCCTATATTTCTATAGCACACCCTCAGAAGAGAGGATCCTGCTCCCCTATATTTCTATAGCACACCCTCAGGAGAGTAAATCCTACTCCCCTATATTTCTATAGCACACCCTCAGAAGAGAGGATCCTGCTCCCCTATATCTCTATAGCACACCCTCAGAAGAGAGGAGATCCTGCTCCCCTATATCTCTATAGCACGCCCTCAGAAGAGAGGATCCTGCTCCCCTATATCTCTATAGCACACCCACAGAAGAGGAGATCCTGCTCCC